>JASJET010000121.1:25685000-26245004 GCA_034092305.1 Diaprepes abbreviatus
TATATACCTAAATAATTATTATATTGACAGAAAATTTTCATGAAAAATAATGAAATCATTTAGTCATTTAAAATTTAATGAAATTTTGTATCAGATTTGAAAAAGAAAGCGATGAAATTATTAACATGGGTAATATTTTAGTTTTTTATTCATTACCTTCTTCTAAAAGAATATTACAACTTTTCCTATTTTTTATGGATTACTCGACTTATTATTTTATAAAGAATATTAAATCTATAAATAATATTAACGTCCTGGTGAGATTATTAAACTAGTATATATTTTAGAAAAGACCGATTCCATTCAAAATCATGCAATGAAAATAATCAAAAAAATAAATTGTTTTCTTTATGAAATATACCATTTTAGAAACTAATAAAAAAGAGTATACGTATTTTGCAGAATTTCAAAAAAATAATTTTTATGGAGGTTATCGAGAATTGAGCTTAGAGTTTTTGTATTGAGGAAAAATTAGAGTAATTTGTTATTTAAAATTGCATATTTTTAAAACTAATCGACTTAATTCAGTTTTCTTTTTTGATATGACTGATAAGTTATAAACTTTCAGAAAAAATTTTGAAACCCGAAAAATTTTCAAAATTAAAAAAATGGCGGCCGTTTTTCGAAAAAAAAAGGAAACTCGATTTTCTCAAAAACTACATTTTTTTCGAGGGTTCTTTCTTTAATTACAATTGGTTTCATGGGTGCTAAAATGTACGGAGAGACAATATTTTTTTTTCTTTTTTCAATGACCAATTCAATTTCAAATTGTGTATGATATTTTTTCAAAAAAAAAAATGCTTTCACCGTAAAATATATCTTTACAAAAACCAAAAAAATATATACATATTTTGCTGTTTTGCCAAAAAATCGTTTTCAACAAAGTTATCGAGGTTTTAAAGTGGAAATTAGTGCTTTTGCAGTGAAGAAAAATGTAACCATTGTTTTATTTAAAATTTTATATTTTTATAGCTAATGAACATAATTTATTTTTTCTTTTGGTTGAGGTCACATGAATCATGAACTTCAAAAAAAAAAATTGAAAATGGAAAATTTTCAAAATTAGCAAAATCGAAACCGTTTCTCAGTGTTATTATATACTTATCATTTTTGTCATTTTTTTATATATTTTATATACCAAATAGATTTCGTATGATTATCAAAAAGTAGAATAATATGAGCCAATATTTGCAAGTAGCAACTTGTTTACGAAGTTGATTTATTCGACAAGTCGACTTGTAGAATAAACTTATTATGGGTATTGAATCAAGTCTATGCAGGTATCCATAATACAGGAATCTTCTCTTGAATGGATGTTGAAATTGTACAATAAATCGAATTCGTAAACAAGTTGCTACTTGCAACTATTTGCTCATATTATTCTACTTTTTGATAATCGTACGGAATCTTTTTGGTAAATAAAATATATAAAAAAATTACAAAAATGATAATTTTATAATTGAGCATATAACAGGCAACCGTAAAAAAATTCTGGTTTCGAGAAACAGCGGTCATTTTCTTAATTTTGAAAATTTTTCTGCTTTCAATTTTTTTTAAGTTCTTGATTGATGTAATCATAATCAAGAAAGAAAATTAAAAATCTCGATACTTCATTGAAATTGATTTTTTCCCGAAACGGCAAAATACGTATATAGTTTTTGATTTCTATAGTGACATGTTTCACGGAGAAAGTTTTTTTTTTGAAGAAATCTCAGTGCATGATTTGAAATGGAATGGGTCAATGAAAAAAGAAAAAAAAATATTTTGTCTCCCCCTGCATTTTAGCACCCATGAAAACAATTGTAGTTGAAGAAGCATATAACAAGGAACTCTCGAAAAAAAAAATCATCAAAAAAAAATATAGTTTTTGAGAAAATCACATATATTTTTTTTTCTCGAAAAATGGCCTCAATTTTCATCAATCAAAGTTTATGACTCATATGATCGTAATTAAAAGAAAAAACTGAATTACGTTGATTGGTCATAAAAATATAAAATTTTGTACAAAAAATGACTTTCATTTTTCTGCACTGCAAAATATTTAAGCTCAACTTTAAAATAACTTCCTTGAAAATGATTTTTTCGCAAAACGGCAAAATATGGGTACACTTTTTTGGGTTCTAAAATAATATATTTGATGACGCAAGTATAATGGTGCAATATTTAGACCAACCGACGAACATGAAATAAGTATGGTATTTAACAAGTTACTCTAGTATAACATTTAAATAAAAACATGTTACAATAAGAAAAGAGAAGAATGCAACAATATGAAAATATTTATATCCATCAGACATTCAAAAAGTGTGTGTGTGTGTGTGCGTGAAAAATTTAATTAGTCAAAAATCATCTTTTAAATTTTGTTTTGTAATAACTTTGGATATAGTCAAATATATTAATAAAATAGAGAATGAGGCCCCGAAGGCAGTTTTCCGCCTCACTTGACTAGGGCATCTCAGAGCTCCCTTTGCATATGGACAACATGGCGCCGCACATTGCTACTGCTTGAAATGTCCAGCAAGATACAAAAGATGAATGTTTGAAAGTAAGTATGCACTGGCAAGAGCGCTAAATGATTCAGCGTTATAGAAAAAACAACGATGTCTAGCATAGGTAAATAAATACGTATTTAACTAGATTATAATATTTACATTAAAATAATGCGACGTCATTATGTAATGAAAATAATCAGTTCAACTAGTAACGTGGACGAAGAAAACGTTTTACTTTCATTACGACTATCTAAATAAGTTTCTTTTCTATACTGTATAATTCTTTCTCAAGCGACTGCAAAGTATAGATTATAAGCTATTAAAATGTTTTAATTCTTCAGATAAAACACCTCGATTAAATCTAAGATGAAAATTCAAACCATTGCATGTGGTTATTCAATAGACACGAACAAATTTCATCACTATGCATTGGATACTGCTCGATTTTTTGTTAAGCTGTATCCATTATATTACATGCCTACGACCACTCATAAGGTGTTGATACATGAAAAGAATATTATAGAATGTGTGATTCTACTGACGGGATATTCGAGCGCAGAGCTACAGCACAATCGGACAAGGACATTTCGAGGATACAATAATAACACCGAAAGCAGTGAGGCAAGGTCAGGTAATGAGGCTGCTTAAATTTGCAAAGGCGATCGGCCTCGAATCACTTGCAATCATGATAGGATGTCATGGGCCTAACGAAGTCTAAGCATTGAAGATCGAGCATTCTCTTCTCTAATTCGTTCATTCATCCATTCAAGTGATGCTTCAGTATATAGCCATTTAAATAAGTCAGGTTTAGAGCTTTTTCGCCGTAGGTAAAACCAATATTGCTACCTTTGGATGGTACATCTATCAAATGTATATCAGAATTTATCTTCCGTCCTGGAAATGAACTCAGATTTATACCGGTTAAGACCAACCTTGATTAAAATAATTCTTTAATCCTGGAATAAGTAGTATGTAAATAAATCTAAAATTATTATTATTTTCTTAGTTTTACTGAGATAAAATGGAAAGCTCAAAAAGAGATATAAATCCACAATAAAGTTCGTCAGCCAACAATTTTTAACTTTCGTGTAATAAACCAAATTTTTACATAACCATTTGAAGGTATCCTCTAAAAGATGCTGCAAATTGAATCAAAATATCCCACTGTTTATTATAAAATGTTTATCGCTGATGCAGTACCGTCAGTTTTAAGGGAATGCAGCTTTATATTTCCGACCGAATTAATTTTATGGTATTCCCCTTCCATTTATTCCTCAAACTTCTTGCTATGGGATTTTTAAAAAATATTTTTACAATTGATTTATACAAGAAGGCTAAAAACCAAAAAAAATTGTTGGAAGTTTTTGGTTTTAATAGAAGTGGAATATTCTAATTAGGTTTGCAGGTGACTCGAAAGAAGCTGTGCTATAATCAACTTTGATTTTTTAAATAGTGACCTCTAATTTTTTGGTGCACACTTTTAGACTGATTGCAAAATTCTGAATATTTTTTCTATTACATGTCATATAACTAAATGTCTTTTCTATTACATGGCATATACCTAAATGCCAGGGTTTTTCATTTATCGACAGTTAAAACTCGAAATGAAGTAGTAACTACAATTGATTTATCAATTTATTAAATGTTAAAAACGCCTTACATTTGTTAATTGACAGTAACCTAAACAATTTATAAATTCATTCTGAACATTTATGACTACTTCTATAGTAATTAACCGTATTTCTCGAACAAATCGATTCTTTAAGTCCTCGATGTCAATTGGCTTGCTTAGTTTGAAAAACTAACTGTAAAGTTTCCGTACAAAAATCAAAAGGGCTTAACTCTGGAGACCTTGGCGGCCACTCAAATATCACATTGTTCTAACCAATATATATATATATATATATATATATATATATATATATATATATATAAACTGACTGGCTCACTGATCAAAACTGCGGGGTCTAGGAGCATGATATTTTGCAAAAAGGTTTCTGAAAGGACGTAAGTGAGCACTAAGAAATTCATCCCCCAAGGAGGTAAAATAGGGGATGAAAGTTTGTATGCGAGTTCTTCATTTAGGTAGTTACAAATGTAAAGATTAGTATATACGCTTATAGTTAGAAAAAAAAATGTTTATTCTATCATTTCTTTCTAAAAATTCATCTTTTAAGGGGATAAAATAGTGGATGAAAATTTGTACGAAAGTTCTTCATTTTGGTAGGTGGAAATGTAAAACTTAGTATATAGGCTTATGGTTTGAAAAAAATGTTTACTATATCATTCTTTAAAAATTAATCTTTTAAGGGAGTAAAATAGGGAATGAAAGTTATTCTTTTTTGAAGTTAGAAATCTAAAAATTATTATAAGCTTATTTGGTTGAAAAGAAAAGTTAACTGTGCCACCTTTTTTTGGAAATTCATTTCTTATAGGGGTAAACGATGTAATGAAATATTCTATGGAAGTTATTTATTTCAACAGTTAGAAATGTAAAAATAAGTATATAGGATTATGGATAGAAAAAATGTTTACTATATCATTCTTTTTTTAAGGGGGCGAAATAGAGGAAGAAAGTCTCTATGGAAGTTTTTCATTTTGGTAGTTAGAAATGTAGAAATTAATATATAGGCTTATGGTTAAAAAAAAATGTTTACTATATCATTCTTTTTTAAAAATTAATTTTTTAAGGGGTAAAAAGTGGATGGAAATTTGAATGAAAGTTCTTAATTTTTGAGGTTGGATATCTAAAAATGAATATATAAGTTTATGGTTGGAAAGAAACGTTTACTGGGCCACCCTTTTTTGGAAATTCATCCCTTATAGGGGTAAAATAGGGAATAAAACGAAACTACTATTTTGGGGATTGAATCATGGTTGCTACGATGTCTGATGTAACCCACCACGCATACGAAGTCGCGGGCAAACGCTAGTAAACACATAAAATAATTGTTGTAACTATTTTATTTCGAGCCTTAACCGTCGATAAATAAAAAGCAGTTACATTTAGGTATAGAACATCTATAGAAAAATGTTCCGAATTTTACAGAGAGTCTAAAATTGTACAAAAAATTGGAGGTCACTATTTAAGAAATCAAAATTTTGTATGCACTTCTTTTAAGTTACTCTATAAATTTTAATATATTTTAAAACACTGACAACAAAAAAGTTGTTGACGAGAATTGAATTTGGAATTGGGGGTGCTACAGCTTGTCATGACGGATGAACACTCTTTACGGAATTACAAATAACATATTTAAAAGCAGAGCAGAACATATAACCCAGAAAAATATTCCAGACACAAATTAGTGCAAAATCTAAATTTCTCGTTGTCGACTCTAGTTCATAGACCGTAACAACCTCTTGAAAACCTTATCGATAATTGTAATATATTATATATATATATATATATATATATATATATATATATATATATATATATATATATATATATATATATTACTTATGTAACATTACCCACTGGCTCAACACCCAGATCAATATTATCGAGTCGACATTTTAAAGATATTGTCAAAGACTTTGTTTTGTTAATACTAAGGAAAGTTGCATTGCATCACTCTTCAAATTTACTTAAATTGTTATTGATGTTGCTCTCCAATTCATTCGAACTTTCAGAGTGTCACAGGATGATCGCGTCATCAGGAAACATGAAAAATGAACCAGAAATATCCGTAGCTGTTTAATTATGTATAATAAAACGAAGTAATGATCCAAGTGCAGATTTATGCGGTACTCTAAAAGCAATGATCAAGCAGAAGAACTCATTACTATTAGAAACTCATTACTATTAGAAATACTCTGTGATTGCAAAACAAAATCCACGGTAAAAACGAATTAAGGCCGAGCAGTAAATGCAAGGTTAGAACTCGGCAAGTAAAGGCAAACTTGGCCAGAAAAAGCAAGACTAGAACCTGGCCGGTTAAGATAAGACTAGAACCCGGTCAGAAAAGGCAAGTTTGGAATCGAGTCAGTATAGGTAAAACTGGACTCGGCGATATGCTTACCTGCACCCCGTCCTATCTCGACAGTGACCGTGAACTTAATTTCAAGGTCACTGTCGAAATCGACGCTTGAAATGCCTTTTTTTTTATTTATCACGTCTTCTAAATTCATAATTTTGCCGTATCATTCTTAGGTTTCGACTTATTGGGTCGTTCCGCTATCATTTCCACGCTGGTTTTTGGCACTAGGGCACTCCCCCCCCAGCCCCTTAGAAAGTAATTTTCTGGTCTTGTACCCAGTTTTTATCAAGAGGTCCAAAGCTATTGAAAAAAATAGGTTATTGATGCGGAGTCCTTTTAGAACGTACCTGCAAATTATCCATCATACTCTTAACTAAGGCAAAAACAAATTGTACAATATAAAACCCCAGTTCATCTATTTGTTACTTTTTAATACAATATTTTGAATTTTTTTCTTTTTTAAAGTAATTTATTTTAAAATCACTTAGTGGATAACAAAGGAAATTAAAGTAAATAGAAATCATTTTAAGATTAGACGGGAACATGATATTCAAAAAATATTAGTAAAACATCAAATAGTCAAAGGTCACTTTCTCAGTCAAGTTGCGTATGACAATTGACTCAGCAACAATATGATTAGCAAAAGTAGATCGTTTTTATAAGAGGAAAAACGCGAATACATAAGCTTTGTTTACCAACAGATAATAACACCGATTTTAAAAAAGCTCAACCGGAGATATAAAACCAGTTGTAATAAAAATTAGGTAGTCAGTTGATTAGATGCTAGACTACGAATTTGTTCTGTTATATTCGCGTATTTGTATTATGATTAGAATACTAAATAAAGTGTAGTTTTTTTGGTAATATTGTAAATAATTTTTACTTTTGCATAATTTGCTGGTAAGATATTTTTATTAATACATTTTTCTAGAATTAAGATGGTTGTAATTTTTCATTCGAGGTGAATCAATAGAGTGGCAAAGACTAAACGCTCCGTTGTTATAAAAGGGAGAAAAATTGGTAATACTTCAAAGTTTTTTTCTAGTTTCTGAGATAAAGGGATAACAATTCGAAAAACTATGAACGGTCGTAACTTTGTTAAAGTTTAAACAATTAAAATTCAGTTTTCATTTTAAATCAAATAAAATACTTATATTTTAATGTACCAAGATTTTTTATTTATAAGTATTTCGAAGAGTAATTGTTTATCAAACAAGTATATTAACAAATTACTAAAATTTAACTAAATCAGGGCAAGATAGTTTCTTCTTCAAGTAAGCACTGCATGAAAATTAATTAATATTTAATTAAATTAAATTCGTAATCGGGGGATCAAAATACATATAAGAAAACTTTTGTGGAACCATGCCTCTTCTTCAACAACAAAAATCCACTGAGCTTTCGGACTAACAAACAAATTAATCATTGTTTATAACATTTTTAGATCGATTCATTGAAATTTTCAAACCCTTTGGTTTGTTATGTTATTAAAAACAGAATTGTTAACCATAAGGTTATAAAATATTAAATATACAACAACATAGTCATCGCAACAAACACATTCTGGCATATATCTCTAATAAACAGACCATAGATCATTTTAAGTAAGTTCGGCATATTGATGATTGTGTAGATTCCCTAATAAAAACTGTTACTTTATTGTAGAACGCACTGTAGCTAAGAGGATACGGAAAGAATTATTCAGTAAAAAAGCAATAAATAACAAATTTAACACTCAAGGCCACAGATTAACGTAAAAAGTAGCTTCGCGAAAAAATTTAATTGAAACAAATGAATTTGTACTCAAAATTATACTTTTATTATATATGTATGTTTATCCAAATGTTTGCGAGAAATCTTTTTTGTATCATAATCATTGTAACAGATGTCTTTCAACGTTTACCATCCATCTAAGTATAGGCTACTGATTCAAGTTTAAATAATACAGTCTTGAAACTCCCACTAAGTTTTTATTTATGATCAAAATCACAACAGACCTTAAACATTTTTACCGACACTCACGATCTCTTCAAATATAACATCGGCTGGTGTTAACTAATTAATATTTCCGTACGTTGAAAAATTGTGGGAAAATCCGATGAGTTTTATTTTAAAGCCCTAAACGTGGGAAACTATGCAAAATAATAAATAGATCGAAATATTTATAATTGCTCAAAATATGAAAAAAAAATAACCTAATGATAATAATTTTTCTTGAGGGCTGATATCTGACAACAGTATACATTCTTTTGGCACTACGAAACAATGATTTGTCTTTTGGCATCACTGCTTTTTCTGTCAGTTACGTTTCATCATAATATTTAAACAAAGTTTTTCCCTAATCGCCATATTTCTTATTTAATCCAAAGATTGTTCGAAAAATAAAATAACGATAATAATAATAATAATAATCATAACGGTTTTTTTAAATAAAATGTTTGAAAGATATATTTCTGAATATAGTGGTTGAGCTTTAATTCGTCCTAAATATAAAATATCTCTAACGTCTGTTCACTCATGTGGGATTTCATGGTTTACAAGGCAATCAATTCAGTAGTTCTTATATCCGGGGAAGCATTTAGAAGATGTGATAATGAAGTTCCGGGAAGTTGTCAATAAGAAACAGGCAAATTAAGTTTCGGGCAAAATTTTATTATTGACCTTTACAATAGTCTCCCTCTAACTCTACACAACTATTCCGATGTTACTTCCACGATTGAAAGCACCCTTGGTAATCTTCCGAAGTTAATCTGTTTAGCACTACAGTTACAGCTTCTTTGACCTCCTGTACGCCGCCGTGATGAGTTTTCTTGAGGTGCGACTTCATCTCGGGGAATGAAAACAGTTGCAGGGGCAATATCGGGGCTATAGGGTGGATGCTGCAATGTTAGAATGCCTTTTTTTGCCAAAAACTCTTGCATAATAAACGAGAAATGAGTCGGCGCGTTGTGGTGGTGCAAGCTTCAGCCATTCTCGGCGAGTTCGGGTTGCACACGGAAAAAGCGTGCCCGCAGCGGCTCCAGGACGCCAACATAGAACGTTCACTGTCTGGCCGGCAGAAACATATTCATGATGAATCTTCGATCATACCCTTTAAACAACAATAGATTTGTTTGAAGGCTGTTTATGGTCGGTGGGGGAGACGCTTTTTTGATGTTTGACAAACATAAACATATTTACTTAGCTTGTCTCTCAATTTAATTGTTTGTCGTGACTTTTTCGGTGTAAAATTAATATTAACAAAAAGGGGATTTAAAAACTTAGTTTTAGGTAAATATTATTAGATAATGTTTACATATTAAAAATAACAATAATAATAATTTAGGCAACCATATATTCATACTTTATGTTTTCATAATTGACGTACCGATGATACTCGTTTAAATAATGCAATTAGGAAAGGATAGCATAAAATCGGTATGTACGTACCAAGAAATTAAATATCTACTGTTTATCAACACTTTTTTTAAATATAAATAAAAATATTATTACGTTCTTCAGCGTTCAAACAACCGGGCCCTAGTTCTGACGTTATGCTAATTCTACAGGGGTATGTTCGAAGTGATGAATGATGCCGCGGATATCGAAAAAAACGAACAACATTGCCTTCAGTCGAGACTTGGACATTCTCGCTTTCGTTGGTCGATCCCCACCCTTCTCCACTTACTGCTGACTTTATTTACGGATTTCGGGATCATACTCAAATATTCAGGTCTCATCTCCAGTGACTCCTCCAGTCTCAGCCATCGCTCCGACTACGGGACAACAAATTTTCGCATATTTGTTTCTATTCATGGGTGAAAACTTTTGGCACCATTCTTGCACAAATATTTCTCATGTTCAAATTCACGCACAAACGGTCGATATTCACGTCGATACGATAGGTGACGGGAACTCCTTCACGTGGATCGTCCTCTACCGATTCATGCCCCTGCTTGAACCGCTTCGCCCACCTGCAGTTTTCGGAGGATTTCTGAGGGTTTTTCGCCAGATTTCCTAAAAATTGAATCACAACATATTGCTTGTAATTTGAGTCACTCATTTTCACAACGCCACTAAAAAAGTTTATTTCGAAAAAATGCGCAACACAAACCAAACGTGCTATCGACTTCAACCTTGAACTGAAACTAAAAGGAAGATCCCCCTCTTTAGACAGATATTGACGAACGACGCAGTGTTGCGAGTTTCCGAATTATAACTAAATTCCCGGTACTTAATTCCCACACCTCGTATTTGTAATATATACACCGGCTCAAAAGCGTGTTTGTAAACAAAATTAATTTTTCATAGGTTTAATTAATTAAAATATTTCTACACCGACAACTTTATAATAAATCAATGACAAAGTTTGATTTGCCAATTAATAGTCACAATTGCGAATAAGTTTAAAAAACTTTAAAAAAATACACACTTAAGGGACGAGGATTAAGGAAAATAATAAATTTAATGTCTAGACATGTTTAGCATTATTAACATGTCGAGTGCCAGTGAATTTTAGGTGTGCTCATTTGCGGATTTAACGGTTTTTATAGTTTTAATCCTCCTAAAATAATAGTAATTAACCCAGAATTTTCAGTAAAAAGAATACGGGCTTTCTTTTACAGTATTATTCCTATTTGGCATTACTGGAGGTACATGTTGTAACGTACCGCTATTTTCATCATCACTTTTACTAATTATATATATATATATATATATATATATATATATATATATATATATATATATATATATACCCCACACAAAAAATTTTTGTTTCAACTAAGGGATTTCAATAAGTGATAAGGAAGAACATAATTAGGTTTTAGCAGTTTAAAAAATTTATTATTTGTTTTTTTAGAAGTGCAGTCCATAATTTAAAATATGGCGGCTATGGTATCAACAGGATTTCTAGTTTTTGACCTCCTCATTGTTTTGTTTGGCGCTTTCTTAGCCTTGTACGCATATTTTAACTATGCATTCCAATATTGGAAAAAGAAAGGAGTGCCATATTTAGAACCATCATTTCCTAAAGGTAAGAAATATCTTGAATTTTTAGGTTATTAGTCGGCTAAGTAAAGTCAAAGTGAAAAAATTTAAATATTTCCTCTAATGTACTGAAACATCTATATGTTTATTTCCTCCAAATACAACTCTAGTTCTCTCTCTATACACGTTTAGACTTTCTTACGGTCTCGTCAGGGAAGCTGTATCGAACCGAGAACAAAATTTGCAGGAAACATAAAATAGAAATTCCGTGACATGTCGGCAGCTTGCCGATTTTTCTATGTCAGACTGTAAAATATCGCCAGTTAAACGATTCGCTGGAGTAGTGCGATATTTAAGAATTAAGATTTCAATAAGAAATAAATAAATCTATTTTCTGTCGAGTTTAAATATGTATTCTCCTTTTAAACAGAAAAAAAATATGAAAGAATATATACAAACACTTTATTTCCTGCAAATACAACTTTGGTTATCTCTCGATACACATCTCTCCTACCTTATGGTCTCGTCAATAAACCGAGAGCAACATTCGCAGGAAACAATTATTTACATATAGGCAACTATTTAAACACGGCAGAAGATAGATCTATTTATTCCTTACTGACATCTTCATTTTTAAATTTCGTACTATTCCATATGTATAGGACCGATTCCATTCAAAATTATGCAGTAAAGATAGTAAAAAAAATCCTTTCTCCGTGCAATATATTATTTTAGAATCCAAAAAAGTGTACACGTATTTTGCCTTTTTGCAAACAAATAATTTTCGACGAAGTTATCGAGATTTTAAAGTTGATCTTAGAGCTTTTGCAGAGAAGAAAAATGAAAGTATTTTTTCATTCATAATTGCATCTTTTTATGACTAATTGACTTAATTAAATTTTCTCTTTTGATTAAGATCACATGAGTCATAGACATTCAGAAAAAAATTTGAAAACCGAAAAATTTTAAAAATTAACAAAGTTTTGACCGTTTTTCGAAAAAAAAATAAACACAAGTTTCTCAAAAATTACATCATTTTTTTGATGACTTTTTAAGAACTCCTTATTATATGCTTTTTCTATTACAATTATTTTCATGGGTGTTAAAATGCAGAGGGAGACACAATACATTTTTTTCTGTTTTCAAAATTAAAAAAAAAAGATTTCTTCGTTAAGTACATCATTATAGAAACCAAAAAAGTGTATACGTCGCTTTACGATAAAATCATTAATGTTTTTGCAGTGAAGAAATATTCAGCCATTGTTCTATTCAAAATTGTATATTTTGATGACTAATCTACATGATTTAATTTTCTCTTTTGATTGAGTTTTAAAACCCGAAAAATTTGCAAAATTAAAAACATAACGGCCATTTCTCGAAACACAACCAAAAATTTATTTAGGATTGACTGTTATATGTTTCATTATATAATAATCATTTCTGTAAGGTTTTTATATAATTTATTTTTCAAAAATATTTCTTACGATTATCAAAAAAGTAGAGTAATAGGAGCAAATATTTACAAGCACTAACTTGTTTACGAAGTCAAGTTAATGTACAATTTAAACATGTTTAAATCTTACAATAAATCTAGTTCGTAAACAAGTCGATCCTTCCATTATTTTTCATATTATTCTACTTTTTGTTAATTTTGAACATTTTTCAGCTTTTGTGACTCATATTACCTCAATCAAAAGAGAAAATGAAACTACGTAGATTAGTCAAAAAAATATAAAATTCCGAATAAAACAATGGCTGTATATTTCTTCACTGCAAAAGCGCTAATTTCAACTTGAAAATCTCGATAACTTTGTTGATAATGATTTTTTCGCAAAACAGCAAAATACTTGTACTTTCTATAATATTATATTTCATGACTCTGACAATATGACGGACAAAAAAATTAATGCCCGATTTTCTCCAAAATTGGCATGCGGGCATTTTCGAGGTCGTACACAACGAATATGAAATTATTTTTAAAAAATTCCATATGGCGGATCCAACATGGCGGACAAAAAAATTTAATTTTGTCCGATTTTCTCCAAATTTGGTTTGAGGGAGTTTTCGGAGTCACACATAACGAATCCAAAATATTTTTAAAAAACTTAATATGACGAATCCAATATGCCGGCCAAAGAAGTCAATTTTGTACGATTTTTTTCAAAATTGGTACAGGGGAGTTTTCAGGATCGCACATAACGAATCTAAAGTTATTTTTAAAAAATTCAATATAGCTGATCCAATATGGCGGCCAAAAAAATCAATTTTGTCCGATTTTCTCCAAAATTGATACAGGGGAATTTTTGGGGGTTGCACATAACGAATCTAAAATTTTGTCCGATTTTTTTCAAAATTGATATGTGGAAGTTTTTGAGATCGCACAATACGAATCTGAAACTACTTAAAAAAAATAAATATGGCGGATCCAAGATGGCGGATTAAAGATTATAAATCTCTTGATTTTGTCTAAAATCAGTATTGGGAAATTTTACCTTATTCGCATTTTTTCAGATTTGGTATTAGAAGGTTTTGCGGGGTCGTGTATTACGAATATGAAGTTACTTTTTTATAATTATTAGGTTGATAAGATACAATATGAGGGATTGAAAATTTTACACTTTCTGATTTTGTCTAAAATTGATATTGCGGCGTATACAAACTCAATATGCAATATAAAATATATCAGGCTAATAAATTTACGTTTCAAGTCCTTTAAATAGCATTATTGGAAGGTTTAGGGGCCTACATTACCAATCTAAAATTAATTTCAAATTTAAGATAGACAGACTAAATATTTGTTTGACACAAATTCACTGGTATTTAGAGAACTCTAAGAATCAAAGAATAATTTTAGGATGATTTACAGCTTTGGATAAAATGGGTACTTTTTTGCCACTTTGGAATCATTGCGAGGTACACTAATCTCGATTAGTACTTGGTTCAAATAATTTATGGCTATCATAATGAATTCAAAACTAAAAATCGAAAAATAAAATTTTTATAAAAAAATTGAACCAACTTCTAAAAGTGCGCTGAAAAGTGAAAAATAACTAAATTTTTATATGAAATTGAAATTTTTGAAGTCTTCGCCAAATTATTTCTAAATGAAATAAATAACTACTAATATATACAAATTATGGTAAGAAAGCAATTACAAATAAAGTATTTTTAATCTGTTTATGCGAATCATATTAGGTCAGGTATTAGTTTGGCGCCGACTTCAAAAATTTAAATTTCATATAAAAATTTATATTTATTTTTCAGTCTTTAGGGCACTTTTAGAAGTCGGTTCAATTTTTTTTATAAAAATTTTATTATAAATCGTAATTGAGCTTCAAGTGAGTTATCATTATTACATATTGCAAATTCTGTGAGAAAAAAAGTTTTTAATTTGTGCATAGAGGGATTATTTCGTGAATGCATGATTTTAGCCTATCTATTTTTTAATTACCTCTATAAATAGATAAATAATTAAAAATGGATATAGTATAAGCCAGACGTATAAGATTTGTGTACAAATTCATGGGTTTTTAAAATATTTTAAAATATTTACATTTATACAGATTCATTTAGCTCGTGATTTCAAGTAAATTCGCTTCTTTTTATATCAGTTATATTTTTATATATACTACGTGAGTATTATCACTATCACTATTATTATTTTCAAAGGTTGCTGGAGTATGATTATTTCCAGGTTCAAAACATTTTTAATTTTATCCGTAAGCACGTTAATTGGGCAAATAATAATAATGGCAAATAGTGAGCAATAATAGAATACAAATTGTAATAGACCATTGTAAATAAATTTTATTTTCTTACTTACTAGTAATTTAACACTTTATGACGAGCAAAGTTCAAATTCCTTTTATAGTTCGAGTTAATTATCCATTATCATCGTAATTTCCCTTGTTATTGCACTCACATTTAATTTTAAGTAATTATTAGGACAACAACTTTTATGACAAACCAATAATAGATTTTGAATCACTAACTGAAAGTCCCAATTAACCAATTTTAGGAAAAGTGACATGAATGACGAAAAGTTATAATTTTATTTTTTATGCATGCTGGAAAATTATCAACACGCGGTACAATTTCGGTGTGCTAATTTATGGGTCCAACTGTTTTTTGTAGTCGCGAGTAAATTGTGATTTGGACAATTTTTATGTCGGAATACGGAGCCTATTTTATAGTATCCGCATTTGACACAACCGGCAGCTTATTTTACAATATACCATTACTTTTGTCATTATCATCACTTTTAATTATTTCATCATTACCAAATAAGTTTCCGTAATGTAATCTTCTTTCAAATTTTTTCTTAATTCGTCGTCCATTAAGTTTACTGTTTTTTCTACGGCTATCCCACGAGGCATGTTTTCCATAAAGTGTCCTTAAAATAGTATTATTCACCATCCTTGAACATCAACTCAAAAGCAATGATAAACTCGCATCGTACCAATCAACCAACACACCGCAGCATCTCAAGTCCAAAACTGAGGCTCTGTGTAATAAAATATAATGAAATCATAGATTATTAAATAGGAAATTCTTAAATTTAATTTTAAATAAAAAAAAATGACTGTATATGATATCAATGAATTTAGTTTATTTTAATTATTGGATTGTGGCGTTTTTGTTTAAATATTATGACATTTTCGAAGAAAGGAAATGTCCGCTGATGCCTTCAGACCAAAAATCATACCGAATAGTTAACTTATATGGATAAAATGGTGTCTCAATATTTACAAGTGTTTTAAAATCACTACATATGCAAGAATTTTACTTATTCAAGTCTAAAGCCCAGAGAGCAAAATGTCTACGCAATAAACAGACATCTAGTTCATGTTTGTTGTTAAATCAACTAACTTTTATTGGCCTTCAAATGAAAATCTTTATTAAGAGTATTCAATTTATTGCTATAGAAAATCCAAATGCTTAAGAACGACATGTAAATGATTGATCGAAATTATCATTCACACTTTTGATTCACAATATCGATATTTTCAAGCCTACGTTTATTTTGTTGACGTATTGAAGTTTTAATGTTACAAACACTCTTAGTTCACTTGAATTTATTGAGCATATTACGATGCGTACGAAACGACAGTTACGTTGATCATAAATAGAACAAACTTATTCATTATGTTTGTAACAAATTTTACCAATTCTGAACATTATTCGACTGTATAGCTTTTTAGATGATTTGTGATGATAACAAATATTGATTTTAGTGTAAGAGACGGCAACTATGAGATGTCAAAGCTAGGAAATACTAGTTTGATAACCCTTCATAATAAAATATGTGCCGACAACATATCGGAGTCAGGTTTCAGGAAGAACGCGTATGCCAAGACACTGTTGCTTGAAATTTTCGAAGTTGCTAATGCATATTCTAGAGTCAAATTATCCAAAGTCAAAATGACGAATCCAGTACAAAACCCGCAAAATTTCAAATTCTCTAAAATTCACAAGAAATCTACACAGGGATTAAATTTCAGCCTGTATGACTTACTTCTGGGATTTTGTGGTCGCTAATCAATATCTTGGAGACAATTTATCAAATGTCAAAATTACGGATCCAAGTTGGTGCCTGTAAGGGTTAAAAATCAGTAAAATTCAAAGAAAAGTCATTCTATTGATTGCACAAGTATTAAATTTGGCTCAACATCGGATTTTCGGAGATGCTGATCAATCTTCTAGCGTTAAATTATCAAATATCAAAATGGCGAATCTAATATGGTGCTCTTAAAGATCCAAAATCGCTAAAACATATAGAAAAATCATACTATGGATCACGCAGTGATTGATTTTTTGATAAACTGTCAATTTTTAGAGAAAAAATGTTTCTGTATTATGAAACAGATATTCAAAGAGAATATTTCAATTGTTACGAACAGGAAAATTCAAATGATATTATTCTGGTCAGAAAAACTTAAGGATCAATATTCACAGTACTGTATTGATCTCTTTTCGAGTCACAAACAGAAAATCCAGTATTATTAGTGGTTATTCAAGTTGAATATATCTCAATATAGAATGAGGTTACCAATATTTTGGTCAAAATTTTACAGTAATTATTATAACTTGAAAGAATAATTTCTCAAATTTTTGTCAATTTTTCGAATAGGAATCGGCCATTCATAAGTTAAAAAAACTACAACTCCTCTTCAAAAGCACCAGTGCATGCAAATATCTACAGACGCTAAGTCGTACATTTAGCGACTAAAAATTTTGAACGTTCGTGAAAACAAAAAAAAATCCACTGTGGGAGGTTGGAACAGTTGCAGAAAATAAATCGAGGGTTAGGTTTTGGGAATACAAGTTTGCGAACCCCATATGATAAACGGCTAATTGATAATAAAAAAAAAACTCGACTGTGAAGTATTTTTAACGTATTTTGCAGGAATACTTCGATAAAAAAAATATGCGATGTGATTTTTCGCTAAATCACTTGGTTTACGAAAAAAAAAGGATCAAAATATCTCATTGGGACGAAATAGAAATTTTTCCTTAGAAACTGAACAATTTAGCAGTTGTGTGTAGTAATAACGGACGCCATATGGATTCTAGAATATTGAGTAGCATTCTCAAAAATCCAGTACGAAGCCATTTTGAGCGACATTTAATCCTTGTGAGATCATTAATATGAATTTCCTGCGAATTGTAACATCGTTGGCTTTAGACGGGAGCTTCTTGAATTCCGCAAATACACTGTGTGTGGGGTAACTTCAATAATATATTACATATAAATATCTAAAACACTTTCCGATGGAATTGATCTAAAAATTGTTTTTACAACCATTGTTTGCTCAATGAAAGCTTTTTCACTCATTTCTAGACCGTTAAGAAAGTGATAGACAGTTTATTATCTACGATTTCCACTCTGATTCTTCCTCCATACTAGTTTCAATCTCCGAATAATCTCTTGAGAAGAGCTGGAAAGAACCAAGGACAATAATCAAAGAAAATAACTTATATATATTATACTTGCAGATATTTTTGATGCCAGACCGTAAAATATCAATAGTCTAATGGCATATATACATACAAAGTTAACTAGAAGACGAAATATTACATAATTAGTGAAAATACACAATTTCCCCTTAAACGATTGAGCATGCACTATTCGCATTATAATTTTATGATAACATGGCTTCTACCTAACTTTTACAAATTTTCAGGACACTACGCTTGTCAAGAAATTTGTGAATAATAAACATGCGTCCGATGCCTTTATAATGGTTATTGTTGTTATCGTTTATTAACAAATTGAACTTAACGGTCTTATAGCAATTTGTCGCCATTGGATTGTTCATTGTCATTATTATTAATAACAAATTTCCTGATTTTATCGTGGAAAAACACCCTAAATACTCGTAGTCAACGGATCAAATACAAAAAAAAACCTTGGTGTGTTCAAACATCATAATCGGCCACGAGAACCCCCCTAGGTGCCCAGACTAGTCAATCTAAAACCCATTTTACCTTATGTCTTGCCTGTTTAGTCGAAACGTATCAGGTGCAACAGTATGTGTAGAATAAAAAATAAACGTTTTACTACAAAATTGCTCTCTACTCTTTTGGTCTAAACATAAACGTTACCTGAAAAATTTTAACTGAAAAGGCAAGACCTGTGATAAAACGGTATGTATGTACCGGGCTTAATACGCGCAACAAAAACTTATGTCGATCATGCTATTAGGAATGTGTCAAATTAATTATACAGCGATACTGTGTTCAGATATTTGTTGTGTAATAAAATAATAATAAAAAATCTTAAAAAAAACAAATTTTATTGATATTTCTTGGGTTCAAAGTTAATATCATTATTTAAAATAGGAAAATTGAAATATTTACTTCTGGAAAATATTGCTTGATTTAATAAACATTTGTTTCTGATACATTTTTTTTCTATATTTACTCTGGTATTTATGTTTAGCCAGTATACCCTTTTAATAAATTAGGTACACAATAATTTACTTTATTTTTTTAGGAAACTTGCCATACCTATTACCCAAATCACCCACTTTTGCTGGAGAAGTAAAATTATGGTATGATGAACTAAAGAAAAGAGGGCACAAATTCGGTGGTGCATATGCATTCGCCCGAGGTGTCTTAGTATTGGTTGATCCAGATTACATAAAAGACGTATTATCACAGGTAAAAAAATAAAATTAATAAGACTTAAGAATTCACAATAAAAATAATATTACTTAAGGACGACATTTTAATCCTTTAAAAAACCCCATACCCCATCAGATGAACTCCTTAGTTCAAACTTCAGAGTCGGGGACCTATTATAAACTGCTCGTCCAAAAAAAAATGACAAATGGAATTTTGTGGTATTTCTTGAGTTTGGTTTTGCTTTATAAACTTACTTTGTCTCGATGTTTTTCATAAAATAACATAAATTGGTTAAGGAGATATTATACTTACTTTAAATAAATAAATTCCTAGTAAATGCCTAATACAATCTTGAAATTTCTGATAGTTCTAGCCGATCAAGAATCGATTGACGTCGACTGATATAGCTATACCTATGACATTTGCTATACAGAATTTGTCTTTATTTCCCATAAATGCTGAAACGAACCGATCATAAAGTCAGTTTTAGGTCTAAATAGATTATATTAGCAATCAAAAATACCTTTCAATTACCTACAAATGCTGCAAATCGAAAGCATTACCAAAAGTTATTGCTAACTTGTCTACGGTATGGAAATGTAAGATTATTCGAGCTAAAATTAAAGAATGCTATACAAATATCTTAAAATTATAAGTTATTTATATAAAATTGCCCATATTTCGTAAGTTCATTAAAAAACTAAAAAATATATCGAGATTTGCGAGGTTTTCTAAAATTAGCTACTAAAAACTTTATCATGTCAAGTCGATCACCATTAGTAAAACCTAAATGACACAAGTTTTAAGAATCTGAAAGATTCATCCTAATCTAGTTGTTTTGAAACTACAAGTATTTGGAAATGATGGTTAAAATCTTTTTGTCGTGTTTTTTTTTGGCGAGCAGATTATATCACTCGTTAACCAGTAAGAAAGCTATTAAAAATCTTCAAAACTGCTGGAGAACTAGTCTAAGTGATCAATTATATTATGCAAAAATTCAATTAAATTGAGTCATTTAATTTTAGGATTTCCAGTATTTTATTAATCGTGACTTTTACGTTAATGAAGAAGACGATCCAATGAACGCTCATCTTTTTAACGCAACAGATAAAAGTTGGAAACCCTTAAGACAAAAATTCACTCCTACATTTACCTCCGGAAAAATGAAAATGATGTTTACTACTGTGGTAAAATGTAGCGATTATATGATTGAATATTTGGAAAAAAACGATAGGGTGGGAGATGATGTTAATATAAGAGAGGTAAGTAAATAACTAAATAAAATATGATAAATTGTTCAATAACGAGAAATAGTTAATAGTCCACTTGATCGAAATTAAAATAATTACAATTCAAATTTTTGAACGGTATTTATTCATATTTACGGTTTATTTCCATTATCTCAATGAACTTTTTGCTATATTTTAGCATCTACAAGATGACTAGTTTTCTGCACCTGTTTAAGAACGAAGATATATGATTAATCGTGATGTTTATTCATGACACGTTATTTTATATATTGCTATATGAAATATTCAGATATAATAGACCTTTAAATTTAACAATATCGATCAGAATAACCAAAATCTGCCATAAGATTAAAAAGAGGAATTTTCTCTCTCAGCTCATCAAATGGTTTGCCAAATTAATAATCATATTACACTTATTACCAAAATATGAAAAATTGTTGAGTCATCTTTAGACTCGGCTAAATGTCTTAATTGTTAAACTTTCTAGTAATTTATCTATAAGCATTTAGCTCTTTTAACGGCTTGTAATCGCATTCTACTGAAATTTTTTCCCATTCTTCTTGGACTCGATCCCGTAATCCATTTAAAACTACATTTTAACAAAAGATGTAAGAAACTGAAATTATTATAAACAAATATTTCAATATCGGCGAAAAATAGAAATAATTGTCGTGAATGATATCCACCATTTGGAATATTTATTATAAAATGGACTGAAATTAGCACTTTCTATTAAAGAAATATTTATTCATAATATAAACTAACTATATCAAAAACATACAAAAGTCATACTGCCTCTACAGTCTCAATATTTGGATACATTGTTAAAGATTAGAAAAGTTGTTTTATAATTGTTTGATACGAAATAATTCTTTAATATTAAATACGGAATAAAATATCTATAAATTATATTTTTAACTCTTTTTATTAAGATAAAATACAAAAGGGAAATAATATCTTGGAAATTTTTGAGGATAGCAAACCTAGCCCCCTGGAAGTTAATCTAAAAATATTTCTTACATTTAAACTTATTAAACCCTATCCAATAAGGAAATGGACATCCTATTCACAGATTTTACAAAAAAGTACTACAGTATTACATTATGTAAATAAACCATGGGAAAATCAGAAAGAAAAAAGTAATCAAACTCAAAATCAAATTCAGTGACAAGCTCTCTCAATCGCGTGAAGTAACTAAAGAGGGATGACAAGGTTGATGTGTTCATTCCTTGTAAAACAACGTGAAACGACATTTTATTTCGATATTCGACTATAACTATTTAACTTGTTTACATTTTTTTGTCAAAAACCTATTTAATGTACGAATAGCACATCAAAAATCTTATGATAAATACTTTGAACCTGTGGTTATTGAACTTTATTTTGCGTTACATTTATATGTATGACAAACTAATCGCGTAACAATGAATTATTAAAAATTTCATTAGCATCAAAAAAGGTATGTCTCCCACCAACTGATCGACTGATATTCTTAGCCATACACAAATAAGTTCCTCAAATTGAGGGAGAGAAAGTGTGTGATAATTAGTATTGTCGTGTCTCCTTATCTATAACCTTGAAAAGCTGTGTAATCATTATTGTAAATAGACCTTGAGTAAGGCATCACAGACTTCCAATTTTTTTTTAATATAGATATTTTACATTTAGACATAAAAAATAATTTTAAACCACATCTTTAGTAACCTCTTTCTATATATTTTAAAATAAGAATTTTCACTCTTTAGTACAAACCAGTTTTAGCCTCGACTCTGTACGGTAGAATTTTTCAGGTTTGGTTTTAGGTTGTACAGAGCTATATTTTGATTTTATTAAAATCTTACGGCCGTTTTATATTAACTGCAGTTTTTTATTGACTTGTAAACTTGATATATAACGAAAATCTTACTTAAAATTTGCTACCTTTGGTAATTACTTATTTTTTCAATCACTGATTAACTACATATTTGTAGAAAATAATCAAAATTCTTCTAATATTACTAAGATATATTTATTGCGAATTTTTCTTACTACCATTTTACTAGCTAAAAAAGTTATAGATCTTGAAGAATATTCAATTTCCATTTCTACTGTAATAATTCCTCTTTATTCAAAAACTAAAAAACAATTTGTTCTACATATTTTTAAATACGAAATGAAGCTTTTTATTCTAAAGAGAAACTGTTTAATGATATATATTAGCAATTTTAGTATTAATAACGGCAACAAAACGCTATAAACGTCTTAGCTTCTGGTAATGACGTTTACAGATTTGTTACAATAAGCCCTAATAATTCAATATTATGACAGGGCTAGTGTAGCCCCAGTCATTCGTATGAGTGTCTGTTTCTACCTGATGGTGTATATATTTATACTATATAATACAAATTTGTAATTGTAATTATTTTTATTTTTAAAAGTAAATAACTAAGACTTCGAGAAAAATTTAAATATCCGAGTCTTATATTAGATCTGAGTAATGTAGGAAAGATCTTATAGGTCGAAGTTCTATAGAGTGGCAAAAAAAGCCTTAAGTAAGTAATTAAACTTTTTCCCGAATATACGTTGTCTGAGTATAGGCGAATGGACCTGGACTATTTTCTAAAATAAATATTTAATTAATTTAATATCATAGTATTATATTACCAAAAATAAAATAAATATTGTATAATTTTAGGTTTTAGCTTCTTTCACCACGGATGTAATAGGTTCAGTGGCTTTTGGAATAGAATGCAACAGTTTTAAGGACACTCATGCTGAATTTAGGACGCAGGGAAGAGAGATTTTCGACATGACTCTACTCAGATATGCCAAAGCAATTTGCGCTAGAAGTTTTCCTGAGCTCTGTAAAAAAATGGGAATGCGCTGTAAGATCATTTTTTTATCTATTGAATGAATGAACGAAAGGTGGTGATACTTGATCATCGATACCTAGGTATTGTTGGGTCCACCATAGTTGCAGGTCATTCGAGACCAATGGCCTTTACTAATCTAAACAGCCTCGTTGATTAAACTTACATAACAGTTTCTGATAACAAAATTGTATCTCCGAAATTTCTCTACCTCAGTTCGTTTGAGTGCTGAACACTCTCTGAGAATATAGTCAATAGTGTCTTCTTTAAACACTACCTGGATGTCGGGTCAACTACGGCACTAATCTAATAAAGATGGCGTCTCAGATGACAATGTCCTGTCAACAGTCCCACGACAATTCGCAGCTCTTTTCTGTCTGATTGTGCAGCCGTTCCTTGTCAGACTGCACAACTGCACTAACACCACGCAAAGATACGGCAGTAGACTTAATTTCTATTGTCACAGCCCTGATGTCTGAGCATATATTTCTTATCTTATTCCTGTTTATGTAGCTCTCACAGAGATAGCCATACTGCAGAATAGCATGCATTTCCGTTGTAAAGATCATCGCACATTGTCTGAGAGAGTAGAACTCTCTCACTCCCGTGCTATTACCGAACACTTATATTCCAGCTCTTTCATCTTGTCGAAATCCATCTGTAAACTACCAGGATCCATCTGTAAATCACCGGTATTCATTTCTCGGAAGATTTTGCTCCCCCTCCCAATCCTCTCCACTTGGCAAAAGTATCCCAAGAGTGTGGTTGGGTTTCAAAAGCGGCACCATGTAATCTCTACCACACTTTTCCAAACACCCTAACTGAATAAAGTACATTTTTTGGGAAAATCGATTGGAAAAAATATTGAAATTTTTTCCGAAATTGCAGAGAATCAAAGTTTGCTATCTCCTTATGTGCGGGTCTGTCAGTTGCGATCAGTGGTTGCGTTTCGGATATATTGGACTTTGAAAATGCAAAATGTTTAACATTGTGATGTTACAGTACAATAATTTTTGACTTTTCAAAAATATGTCTATAGTATTTAACAACTAGAAGTAGAAACAAACTACTATTGAAATAATTACCACATGGGACTTAGCGACATAAATTGAGGTTTTAAATTAGTTTATAAATCCTTCTAGGAATTACGAGAGCAATGAAAATGCTGTGATGTTAGACTTCTCTTGCGCTTGGACATAAGGAGAGCGACATTACTGAATGTCTCCAAGATAACCCATACAAACTCAAGTCTGGAAACCTGACTGGTCATCTCAGATTTTGATACTAAGCAGAACTGATAACTTGAATAAACCAATGATCTTAATGGGTGATTTCCAATACATTTTTGAAGTGAATATACAAGGTTGCCAAAACTTAAATGAAGAAATGTCATGGCTTGAACAAAGCCCACTGATCTCATATATAGACAATTCATTAATGACCGGGGGATCAGAGCCGGTGTGTTCTAGTCTAAATGCATACCGAAGAGTCTAAACGATGCCAAGAGATGCGCAATTGACACACGAAGAGCATCCCAGCTGCCGAAAAGTGCAACTCTTGGAGGTATCACCTCGCAAAAATAAGGAAAAAAACTGAGAATCAGCATCACTGAACCATGAATTGAACGAACCTGCAAGTGCATGAGATAAGATGTGATGTAACTCGCTCACCGAAATATCATGATTTCCCTAAAGGTTTAGGAATTACACGGCAATAAGTTCCGAGTAATAATTAAAAAATACTTTTTAGCACCAGGCGACTCTGTATACTAGAATACGATACAATTGTGTATAAAATGAATAGTTAAATGGTTTAAATCACAAAAATAGCTTAAATAATAAAAATGTTTTAGATAATGAGTGGAGTTACAGCTCTAGGAGACAACATTTCAAAAAAAATATTAACCTTGAGTTAAATTTTTAATTGTATGCAATGTACTTAAAGTCGACTAAGAGTAGATTAAATTATTAAAAAATTCATGAAATTTCTGAACTACATTTTGAGACCTTCTAAAAGCAATACCCGCTGAACGCAACTTACTCAAGCAAACAGATCCAACATTCTTTATACGCGAATATCAGATATTTTGGAACTGTATTATTTTCAACGCTTTGATGTTGAGTAAGGCTGTATTCTTTTGAGTAATTATCAAATGATCAAAGTGAAAAAAGTAAAACTGATAATTTCATGTTCTTTTGAATATGCATTTACCTATCATTAGGTCGAAGTGATCATGATTACTTCAAGTGATAGAACTGAAAGTGATAACAACTCAAAAGAATAGCCTTTAAAAGTGGCTGCCAGACACCATATCTAAAAAACAGTCGCTGAGGATAAATAAGATAACTGATACCCACAACAAAAAATTCTTTCTAATCCCATTTATTCCCTTGATCGTCCTAAAAATTATCATGGTCATAGATTAGTGAAAACGTTTCAAAATTTCTTAAAAGAAACAAATTTCGTATTACTACTTTGATATCTATTATAACAAAATTATGTTTCTATGCATAACATAACATAAACGTTTAATTTATTTTTCATTTTTAGCGGGTAAAGAATCAGTCAAAGTATTCTTTGCGAAAGCAATAAAAGACTCTATTGAATACAGAGAAAAAAACAATGTCAGGAAGGCAGACTTTTTGCAAATTCTAATAGACCTGAATAATGAAAATAAAGGCACCAACAAATCTTTCAGTTTTGAGCAAATTGTAGCCAATGCTATATTGTTCTTCATAGCAGGTAAGATCAATATACTATAAAAATTCAGTCAATTCATTTAATTAGGTTATTTAAATATATTAAAAACACATTGTATATAGCAATGTACTACTCAAACAATCACTTTTTTTTTGAAAAAATATATTAAACTTAGAGTTAAGATTTTTTGGGACTGTATCACGTGATTAAGAACACTCCGGGATTGCTTCCAATTCAGATTTTATTATAATGTAGACATAAAACTGTCAAATTAAATTTATTCTTCACTTCGTGGTTTTTCGACAATTTCAAAGATTCAAAGATCAAAGGTATTTTTATATTTATTTAAGAAAGATGCAAGAAAAAGTTTTCCCATTATTATAAAATCAACACAAATATTAGTAAGCTTTAAAAAAAATAATCTTGAGAATTTATTTTTTTTATATAATGTCGAAAAAATAGTTTAATATGAAGCAAAAAAAAACGAAAAGAAATGAGACTTTATAAATAAATAGTTGTTAGGGAGATACGAGAATTCACATATGAAATATACGCTCCAGGTAAATGGTACATTTGACCTCATTCTACAGCCCTCTATCCCCACCTAGCTGTCCGCCCTTTTGGATTTGGCCTCAGGGGTCAAATATTACGTGGTAGAAATGACGAATATATTACTTATGACGATTTTTTAGCCAAATTTTCGCTACACTATACCTCTGTCCGTCACCCCCTTGGTCACCACCCATGTGTCCGCCCTTTGGGACTTCATTTAGTCATGTCAAGACCTTTGTATAGGCAACTTTTCAAACATATTATTGATGCCGAAAATTTCCCGAAATATAGGCGACTTTCCCTCCTTATATCTACCCCCTGTCATCACTGTCGGCCTTCGCGGGATAGTAACAACCGATATTGAAGTGGAGCAATGCCATATTACGGATGACGACAAAATCTCGGCTCTATCTCGCCTACTATAAATAATGAATCTTCTTTTTTCGAGCAGTCAGCCAAATTGGCTACACGTAGTAGATTATCCGCCACTTTGCTCAGATTGGACGAAAACAAATATGTCCAAAAAAACGAGGAGAGAAATTATGGTGAAAAAATTAGGAAAATTATTAAAAATATTTTACAGTATATCTTTGTTAGTTTACTAATAAATTACTCTGTTCAAAATCCCAAAAGTTATTGCCTTTGGCATCACAAGACAAAACTGTATAGCAAATTAGTCGTTTGTTTGTTACTTATGTTGCCAGGTTACCGCCGATAAGCCAATCATACTTCATGCGTTTCCGAATTTCATTTTCTCAGAAAGTTTTGTTTACATTTTATTGTTAATTTTTACATAAAAAATATTATTATAGTTTCAATAATTGACTTACTTGATGTCTGTATCTTACTCAAGTTTTAGGAGAAAATTTGAGTTTTTACCTTATTGCCGAATTTTGATTTGCTGTGTGTACCTGTAGAGTGTAAGTCACAGACACATATAATTTATTTATTTTAATCATTGTATATTGATAGCAGCCAATTTAAAAAGTCTGACTTGGATGATAGGGGAATTTTGGAAATCTCTTTATTAGTCCCAGTTATGACTACCTAAAGACGTCTTTTAAAAAAGTGATAGAGATATCTGACAACAGACGTCTTTATTTGGCCTATGATAATTCAGAGTAATATGTTTCAAATAAACACATCTCATAGATGTCATCTGCTACCTGGGATATGATTCACTTTAATATCAATTTTATTTAACATTATTTATGAATATTTTACTACAGATGATATTTAGGTTGAGTCCCAAGTTGAAATAAAACTCCTTTTCCCCAAATTATCAGAGACCTTTTTAAAAACCACATTTAAGATACATTTAAAAGACTTGTCTCATCATTTGCACATATTATAAATCCTCGCATGAAACCAGTCATTAGCTAAATTAATACAAATTATTTGATAGGAACGTATTTGCGCAATCTTACTTGCATCTTGCTTATTGAACCACAATAGAGAAAACGATATATTTTATAATATTTATATTTTAAAACTGAGAAAAAGAAAACAAAATAATGTACGTGCTTTATTTATATTCTAAGCTTAATTTTTTTATTGCAATTTAGGTTTTGACACATCCTCTACCGTCATGACATATGTACTATTTGAATTATCGAGAAATCCTGAAATACAGGAAAAAGTTCGAAAAGAAATAAATGAAGTGCTGATAAAACACAAAGGCGAAATCACGTATGAAGCTATTCAAGACATGACCTATCTAAGACAAGTGATGGATGGTAAGTGTCTAAAATTGAAAAATTCATTTCATAAAGCACTTTTGCTTGATACTAATTAATATTCGGCTAAAAAAATTCATAAAGTGGAAAACTGGCAAAATTAAAGCATAAAAATGTGATATTCTATGAAATTTACTTGGGAGCTAAACTGACCATCTTCTTCAACTTTTAATCATTTTAGTTTAAAGTGACTTTTACCATATAGTTTGACTTTTTATTTACACTATTATATCACACATTGCATTTTATCATTACAGAAGCTATGAGGATTTACCCACCAGTAATAGCATTAGCGAGAATATGTACAAAAGATTATCAGCTTAGGAATACAAATATAACCATCGAAAAAGGAACACCTGTAGTTGTTTCCACAATGGGATTGGGAAGAGATCCTGAAAATTATCCTGATCCAATGAAATTTGATCCTGACAGATTCAGTCATAGTGAGTTAGCCAAGAGGCATCCATTCATTCATCTTCCATTTGGAGAAGGACCTAGAAATTGTATAGGTAATTAATCATCTTATTATAGCTATACTTTCCCAAAACATGCCACTTATCAACTTCAGAACAAACCTTACCTCCTCCCCAGCTTTGTAAGCTAAATATAAAACAACAATTTCTCCATCTTAAATAACTCATAATTTCTCTCTAATTCAATAACATGTTCGAACTTTAAAACTGGTCTTGGAAGTTATGTTAACAAGTCCAACAAAAGTAAAGCAAGTTTTGATTCTTAAAAACGCAAAGGCAAAAAAAAAATACTTTTTTATTACCAAATCAAATAAATATATTCATTTTTTATTTTCGGGAAATAACTATTCCTACTACCAATTTCAAGGATTTATCTTGAGGTTGTTATCCTTCACAATTTCTATATTCCTTGATCTAGTAGAAGAGAAAAGTCTTCGATCTTCGCCGGTCCCAAAGAGAAAAGCAACATTTTTTGACTTCAACTAGGGTTTTTATAATTGAGCCAAAATTTAAGTCGACAGGCTGTGTTGTGATTCCTGAGGAAGACGGACAGAAACCGAAGCCGCGCCCTGGGGGTTTCTTTTATACTGAATCCCGAAAATGGTGTCTAGGGCGCCATAGTGCGAGGATTATATAACCTAGATCAAGGCCTTCTCACACAACTTTATTTAGATCCTTCCTGCTATCAGGGCTTTACTATTTATGTTGGACACAAAAGGGCTTTTTGGTACCGTCCCGACCGCAGTCAGCCGCAATTTGTATTTGTCTTGCTCTACACGCCTGTTCAGCCTTACGAATAGTCACATTGTCATATGTCTTCCCAATTCACATTGCATACTTATTAGATAATGCCTATAGTTATTAAAAAAAGCACGGAAAGATTATATAGTACAGATGCCTTATGTCTTCATAGAGCTGAACGAGTCATATTGAATTTTTTAGAATCTCAACTTTATTAGTGTGATATATTATACTTTTAAAGGGATTTCTCAAAAATAAAAAGTAAAAAAAAATTCTGCATATTCATTTTTTAAAAGCTAGTGGGTGGTATCGGATATGACCATTTTTTAAAAAGAAAGAATGTGTCCGAACTTCATTTATATTTATATTTCTCCTTCAAATAAAGAATATAAATTGATTAAATTTTTTTGGGTCCTTTCTTTCCATTTTTGCTTGTTCCTCATAACAAGCTTACTTCTCTTTCTGTTATTATTTGTAGAGAGTTGAGTCAAAATTTCATTGCAACTTGAACATCGTTTCTTTTTTTTTTCGCTCACGTTGCTTGAAAACGGAGAAATTTAGTCTAGTGGGCTAATAGGCAAAAGATTACTGGAAGTTTTGTATTTAGTGTAGAATCTTCAGAGTCCCTTTTCCTGAGCTAGATTAATAAAGTACAACGTTGATAGCATTGTACGTCTAGTTGCGTAGTCACTCTGAAAGTTGGCCTTTTTATCGGACTGGCTATGAAAACGAGAATAAGGAAGTCAAGCTCCAAATTTTGTGGAGTAAACATCTTGTTAACGGATGCTGCAAGGCATAAGAATGGCAGCTTTAAGATTTAAGGGCACAAGGTAAAGGTGAAATACTAAATATTCTAATAAATTCGCAAATTAGGTCGTAAGTGTTTGTAGAAATTAGAGTAATGGAAGGGAGAATAATAGACGAAGGTTCAGGAAAAGTTTGCTGAAAATTCGAGTCTATAAAAATAATGCAGTTACACCGATATATTCCTATGTAATTAAGCTTCTTTCTACAGCGTTTGCCAAGTCGAATATTTTGAGTCATTTTTGATAAGCTTCATAATAGACGTTTTTGAATAGTTCCATTACCACCCTGTCTAATTGTGGTAAGTTTGTAACTTTTGTTTAGTGTTTGGGGATAAGCTAATCAAGATTCTTATGGGTAAGATACCCATCGACAATCATAATATGTTTATCACACTTGCATATACTAGTTTCAAAAAAATGTGCTTCCATTTTAGGAAGCCTTCCTTTGTTATCCAATTACAGAGTTGTGGGTCAAGAAGACTTGATATCTTTCAAATGATGCATCCTTTATAAGATTTTATCAGTCGAAAACTGAAATCAGTGTTATATCCTTGCCTCTTTCGAAAAATGTTTACTTTCAAATTTTTTTTTCCTTATATAAATAAAACTTTAAGCTTATTGGTGTCCATACAATAAACATTAATTTGGTCCGCTTTGAAAATTCTTGATGAACTAATAGAATATTGTTGCATGATATTATAAACTTTACCTGCTCCTTGCTAAAAACTACTGCCCTTTGTAAACTGACTTCCCTAAATTCAGCTCTGAATCTTTTTTCATAAAGTAATTAAGTCTTCCTGCCTTCTTCTTTCAATTTTTCTACAAATTTATTAATAATATTCCTAAATTCGGTTTTTTAAGCCTTCAGGAAGTATCCGATGCCACTCACTAGAATAATGTCCCATGCGACTCAACAACCATGCCAGGCGAAAATAATTGCTACCCTATTTAACTACAAAATCACTCACTGATATGTGTTTTTTAATTAATATAAAACCTAAATGGTATACTTCCGAATATTTAAGTTAATTACAATGCTGATTTATTATTTTTAACACATATTTTTACGATTATGATGTAATTTAGTAATAATTACTTAAAACGGAACTTTCGATTCTCAATATTATATTACAAACACAATTATAGCTATTAGCTATAACTGTTTTTGATCACATAGAATATCATAGTTTAAAAAGAGCAATATTCATATTTCAGAAAACAACATTTTTATACAAAACTTTGAAAACCCTCTACATAGTAACATCCAGAAAATAACCATTTTAACTCCATATGTGTTAAGAACAGAAAATATCAGTTAAATGCCTACTCACTCTATATTTATCTCGTATTAGGTCTCATGTGAAAAAGTTGTAAAATGCAAAAAGACATTTCTCAGCAAAAATACTAAAATATGATCCATATTACAAAATTTTACATGAGTTCAATAAAATTAATTTTATAATACTTTGCTTTAATATTAGGCAGATAGTATTACTGCTCGTTCGTAACAAGTAGATACTTTTCACTAGTGGCTGGGTAGTAAGTAAACAAACTTTCGTGTTCAAGAACCTATAAACCATATTCAAGCATCAAGCATCGCCAAAAAATTGCAAAAAATACGCTTCTTTTCAAAATGTTCTTAGATTAACTTTACCAGTAGGATTAAAATCAACAACAAAAGTTTTTTTCTGGCAGAAGTCTTTATTCCACCAGAATTTTTCCAAGCAAAATACGGACTAAAAATAGAAATTAAAATACATAGGCTTTTAAGAAGTGACGTTTGTAATTTGTTAGAAAATCGAATTTTATTTTTGGCAGATTGTTACATTGATACTGCACCGAAAAAATTCATATAAATAAGTTTTACCTGTGCAAAACAGCTAAAACATATTTTATTTCTATGATTGGAGTTTTATCCACAGAGGTGGACGAAACTGCCCAGTGTACGTCCAGTAAAAGTAAAAAACTTGAAAAAATCTGCAGTTGCAGTTTATAATTAAAATTTCATTCACCATATGGTCAATAAAAACAAATAAGCTAATTTTTATTACAGAAAGGATTTGTAGGTACAAGTACATTTATATTTATTAATTTATTATGAACTCTCGAAATTCATAAAATTATTAAGGGAAAGGGGAAAAGCTTATCTCGAGAAATACCTGAGTTATCAGCATTAATATTTTGAGTGAAAACATCATTACATCCGTAAAATATTAAAATATAAGTTTGTGACATAATTTCTAAATATTTTTGTAAAAATTAATTTTTTTATGTTATTATAATTTTGTCGTAATACAGAACATACCTTATATTACAAATATAACAACATTACAGAAGAACGAACAATAAAGTCTGTACTGTAAATTTTTTTAAGAATACAAAAACCAGTATTTTATGTTACCTCTAGTGATAAATTTTTTGGTTTGTTTGTTAAAAGTTTATTAATTTTGATAGGTGTGAAGAAAAGGGTGACGCTAGGCTTTTTTCTAAGTTGCCAAAATTTGTATGCAACATTTTATCAAAGCAGGGCAATAATTGCCCTGGTCAAATCTAGATTTGAGTCATTTGTGACACTCTTTTGCATGTTTGCCAATTTCTTAGTTGAATTAAAATTTTGCAGTTTGACCAATAATTTGAAAAATGAAAATTTAGCAGAAATTTCAAAATATGGAGATACGAAAAGGGATACTATTGATTATATTACCAAGTAAATTGTAAATGAAAAGTAATAAAAAATAGTGAGTTTTTGAGAAGAACTTCCAGGAAATGTACTTCAGAAATGACAATCCTCTTAAAAAATATTATTTAACACAAATACCGAATGACTGAAAAAAAAATAACAATCCATATATTCAAAAAAAGGCAAAAAATATCACCAGAAAACTACCGCGCAATCACTCCATTAAATAGCACACTCAAAGTTTTTACCAATCTTATAGCCTAAAGGATCTACAAAACTGTTAAGTTGAGAGAGAAACAACAAGGATTTCCGAAAAACCAATCAACTACTGATAGATTCTTTATTGTAAGACAAATGTGGAATGTCCTTAATAAACTAGCTTACTTTTGCTTCGTGTTTTATGACTAAAGCATTTGGCCGAATCGGATTCATAGATATACCAAAATAATGAGAGAAAAACGGGTAACCTAATATTTAATTCAATTGGTCTCAGATGTTAACCAACAATGCAGAAACAATATAAGAATAGGACAAACGCCAACTGAACACAGAAAAAAACAGAGAAATAAGACTGGGGACTCCCTGAGTCCTTTAATTTTTAACCTAGTTATCGATATAATCGTAGAAATATCACCGAGAATAGAAAGCTATTGAATAAGAAAAACCTATTTCCAAGTAGTGTGCTACGCTGATAATGTAGTATTTACTGTAAAAGCGGACGATAACTTACAAAACTTCTTTACATTTTCAACCAGGAAGCCAGTTGAGTTAATATGTATATCAACATCAATAAGTCTAAATGCATGGTAGCAGCTATAGAGCCCACGAGATGCTAAATAATTGAATAAAACAATCAATTGATGTATCTCGGAGTTAAATTAACAAGTAATGGCAACCTACAGCGGGAAGTGCAAGCACAGGCAATGAAAGCGAACTTATATTAACCTACGCGCCCGAAGCAATAGCTGATACCACTAAAACCATGTAAATGATATGTACGGTAGAAATGAAAGCCATGTGAGACATTCAAGAGAAAACACTGTACCATAGAGTTAAGAGCAGAGATCTTAGAGTGCAGATTGGGATACAGGATGTAGCTAAATGGATCAGACAAAGAAGAAAATTCTGGATTAAATATGTTGATAGAATAGAAGATAACCAATTGGCAAAAAGCACAAAAACAACATATCAGTGGGAAAGAAAACACAGAAAAGATCACCAAAGCACTAGATACAGTATTAGACATTATCGTCGGAAGAGGCTATACAGAAAGAAGAAGAAGAATAACGAATGTAGTTAAATTGCAAGGGTGAGGAAAATATTTTTTTTAAACACTAAAACAAATCCGCCTATCCTGCAATGACTTTATTTCATCAAAAAAATATACTATTAACGTTCAAAATAGTCAATAATATCCCCTTCCACTTCGTTATTCTCTTCAAAATAACATCCTGTGAGGTGCTTCTTCAAATTTCTGAATAAAAATAAGTCGAAACCAAACCTGGACAGTACGTTTGGTGGTACACTTCAAAGAAGTTACACTTGCGGAGGATAGGTTGCACTTTGTCTAGTTTCTGAATTTGCATATACCTAAACTAACCTAAATTTTGGCTAGTTGCATATTGTTAAGCAGAAGTTGGACATTTTTGTGACACAAAACAGGACGTTTCTGATAAATAGAGGTGTATAATTTTATTGTATTCCAGTATGCAACCGCTACTACTATTGTGTCTTTCCCCATATATGAAGCAAGAATAACTCCTGTTTGCCATAAGGGACGACGGCAATGAGCTTCCTAGCTAAAGATTATGTGCGATTCTTTCTTAGAGACCTGAACCCATTTTTGGATTCTAGCAATGTATCCAAGTCTCATCGCCTGTTACTCTGCTAGAGAACATGTCAGAAACAAAATTTCAAATAATTTTGAAACATTTGCTGCCGAAAATCTTGGAACCCATTGTGGTAAAATCTTACCTATTTTATCAAATAGAATTCTTGATTCAGATATATTCAAATCATTAGCAGTAATAATTACTTTTAAATAATAATCGAGAACCGTTGTTTCACTTTCCTGCAAATATCAAAATTGGTTGCAACTTCAAATTGTTTTATCCAGTTTTTATTTTGAAATATGATGAAGCCTCTCATATACTACCATTAATAGTTTTCTGATAATTGTATTCCTTTGTTGCATGATTAAGGATACCGCCATTCTTCAATTTTTCAAAACACTTCATAAACTACAACATAATGAACGAATTGAAATTAAATTTTACACACAAATAGAAAAAGATCATCCCTATTGAACGTTACTAGACAGCGGCCTGTCAATTGGTTTTGTTATGGTCATATAGATTTTTTTTGTAGTATTCCTTATAAGAGACTTTCTTTGAGTAATAAAATAAAAATTGATGTCTACGCATATTCACAATGAAAAATGCTGGAAATCTGTAGAAGTTGCCTAGCCTGAAACTAGCTTAAACAGTTTTAGCTTAGTAGTTAAAGAAATATTGGGCTAAATGAAATATGTAGGAAAGTCAGGAATCTTCAAAATCATAATTTTATATATTAAAATTTCGATTTTTTAAAACATAATGCTTATAATATGCAAAACTTTTTTTCTGTTTTTATGATACTGGAATTTTAATAATTAAACTTGATCATAAGGTATTTTTTCTAAAGATTAATTTCTCTTTTTTCTTTTTTAGGTCTAAGATTTGGTGTAATGCAAGCAGAAATTGGTTTAGTACGAATACTAACAAAGTTTAAAGTGACATTAAGTCCAAAAACTAAGACACCTGTTGATTATGAACCAGCAGTCTTTCTTCTGAAGGAAAAACATACTATCTATCTGAAAACTCAGAAAATTTAGTGCCAAAAAGTATCATTTATATATAAATTTAAGCAATACTATTTTTAGTTAGTATTATATTATTTTAAGGTATTCTAGAAATAATTTAATTTTCCTAAGCCGCAAAACGTCTGCTAAAATAGTTAACTTTATTACGATGACACTGATTTTGTACCAAAAATTTTAAATAAAAGTTAATAATTTCCAGAAAAGTTATTTTTGAGTCTACTGCTTGTTTTTTTATCAGACCTTATTGTTTTTAAATTTAATAAATAAAAAATATAAATATTATATATAGCTCAGCAGCAGTATTTTGAACCTAAAAATAATGTGTTTCTATCTTTGAATTCATTTAACTGAATAATTATTTATCATTAACAAATAAAGGAAACCCGCTTAAATCGGTGATAAAAATTAAATATTTTAATTAAAGATAAAGAATAATTAACAAATATTTCATAAAAATGCCAATAAACTACTTAAATATCATCCTAAACTTTTTATAAATAAGTTTAGAGAAGAAATTGCCACTATTTATCCTGAGAATGAGACGATGAACTTAATAGAAAAATCTGATTTATATATATATATATATATATATATATATATATATATATATATATATATATATATAGGCTATATTCTTTTGAGTAATTATCAATTGATCAAAGTGAACAAAGTGAAACTGATAACTTCATGTTCTTTTGAATATGCATTTACTTGTCATTGGACTGAAGTGATCATGATTACTTCAAGTGATAGAAGTGAAAGTGATAATGACTCAAAAGAATAGCCCTATATATATATATATATATATATATATATATATATATATATATATATATATATATATATATTTGAGAGAGTAAATTTTTCTCCTTAATGTCATTTAAGGAAGGATATATAGTTTGTTTCTTGCAAATTCCACGTGGTGTTCTGTTCTGTCATTTCGATCACTTAATGGTCAGTGGAGCTGTAATGAATCAAGAGCAAAATTCATAGAAAATGACTACCTCTTTAAAATACTAATTTCACTTCCAGTTACGAATTTTATGCAAAATTGTACTATAATCTCAAAATGTAAAATACCAATAAGAAAATATTTAGGCAACAAGTATTCTAATTATCTAAATTATTGATCACATTGTTTCATGTCATAAATAACTGGTTCAAAGTAAAAACATGCTAAGATGGATGGTAGGTAGATTTCTTCTAATAGTCAAATGTCAAATAAAGACAAAAATTTAAACGATGAATAGTGCCATTTTGTAGACTCAAAAAAGTTTCTCAAATGACAAAATAAAACCACATACCTGAAACTTTATTGTATTTAATTCTGAAACCTATTATCAGTTGTTTCGTCTTTTTCCACTTTACTATTATCTTCTATATTATTTGCTCGATCGGATGGACGGTCTTTGATATAAACATGTTGATTTCTTACAAAACAGAAATGGTATATTCTATTTAAATAGTAGTAATATTGTCATGCGCTCACTTGAATAATTGTTTAGAGACTTCGTTGCATTAATGAAACGATTCCATAAATTATTACATTTAAGTTAAAAATATTTGTATCTATACAGAAGTACACAAATTTGCCATCGGGAATTTCGACTAGTTACATTTTCAATACATCTCGATTTTTGGATATCAAATGAAGATATCAAAAGTCTCATAAAAAAGTTTTCTGAACATGATATTAGTACATACATTACAATTAACGAAGAAATTAATTTAAGGAAGACATTTCTTCCATTGACTACACTTGCAGAATATTAAATCAGAGAAATAATAAGTTCAAATAAATCGAATTAAAATTAAAAACTATATAGTGTGTCTCAAATTTGTACTGGATGTATTACGATATCGACACATATAAGAGATGCAAAAATTGTTAAAGAAGGAATGTTTCAGATAATTTTGTTAGTAATTTAATGGTGCTTAAGAAGCGGATCTAAGTTTATGCATTTTTAAGGTGTTTGGAAAAAATTAGAATAACGTGCATCAAAGAATGAATAATAGTGGTTAACATCAATTCTTCTAGCTTGGTCCCACCATGATGTCCAGTTATCGAAGCCAATGGCTTTTTCGAACCAAAAAACTTTACTACGTGAACTTGCTGATAGCTTTGAGTGATAATATTAATTTCTGAAATGTATTTGCCTCCATCTATTTAGTCCTTGGCTCTCTCTAAGATAAACAGTGTTATTCTCCGCTAGACACCATCTGCAAACTTGGCCATCCGTGATACCAATCTTATGAAGATAGCCTCGCAAGTGATGCCTGTCAGTGTCACCATCCTTTCCTCTTCGAGAAAAAGCTCTCCTTGATACGGCGTTAGGTCCCATTATATATTCCTTGGCATGCTTCATTTCTAGAACTTCCCTCCAGCAATAGATAAATTCATTTTCAAGAAACAGCCTTCGATCTCTTTCACGAAAATATATATAATTTGTTGGAATCCATTTGGTTTTTGGATTAGAGTATTTTTTGAAATCTGCTATAACTTACTTATTTTTGAAATGTTTTAAATCACTGAAAACATTGTTGAAGCAACTCGTCATCCAATTTTAATTCAAACCTTTCAATTTTCTGGAACTAGATTTTTCCTGTACGTGCCAAATGGATTTTAACTGTTTACCAAAGATGTCTTATGCAATAAAAAACTTATTTTGATTAAATCGACAACACTGTACAATAAAACAAAGTTACAGATCAAAGTACTAAGTTTATTAACAAATCAATGGATATCGAAAACATAACACGTAATGAAATATTACAAAACGTAACACAATATTTCTTGAAACAAATCAAAAACGCTGGTTGTGAACTTGGAAAAAAATAGGAAGTATAATTTATTTTCTTTGCTGGTTTACCTTCGCATTCAGAAAAAGGATACTTCTCTAAACTTGAGAAATAATTAAAAAAAATGTTTGATCCAATAGAAAAATTTTTGACAAAAGTTATAGTAGATTTAAAAAAAATAATACTTTAAAATTGTTTCAAAATATCGAGCACCAATAAATTACTAATAAAGTGATCTATAGTATTTAACCATTTTCCTATCTTTTATAGTTTTTAATATCGCAATACATCCATCTATAATTTAAGACATACTGTATATCATGAACAAGACCTTTATAAGGTTGACAAATCACAAAAGTGTATAGCTCCGATGTATTTATATATTTTTTTAATAAGTATTTATTTCGGTGTTAAATGAATTTATTAAATACGTCAGGGCGAATTACAGCTATATATTTATTATCTGCAGACCATCAAAAAGAAAATGCCATGTGCCTTTACACGCAAAAGTTGTCCTACAAAAAGTTTGACCATGATCCGAGTTGGGTCTTATGCCGCGTCCGCACGCTTGCCAAACCTCAACAAGCGCCCACAAATTCAAACGTGTGGATAGAGTGTTTGCCTTGGTTTGTGAAGGTTTGCAAGCGCTTGTAGCCGTTTCGATCGAGTGTCGGTTTTTTGACACAAATCAAAGGGAATTTGCCGCAAGCGCTTGCGGCGCATTCACACGTTTGTGCGCGCTCAGTGAAGTACTGGAAAAAAGTAATTTCGTAATTACCTGGTACGGTTTTTATGAATTTGTAACATCCACCATCTTCTTTGCCGTACTTTTCGTTTCTTTTTATTTCTTTTATTGTTTTTATAGTAAAAATAACTCAAGGCAAATGTTATAGCCGATACGAGCTCAACGTCCACCATGCTTGCCTGTTCAGAACACACTAACTCACTCGCAAGCGTGTGGATGGCGCTGTTTGATTCCCTTAACGTTTGTGGAGGTTTGGAGTTTGCGGCAAGGGGCAAGCGTGCGGACGCGGCATTACGGTGCGTAGTGTGGGTGAGACCATCGGCGGAACTGTTTTATAACCCAACGTTGCCACTTGTTCAGTTTTTCTTCACTTCATTTTAATATTTACCGGGTATTAAAAAAGACTAGCTGTTTTCTGTAACAAAAATACATTTTTGCTGCTTTACTGAACTAGTAATTTCATTGGTATTTTTCATTTATTTTTTCCCAAATCTCTTACTGTTAAAAAAAATAACTTATGGATTATTATTATTATTATTAAATATTTTTTGGTAAATTTCACCCCTTTAGCTTAAGCGGATTTTGAAATACGCCTATTTATCAAGAAAATAACTTAAATATGTTCAGCTCAAACCTAAATTTGTTTTTTATTTAACCTGCCAAATTTATATGATATTAGAGCCGTTTTACACACACAAGAATTATTGCCAAAATTTATCTCATAATTATGTTGAAAATTTTTATAAAACTAATTTTTGCTGTTTAACACATCAAAGAATTATTGTTGAAATTTTGGTGAAAATTTTCGGCATAAAAATATAAAACGTGTTCTATATTTTTATGACTAAAATGCAGAAAGTGCGCGAAAATCGACGCAGAATAAAATTTGTGAATTGACAAATGCGTGTTATTTGGTAATCAACCTAATCTCAATATTTACTCATTGTTTCTTGCACAAAATATCCCTTATTCTGTGGTTTTTTTATTATATATGTTTGGAAACTTTCATATTTATGAGATTTTAAGGTTATCTCCAGATTATTTAACTGCTTGTACGTCACATGTTATGAAAATGCGCATGAGCACCGACAAAATTACCACCGAAATTATATTCAGATTTCTTGTACGTATCAAACAGAGTAGTATTTTATTGTAAAAATTATCTCCAAAGAATTTTCGGCACAAATTTGCTGAAAATTTTTGTTATAATTTTCTGAATAATTTTTGTTTGTGTAAAACGGCTCTTAGACATACCTAAAAACCTATTTATTATTGCGTTTGTTGGCCTTTTATGACTTTTTAATACAGGATAATTTCTAATTTAAAATCATTTTTTCGCAAAATGATATAACATGTTTTTATTCACGAGCTAAAATTAGAAATCGTACATTTCATATTTTTATAATTATTAATTATTAAATGTAATAAAATATAATAAAACAACACAGCAATTTTTCTCTGATGAATTAGAGGTAATTATAGAAATTGAAAAAACATGGAATAAAATCGTAATGGAATAAAATTGTAATAGGAACCGATCATAAATGGTCAGGACAAAAATAGACATCAACAAAAAAGCGAAAAGGAGAAAAAAATACAATAGGAAAGAAATCAACATAACTAATAGTGACTTAGAAAAGTAAATGACATATTTAGAACCACAGTAAAAGAAATATTAATAGCAAAGAACGTAAAGAAGCAAAACCCAATTACCATCAAACAACTCAACAAGGAAATAACACAAGTAATAAAAGAAAGTGAAGTGCATGTTACGAAGAAAAGACGAAAGGAAACAAACAAATCGCAACGAAAAAATTAATGACTGAAACTATTAAAAACAATAAAACCCTAATCAGTCTAATTAACTTACATGCCCTAACTTTTAGCCGACAGTAATGGGTTTAAACTGACAAGTGCAACAATAATCGATTCCTTTTATTACCAAAACGGCAAAATTGAAACATTGTGTTCCATTTTGGGAAACAACTATTCCTCTAACATATTTAAAGACTGCATTTTTAGGCTTTTATTCTTAATTTTTATCCGTAAAAGTGGATTTGTCGACATATATAATATTATAGCAAAACAAAGCTCATCAACTAGATCTAACTTCCATAGCAACTAGATAGGGTCTAAGTCTTAAACCTTTTCAATCAATCTGGTTGGAAATATCTAAGGCTCAGTCTAGGCCATAGACAAATATTTTGTCTGAGGCTAACATGAAAAGCCAATAACAGAAAATAAATAGTCTGTAGTAGTAAAAAAATATTACATAAATTTATACACAAAAGTTCCAAGAGAAACGAATATAGAATGATAAATATAGGATCACAAGAGTTATCTTAAATAATAACTATGAATGTGAAAAATGCTACCTCAGAAGTGAAGAAAAACAAAACCCCCATAAAAGATGGAATCACAATATAAATAATTATAAAAAAGACAAGAAACTATTCAACGAATCTCTCCAAAGAGGATCACTACCGAACAGGAAATTAGAAAATCATTATCACTTATACACAATCCTGATAAAAATAATCACTACATGCCTACCTACAAAACTTGTCAGTATAAGTTGGATTTACAAATAGCTAAAAGCGAACCACATCTATTTGAAAGAGCTAATTAATATAAAAATCCTTATATATTGGGAGCACAAGAAGCAATTCAGATTTGCAAAATTAATGGTAGAAACGCAGAATTATTAAAAACAATAACAAATATGGCAATAGCAAGTTGTCAGTTACACAACAAAACAAAACCATTACCACTAAAACAAGATACTAGACAAAGAGATAGCTTGACACTCCAATTATTCCCATGTCTTTGGTGATGTATTTAGAGGAATAAACTGGTCACAAATAAGAGTTAATATCAACTATTAAATGCTGAATCACTTTCGACATATCGATAATAGCGACAAGTGCACACTTAACACAAGAAATGAGACAACAAAAATAAAAGTAAGCTTCAATGGGGACCAAAGATTATATTAGAGAATCAGGAAATAGGAAAAGGGACAAAACACCAGAGCAATTAACAATATTTGGAAGAACCAAAAGAGCGAAATCAATAAATGATTAGGAACAAAAAATTAGACAATGTCACAGAAAAACATAAAAAAATTAAAAAGTGTAATGGGACATGCTATACTCAGAGACTCAAAGACAAGGAGAGAAATATCTGGATATCGCAAAAAACAAAGGGTACAGTTTGCCTCAGGAAAAATAACATGTGTTGGACCCGTAGCATGACTGAATTTAGATCAGTGGTGTAATGCCTATATAATGTAAAAACCTGAGATTTTCACTTAACCTATGGAGCGCAACACCCTTACGAAAGTGCCATAAAACAAAAGGTGGGCGTAATTTTATTACTTGTAGGGGGATATTGAGCTTGTGATAGCATATCGAGACCAAAGGAAAAATTAAAATGAGTTTGGTTAGATCTCCAAAATATTGTAGATGTAGTTTCGGCAAGATGGTGGCAGATCTGCCATGACCAGGCCAACAATACAGCTTTTAATGGAGTTGTTTGACAAACGAATAATTTTAAAACGTGTAGAAATTCATATCCATCTCGTTTGCCTGACATTTTTTTTGTGGAGTTATTTAGAGTAGAGTTATCGATATTGTAAGACTAACTCCCTTTAGAATTATCATGGTCATCATCAAACAACTTGTAAGTCCACTGTTGAACGTAAGCCTTCCTTAAATACATCCACAAATCTGTATACTATGTTGTATCTAATTTGTGTCTATGGTTTTCAGTTGATCTTTTTGGAGGACATCCCACTCTGCACAAACACAACAAACACATTTAACGATTACTCAGCACGTGGTAACGCTAAGCGTTTGAAATTTGAATTGACATTTATTCTTGCCATTAGTGACTGCATTGACATAGCTTGAACATATAATTCATATAAATTGTTTTAGTGGTAGCAATATGAATGAAAATAAACATGTTTTAAGTATTTAGTAATAAAAAAATTATTGAAAAGCGTGATGACTAAGAATTTTAATACCATTCTCTAGACTTAGCTCGCCAGTCACCTAGAGAAATAATTTTCTTCCTGAAATGAGGTTGTCCAGTATGTTAAAAGATTTAATTGGAAAATTTGAAATTACGTTAAAAAAGAAGAAATGGCTCAAAACAAAAAGACAGGCAATCTAAGCTATAACAGAATTTTTTAAGGTAAAAATTATTTTTGATAAATTTCAATGAAGAAGGCATGACGATTTAACTTCCAACATATGACTGGTTAGTTTTTCTCAGTTCGTAACAAAAAGGGAGTATGAATTATTTTTATTATATTTATGACACTCTGTCCTCCGCGGAAATGAGTTGCCGTAGGTATTGTAAAGAGTTACTTTGTCTGTGATAGTTTTTCCTTATGGAATTGAACGCATTTCCTAAGACCGGGTATTTCTGCCTGAACAATACTTGGTGGTATGTCCAAATTTTTAAAGTATCTAGTTCCTGGTTCATACACTCACATTCCAGTTTCCTCTGCGGTTTTAGAACCATCTGCATACTAATTAGTGAAGTTTGTGTTGCTTTTCTCAACAATATCTCTATTCTATTCACTTCTACGATTCAACCTTGTGTTCAGGCGCGGATCCAAGGGGGCAGGCGGTGGGGGCGATCGCCCCCCCTAAGAGCCTTGAGTTTAGGAAAATAGATCTGATTTTCCCTCTTATACTATAGTTTATTCAAGAACTAGAGAGAGTAATAAATCGTTTTTTACCTTTTTTCTTCTTCGCAAACTACCTATGTTTTTTAGTCCGGAGTCTGTGGCAAAATCTGTTAGACACATATATTTTTCATAGGAACGGGTTATAAATTTTATAATCAAAAATACTGGTCTATAATAATGGACTACTTGGGTTGGGTAACAATAGATATTTGGAAGTGTGTTTTAAAAAGGATCTTAATCCTTGTCATAGGCGTCGGAAGGAGTTTTATTTTGTCACTAAATATTTATGGCATAGAAAATCATTTCGGTAATAAACTTAAAAAAAAAATTTATATTATTTTATTTCTTATGATTTCTTAAAAATTCACATACATTAGAAAATATAGATAATTATGACATATTTAATACAAATTACAACTTTATTTATATTATTTTTAATCTTGGCACAGAAACCGTTTTGGGCACATTCAGACTAAAATATAGCCTTTTTCTCTCAAAAAATTCTAAGTTATAATTTAAATACTTTCAAAATACCCATTGTCAATACAAGAAGTTAAACATATAAAAAAATAAATTCGTCCGTATAATATTAAATTTTTTTTGGGGCTGTCGGTCATTTTATTATTAATTAAAAACAATTTTAGGACATTTGACGTTTTAGTTTATTTATTGTTTAAACCATCTGCAGAATTACAATTAAACACTAAAAAAAGATTCAAATGTAATTAATTTTTATATATTACAGAAAATTTAAATAATAAATTGTGTTTACGCTGGTAAACATTATGTATATAATTCGTAATCACAGTCAGTGAAGCTATCTTCACTCAAATTAATTATAATTGGTTCCTTTACCTCACCGATCATGAGATCGAGTTTCCACATTTTGTTTTATTCTTTTATTATATGGATTTTTCACAATTTTCTGCAGTAACTTTATTCAAAAAAATCTTTTAAAAGGTCAGTTAAATTACTAATTTTGTAAGTTTTGTTATTTCTAGCAACTCTACCTTTTACTTCAGAGAGATATTTTCTTCTCCAACGGATATTTTCCGGATGGATCTATAAGAACAGATTTCCTATCTGGTTCTTCCCAGCAAAAATTAAGTTCTCAGAGCAATTTCCAGAGTTCAGTTCTTTTAATTTCACGTAAATCGCGATCTTCATTGATTTTAGTTAGAAATTTGTCGACGGTTGGGATCTGCTTCTCATAATAAAATGTATGTACAATTTCTTTTATTGCAGTTTACATCTCTTCTTACAACGAAGTTTCTCGTCTGTCTGTGATCGAATGTGGCTTGGTACTAACAATTCCAGTCGTTTTTATCTCCTTCAGTATTCGATAAATAGTAGATTTTCCAACTCCTATCATGTTGGAACACAAAGCTTTTAACATTATTATCTAGATATTGATATCTTAGGGCATCATAAACATAATAAGTTTTTCGTTGAGGAAAAAATGCCCTGGTTTAACAATTTTGGAATAAATATAGATGTGGAAGCCATATCTTTTGGGTATCGTACTAATCTCAAATAATATATGAAAACAAGCACAAACAAGATTAATCACTAAGGACACACTGTAAGGTGTACTTTGCTTACTGACAGAAATTAAATTGAACTATCAGAAATTTTATTGTTGCAGTAAATTTATAAAAGCTTATAATATCTAAATATAATTAAATATAATTAGATTTACGGCAGTCCTCAGTTACCTTCGGCACTGGAGCAGGTACGTTGGAGGTTTCGGTAACAGTTTTATTACTTTCTCTAGTTCTTGAATAGAGTATAGAAATATGTGTGCTTGCGATCGTCTCTCCCCTTCCCAAGAACTTTGAGTTCAGGAAAATAGAGCAATTTTGCCTTTTATACTAGGAATGTGTATGCTGCTCGCATCCTCCCCCCCCCCCCCCTGTTGACAACTTCTTTTGTCTTATGATCGCCCCCCCTCTCCAAGAGCTTCAAATTCAGAAAAATAGACCCGATCCTGCCTTTTACACTAGAAATGGGAATGTTGCTGGTGTCTCCTCCCCCCCCCCTTCGACAACTTGCCTTCGCTTGCCATACTGTACTTTTGTGCCCCCCCCCCAAAGAGAGAGGCTGGATCCATCCCTGCTTGTGTTAGAGTTCACGAAGTTGAACTTCATTTTCATTTCATCTTGGGGCATGTCCTAAATTTGCTAGGTTCTAGATGAGGGGAGATTATTAACATTCTTGCAAGACACCTTACTCGAACGCTGTTGTGTTTTACTGGAGATCCTCGATTCAATACTTACGTGCCGATGATGTCGTCTGATGATATCAGATATTCAAAGTAGACGCTGGTACACAATGGCTCGTATTTAAATAACTGTCTGCCTGCTATATTATATATCATAAAGTTGTGAATTAAGAATTAAATTTAATTGTAATTTTCGTGTTCAATGCGTCAGAACTTATACGACTTGGTTGTTTTTATTTAGATTAGTTTTTAGTTGTTGTCCAGTGTTATTAATTATAAAATACTAGTATATTTAAATGCATAGAGCACATCGTGAAGGAATAATGTTTGAATAATCGAGAGAAAACGCATGACTTGCATGCTAGAGTATCTAACAAATTAATAAATATAATTATCAATTTAAAAATTAAGATTTCAGTGAGAAATAGATAAATATATGTTCTGAGCGCAGTTTAAATATTTGTCAATATATATTCTCCTTTCAAGCAGAAACAAGGAAAGAAAAAAAAACAGTTTATTTCCTGCAAATACAATTCCGATTCCCCCTCCATACGCGCTTCTACCACCTTATGGTCTCTTCGGTGGAGATGTATTAAGCCGAAAGAAACGTTTGCAGGAAACAATTATCTACATAAAATATAAATTCCGAGACATGTCAGTAGGATACTAAACCTGCTGGCTTTTCAGATTAATAAATATATATCGTCCGATGGACGACATCTCTTCATTCACCAGAGAAATGCAAAATTTAAAAATTAAGATTTCAGTGAGAAATAAATAAATCTATTTTCTGCCGTGTTTAAATAGTTGTCTATATGTATTCTCCTTTTAAGCAGAGAAAATGAAAATAATATGTATCGACAGTCTATTTCTTGAAAACACAACTCTGGTTCTTTCCTCATAGAGGTTTTGATCATCTTATGGTTTTATCAGTAGAGTTGTATCGAACCGAGAGCAACATTCGCAGGAAATAATTATCTACATAAAATATAAATTCCGAGGAATGTCGGCAGGATATTAAACCTGCCAACTTTTCGATGTAAGACTGAAAAATATTGCCATTCGAAAGATATCTATGACCGCTTCCATTCAAAATCAGGCAGTGATAATAGTCAAAATAAAATTTTTATAAAAAAATTGAACTGACTTCTAAAAGGGTGTTGAAAAGTAAAAAATAACTATTTTTTTTTATATAAAATTGAACTTTTTGAAGTCGGCGCTAAATTAATACCTGACCAAATATGATTCGCATAAACAGATTAAAAATACTTTATTTGTAATTGCTTTCTTACCATAATTTGTATATATTAGTAGTTATTTATTTCATTCAGAAATAATTTGGCGCAGACTTCAAAAATTTTAATTTCATATAAAAAATTTGTTATTTTTCACTTTTCAGTGCACTTTTAGAAGTTGGTTCAATTTTTTTATAAAAATTTTATTTTTCGATTTTTAGTTTTGAATTCTTTATGATATCCATAAATTATTTGAACCAAGTATTAATCGAGATTAGTGTACCTCGCAATGATTCCAAAGTGGCAAAAAAGTACCCATTTTATCCAAAGTTGTAAATCACCCTAAAATTATTCTTTGATTCTTAGAGTTCTCTAAATGTCAGTGAAATTGTGTCAAACAAATATTTAGTCTGTCCATTTTAAATTTTAAATTAATTTTTAATTTAAATTTATTAGCCCGATATATTTTATACTACATATTGAGTTTGTATACGGCCCAAGGACCCCGCAATATCAATTTTAGACAAAATCGGAAAGTGTAAAATTTTCAATCCTTCATATTGTATCTCATCAACGTAATAGTTATAAAAAAGTAACTTCATATTCGTAATACACGACCCCGCAAAACCCCCTAATACCAAATCTGAAAAAATGCGAATAAGGTAAAATTCCCCAATACTGATTTTAGACAAAATCGAGAGATTTAGAATATTTAATCCGCCATCTTGGATCCACCAGTAAAAATTTATTTTGTCGTGCGCCATATTAGATCCGCTATATTGAATTATTTTAAAACAATTTTAGATTTGTTATGTGCAACCCCGAAAACTTCCCTGTATCAATTTTCGAGAAAATCGGACAAAATTGATTTTTTTGCCTGTCATATTGGATCTGCCATATTGAATTTTTTAAAAATAACTTTAGATTCGTTATGTGCGATCCTGAAAACTTCCCTGTACAAATTTTGGAAAAAATCGGACAAAATTTACTTTTTTGACGGCCATATTGGATCCGCCATATTGAGTTTTTTAAAAATATTTTGGATTCGTTATGTGTGACTCCGAAAACTCCCCCAGATTTTGGAGAAAATCGGACAAAATCAAATTTTTTTGTTCGCCATATTGGATCCGCCGTATTGAATTTTTTAAAAATAATTTCAGATTCGTTGTGTACCACCCCGAGAATGCCCTCATGCCAATTTTGGAGAAAATCGGGCATTAATTTTTTTGGCCGTCATATTGTCTATAATATTATAGAAACCAAAAAAGTGTACACGTATTTTGCTGTTTTGCGAAAAAATCATTATCAACAAACTTATCGAGATTTTAAAGTTGAAATTAGCGCTTTTGCAGTGAAGAAATATACAGCCATTGTTTTATTCGGAATTTTATATTTTTTTGACTAATCTACGTAGTTTCATTTTCTCTTTTGATTGAGGTAATATGAGTCACAAAAGCTGAAAAATGTTCAGAATTAACAAAAAGTAGAATAATATGAAAAATAAACTTCGTAAACAAGTTAGTCCTTGTAAATATTTGCTCATATTACTCTACTTTTTTGATAATCGTAAGAAATATTTTTGGAAAATAAACTATATAAAAACCCTACAGAAATGATTATTATATAATGAAACATATAAAAGGCAATCGCAAATAAATTTTTGGTTGCGTTTCGAGAAATGGCCGCTATGTTGTTAATTTTGAAAATTTTTCGGGTTTTAAAACTCAATCAAAAGAGAAAATTAAATCACGTACATCAGTCATCAAAATATACAATTTTGAATAGAACAATGGCTGAATATTTCTTCACTGCAAAAACACTAATGATTTTTTCGTAAAGTGACGTATATACTTTTTTGGTTTCTATGATGATGTACTTGACCAACAAATCTTTTTTTCTTTAAAAAAATTTTGAAAACAGAAAAAAATGTAATATGTCTCCCTCTGTATTTTAGCACCCATGAAAACAATTGTAATAGAAGAAACATATAACAAGGAGCTCTTAAAAAAATCGTCAAAAAAAATGATGTATTTTTTGAAAAACTCGTGTTTGTTTTTTTTTCGAAAAGAGGCCACTACTTTGTTAATTTCAAAATTTTTCGGTTTTCAAATTTTTTTCTGAAAGTCTATGACTCATGTGACCTTAATCAAAAGATAAAACTGAACTAAGTCGATTAGTCATAAAAAGATGCAATTATGAATGAAAAAAATACTTTCATTTTTCTTTTCTGCAAAAGCTCTAAGATTAACTTTAAAATCTCGATAACTTCGTCGAAAATTATTTGTTTGCAAAAAGGCGAAATACGTGTACACTTTTTTGGATTCTAAAATAATATATTGCTCGGAGAAAGGATTTTTTTTTACTATCTTCACTGCATGATTTTGATTGGAATCGGTCCTATATATATATATGGAATAGTGCGAGATTCAAAAATGAAGATTTCAGTAAGGAATAAACAGATCTATTTTCTGCCGTGTTTAAATAGTTGCCTATATTTAAATAACTGTTTCCTGCGAATGTTGCTCTTGGTTCACTGACGAGACCATAAGGTTGAAGAGAGATAAGCAGAGTTGTATTTGCAGGAAATAAAATGTTTGTATATATTTTTTCGTTTAATTTTGTTTCAAAGGAGAATACATATAGGTAATTATTTAAACACGGCAGAAAATAGATTTGTTTATTTCTTACTGAAATCTTAATTCTTATATTTCGCACTACTCCAGTGAATCTTTTGACTGGCGATATTTTACAGCCTGATGTAGAAAAGTCTGCAGGTTTAATATCCTGCCGACATTTCTAGGCATTTATATTTTATATAGACATCTGTTTCCTGCGAATTTTGCTCTCGGTTCGATACAGCTTCACTGACGAGACCGTAAGATAGTCTAAACGTGTATGGAGAGAGAACTAGAATTGTATTTGGAGGAAATAAACATATACATGACGGCAAATGTTTCAGTACATTAGAGGAAATATTTACATTTTTTCACTTTAACCCCAAACTTTACTTAGCTTCCTAATAACCCAAAAATTAAAGATATTTCTTATCTTTAGGAAATGATGGTTCTAAATATGGCACTCCTTTCTTTTTCCAGTATTGAAATGCGTAGTTAAAATATGCGTACAAGGCCAAGAAAGCGCCAAACAAAATAATGAGGAGATCAAAAACTAGAAATCCTGTTGACACCACAGCTGCCATATTTTAAACTATGAACTGTAATTCTAAAAAAAAAATATTTAGTAAGTCTCTATTGCAAAAATTTTTTAAACTGGTAAAATATAATTATTTTCTTGCCTATTACTTATTCAAATCCCTTAGTTGAATTAATAACAAAAAAAATTGTTTGAGGCGAAATTAGTAAAAGTGATGACGAAAATAGCGGCAGCTACAACATGTACCTTCAGTAATGCCAAATAAGAATAATATTGTAATATGCAGGTAGATTCCGCTTTCTTCTTACGAGAAATTTTGGGTTAATTGTGATTGTGATAGGAGGACTAAAACCGTTAAATCCGCAAATGAGCACACCTGAAATTCGATCGCACTTGACATGTTCATAATGCTAAATATGTCAGTTTAAATTTATCATTTTCCTTAATTCTCGTCCCTTAAGTGCGTATTTCTTTTTAAGTTTTTTAATCTTATTCGCATTTGTGACTATTAATTTACAAATCAAAATTTGCAATTGATTTATTATAAAGTTATCGGTGTAGAAATATTTTAATTAATTAAATCTCTAAAAAATTAATTTTGTTCACAAATAGGTTTTCGAGCCGGTGTGTATATTACAAATACGAGGTATGGGAATTAAGTACCGGGAATTTAGTTATAACTCGGGAACTCGCAACACATCGTCCTTCGTCAACATCTGTCTAGAGAGGGGGACCGTCCTTTTAGTTTCAGTTCAAGGTTGAAGTCAATGACACGTCAGGTTTGTATTTTATGCGCATTTTTTCGAAAATAACTTTTTTAGTAGCTTTGTGAAAATGAGTGACTTCCATTACAATTTTTAGTGAAATCTGGGGAAAAACCCTCGTAAATCCTCCGAAAATTGCAGGTGGGCAAAGCGATTCAAGGAGGGGCTGAATCGGTAGAGGACGATCCACGTGAAAAAGCTTCCTTCACCTGTCGTATCGACGCAAATGACGACGTTTGCGCGCGCTGATCACCTCTGATCGTCCTGGAGCGGCCGCGAGCACGCGTTTTCCGTGTGCGACCCGAACTCGCCGAGAATAGCTGGATCTTGTACCATCACAACACGCCGGCCCATTCCTCGTTCATTGTGCAAGAGTTTTTGACGAAAAAAGGCATTCATCATGCATACATTCAATATTTACTGAAAACTGGAACAATTACCGGAGGGAACGGAATGAGGTAAACGCAAGAATAAAATAACTAAAAGAAAGCTACTGGGAAAGATTCACAAAAGAGATGGAGAGAGACATGTACGGAACCCAGAGAAAAATATGGGAAATGTTAAGAAGACACAAGCTTGAAGTCAAAAATACCGTGAGAACTAATAAAATCACATTAGAGCAGTGGGAGACATACTTTAAAAATCTATATAAGGAAGAGGAGAACATGGAACTGATACAAAATGAATATGAGGAGGACGATAGCATAGAACTAACAAATGACAAGATAGAAAACACCTTAAAGTCCTTTAAGAATAGAAAAAGCCCTGGACCAGACGAGATCACTAATGAGATGCTTAAATACGGAGGGAAAAAGTTATGGAATGAAATATTAACCCTATTCAAGAATATCAAAGAAGAACAAAAAATGCAGAATGAATGGATGAATAGTGTAACAATACTCATTTTTAAAAAAGAACAGAAAACGCACCCAGAAAACTACCGAGGAATAACACTGCATACTCAAAGAATTCATAAAAACTATACTGGAAGAAATCACCAAAATCATTAGTATACGAGAAGAACAACAAGGTTTCAGAAAGAACAGATCCACTATTGACGGAATATTCATTGTCAAACAAATAACCGAAAAATCCCTAGAATTCAATAAACCTGCGTACATGTCTTTCGTCGATATGACCAAGGCTTTTGACAGAGTACCCTTAAAGGACGTCTTAGAAATAATGAGAAAAAAAGGTCTAAACCATAGGCTAATTAACCTAATATACGATATTAACATCCAGTGCAGAACAAAAATCAGCGTAGGACATATAACAACGGAAGACATATATGTAAACACAGGAATCAGACAGGGCGATTCGCTCAGTCCCTTCATTTTCAATCTAATAATGGATAAAATAATAGAAAATCTCCCCAGACCAGCTGGATACAAAATGGGAAACACATTCTTCCATACCGTCTGCTATGCGGACGATGCTGTTCTTATTGCAGACTCTGAAGATAATCTCCAAAGACTACTGCACTCTTTTAACACCAAAGCGAAAGAATTAAATATGCGCCTCAACACCGAAAAGACAAAATGCTTAGTAACATCCAAAGAATCAATACGGTGCAAGTTGGAAATCGATTCCAAAATTGTTGGACAGGTAAATCACTTCAAATATCTGGGAGCAGAAATAACGAGTCATGGAAACCTTTTTAACGAAGTAAGAGAGCAAACAATGAAAGCGGCTAGAATTTCGGGATAGCTAAAAGAAATTGTCTGGAAGAACAAATACCTTAATACCGAAAGCAAAACTAAGATACATCATAACATACGCGGCAGAAACAAGACCAGATACAGGACGAACTCTACAAATGATGAGAACAGTCGAAATGAAAACATTAAGAAGTATACAAGGCAAAACTCTAAACGACAGAATACGGAATGAAGATATCAGACAACAATGCGGGATACAGGACATAGGGAGATGGATTAGACAAAGGTGAAGATTCTGGAACAAACATATAGGGAGAATGGAGGACAGTAGACTCTTTAAAAGTGCAAAAATGAATAACCCAGTAGGAAAAAGATCACGAGGAAGACCACCAAAACGATGGCGAGAATGCTAGACCTCATCTTCCAAGGAAGACGTGATGGCAATTGTGTTAGAAAGAAGAAGAAGGAAAGCAATCCAACGTTGCCACATCCACCCTATAACCCCGATATTGCCGCCTGCGGCTTTTTTTCTATTCCCCAAGATGAAGTCGCACCTCAAGGGAACTCATCATAGCCGCATACAGGAGGTCAAAGAAGCTGTAACCGTGGTGCTGAACGGGTTAACTTCGGAGGATTATCAAGGGTACTTTCAATCGTGGGAGCAACGTTGGAATAGTTGTGTAGAATTAGAGGGAGACTATAATGAAGGTCGATAATAAAATTTTGCCCGAAACTTAATTTGCTTGTTTTTTATAGACAAATTCCCTGATCTTAATTGCCACACCTCGTAAATGCTTCCCCGGATATAAGAACTACTGAATTGATTGCTTTGTAAACCATGAAATCCAGCATGAGGTAGCCGAACAGACGTCAGAGATATTTGATATTTATCATGAATTAAAGTTCAACCATTATATTCAGAAATATATCTTTAAAACATATTATCTAAAAAAAAACCGTATTATGAGATCAGAGGCACTGACAGTGACAACAATCCGATTGCTGAACCTGAGCCACAACCGGAACCTGAGGTCCAAGAACAACAGGAACAGCTAAATGACGAAGCCCAACAGGACAACACTGAACTCTTTTATCAGAAATTGTCAACGGAAATGAGTGCTGCGGTGTTGAAGTATGATGGAAGCAATCCGTTAAGAAACCCGTTATGATTATTATTTGATTTACAAGCCAAACGACTTCGCACTCCCTCCAGGGATTATTCACTCATACCAGGCATACAAAGACGCCAAAAGTATGAAGCTCTGTGGGAACCCTTTCCATGTTATCGGGTCCTGTATTTCCCATGAACTTTCGGACGGTTCGCGCGGTTGCTAAGAGAATTGCTTTCTGCATCGGCTTATAAAGATGCTCACTAAGGCCCAGTCCCTTGATGTTCTGCAGGAGGTTCTTCGGTATCACTCCAGTTGTTGACAGTATTATGGGAATCGTTTGGACGCTGTTCATTGCCCATTGTCTTCGGATTTGGACCTCCAGATCTCTGTATTTGGCGATCTTCTCGTTGTATTTTGGCCTTAGGTTGTTGTTGTTAGGCACCGCAATGTCGATTAGTGTAGTTCGCCTAGAAATTTTATCTATTAGTATAATGTCTGGTCTATTATGAGCTACTGTTTGATCCGTCAGAACCGTTCGGTCCCAATATAACTTGAACTGGTTGTTTTCAAGAATAGGCTCCGGATTGTACTTGTAATAAGGCACTTTTCCTACCTGTAATAGGTTTAACTTTTCTGCTAACTCTTGGTGGAGTATCTTAGCGGCTGAGTCGTGTCTTTCCTTATACTCGGTTGCGGCAAACGCTTGGCATCCTCCAGTTATGTGCTGAATTGTCTCCGATGTTCGACAGCCATATCTGCATTGGTCATTTTCTATTGAGGGATCTCTAATGATGAACTTCCGATAGTTCCTCGTCGGAATAACCTGGTCTTGGATAGCTAACAAGAAGCCCTCCGTTTCCGGAAACATCTGTCCTGAAATCAACCAGTAGTTCGACGCTGAGTTGTCGACATTGTCCTGATTGACCTCATTTGGATGCCGTCCATGAAGTGGCTTCCGTAGCCAGGTTTGTAACTTCTCTTGGTCTGTTTGGTGGTGAGAAGTAACATCTTGTTCCCTCAACTGTAGCGGCGTTGAATCGTCTGCTTCGCATATTGCTCGATGTAGTGTGGAAGAGTCCGCCAACCTGTGGAAATATGAACGTAAGTTTATTATTTGTTGGTCGAGCTGCTTTTATTATTATTATACATGATTTACAAGCCAAACGGCTTCGCACTCCCTCCAGGGATTATTCACTCATACCAGGCATACAAAGACGCCAAAAGTATGAAGCTCTGTGGGAACCCTTTCCATGTTATCGGGTCCTAGGTGACGTTGTCTGCTGCATTTCCCATGAATTTTCGGACGGCTCGCGCGGTTGCTAGGAGAACTGCTTTCTGCATCGGCTTATAAAGATGCTCACTAAGGCTCAGTCCCTTGATGTTCTGCAGGAGGTTCTTCGATATCACTCCAGTTGTTGACAATATTATGGGAATCGTTTGGACGCTGTTCATTGCCCATTGTCTTCGGATTTGGACCTCCAGATCTCTGTATTTGGCGATCTTCTCGTTGTATTTTGGCCTTAGGTTGTTGTTGTTAGGCACCGCAATGTCGATTAGTGTAGTTCGCTTAGAAATTTTATTATTATTATTATTATTATTATTATTTTGATTTACAAGCCAGACGGCTTCGCACTCCCTCCAGGGAATATTCACTCATACCAGGTACACAAAGGTACCAGAATTATGAAGCTCTGTGGGAACCCTTTCCATGTTATCGGGTCCTAGGTGACGTGGTCTGCTGTACTTCCCATGAACTTTCGGACGGTTCGCGCGGTTGCTAGGAGAGTTGCTTTCTGCATCGGTTTATACAGATGCTCACTAAGACCCAGTCCCTTGATGTTCTGCAGGAGGTTCTTTGGTATCACTCCAGTTGTTGAGAGTATTATGGGAATCGTTTGGACGCTGTTCATTGCCCATTGTCTTCGGATTTGCACCTCCAGATCTCTGTATTTGGCGATCTTCTCGTTGTATTTTGGTCTTAGGTTGTTGTTGTTAGGTACAGCGATGTCGATTAGTGTAGTTCGCCTAGAAATTTTATCTATTAGTATAATATCTGGTCTATTATGAGCAACTGTTTGATCCGTCAGAACCGTTCGGTCCCAATATAACTTGAACTGGTTGTTCTCAAGAATAGGCTCTGGATTGTATTTGTAATAAGGCACTTTTCCTACCTGTAATAGGTTCAATTTTTCTGCTAACTCTTGGTGGAGTATCTTAGCCGCTGAGTCGTGTCTTTCCTTATACTCGGTTGCGGCAAACGCTTGGCATCCTCCAGTTATGTGCTGGACCATCTCCGATGTTCGACAGCCATATCTGCACTGGTCATTCTCTATTGAGGGATCTCTAATGATGAACTTCCGATAGTTCTTCGTCGGAATAACCTGGTCTTGGATAGCCAACAAGAAGCATCTGTCCTGAAATTTGTTTATGAACATTAACATGGAATTATTATTATTATTATTATTATTATCATTATTTTATTTTTCGAACAATATCTGGATTAAATAAGAAATATGGCGATTAGGAAAAACTTTGTTTAAATATAATGATCAAAGATAACTGACAGAAAAAGCAGTAATGCCAAAAGACAAATCATTGTTTCGTAGTGCTAAAAGAATGTATACTGTTGTCAGATATCAGCCCTCAAGAAAAATTATTATCATTAGGTTATATTTTTTTCATATTTTGAGCAAATATAAATATTTCGATCCATTTATTTTTGCGTTGTTTCCCACGTTTAGGGCTTGAAAATAAAACTCATTGGATTTTCTCACAATTTTTTAATGTATGGAAATATTATTTAGTTAACACCAGCCGATATTATATTTGAACAGATCGTGGGTGTCGGCAAAAATGTTTAAGGTCTGTTGTGATTTTGATCATAAACAAAAAGTTATTGAGAATTTCGATACTGTATTATTTAAACTTGAATCAGTAGCCTATACTTAGATGGATGGTAAACGTTGAAAGACATCTGTTACAATGATTATGATACAAAAAAGATTTCTCGCAAACATTTGGATAAACATACGTATATAATAAAAGCATAATTTTGAGTACAAATTTATTTGTTTCAATTAAATTTTTTCGCGAAGCTACCTTTTACGTTAATCTGCGGCATTGACTGTTAAATTTGTTATTTATTGCTTTTTTACTGAATAATTCTTTCCGTATCCTTTTAACTACAGTGCGTTCTACAATAAAGTAACAGTTTTTATTAGGGAATCTACACAATCATCAATATGCCGAACTTACTTAAAATGATCTATGGTCTGTTTATTAGGGATATATGCCAGAATGTGTTTGTTGCGGTTGACTATGTTGTTGTATATTTAACAATAACCTTATGGTTAACAATTCTGTTTTTAATAACATAACAAACAAAAGGGTTTGAAAATTTCAATGAATCGATCTAAAAATGTTATAAACAATGATTAATTTGTTTGTTAGTCCGAAAGCCCAGTGGATTTTTGTTGTTGAAGAAGAGGCATGGTTCCACAAAAGTTTTTTTATATGTATTTTGATCCCCTGATTACGAATTTAATTTAATTTAATTAAATATTAATTAATTTTCATGCAGTGCTTACTTGAAAAAGAAACTATCTTGCCCTGATTTAGTTAAATTTTAGTAATTTGTTAATATACCTGTTTTATAAACAATTACTCTTCGAAATACTTATAAATAAAAAATCTTGGTACATTAAAATATAAGTATTTTATTTGATTTAAAATGAAAACTGAATTTTAATTGTTTAAACTTTAACAAAGTTACGACCGTTCATAGTTTTTCGAATTGTTATCCTTTTATCTCAGAAACTAGAAAAAACTTTGAAGTATTACCAATTTTTCTCCCTTTTATAAAAACGGAGCTTTTAGTCTTTGCCACTCTATTGATCCACATCGAATGAAAAATTACAACCGTCTTAATTCTAGAAAAATGTATTAATAAAACTATCTTACCAGCAAATTAAGCAAAAGTAATAATTATTTACAATATCATCAAAAAAACTACACTTTATTTAGTATTCTAATCATAATACAAATACGCGAATATAACAGAACAAATTCGTAGTCTAGCATCTAATCAACTAACTACCTAATTTTTATTACAACTGGTTTTATATCTCTGGTTGAGCTTTTTTAAAACCGGTGTTATTATCTGTTGGTAAACAAAGCTTATGTATTCGCGTTTTTCCTCTTATAAAAACGATCTATTTTTGCTAATCATATTGTTGCTGAGTCAATTGTCATACGCCACTTGAATGAGAAAGTGACCTTTGACTATTTGATATTTTATTAATATTTTTTGAATATCATGTTCCCGTCTAATCTTAAAATGATTTCTATTTACCTTAATTTCTTCTGTTATCCACTAAGTGATTTTAAAATAAATTACTTTAAAAAAGAAAAAAATTCAAAATATTGTATTAAAAAGTAACAAATAGATGAACTGGGGTTTTATATTGTACAATTTGTTTTTGCCTTAGTTAAGAGTATGATGGATAATTTGCAGGTACGTTTTAAAAGGACTCCGCATCAGTAACCTATTTTTTTTCAATAGCTTTGGACCTCTGAGTACAAGACCAGAAAATTACTTTTAAGGGGCTGAGAGGGGTGCTATGTTACCAAAAACCAGCGTGCAAATGATAGCGGAACGACCCAATAACTTGAAACCTAAGAATGATACGGCAAAATTATGAATTTAGAAGTCGTGATAAATAAAAAAAAAAGGCATTTCATGCGTCGATTTCGACAGTGACCTTGAAATTAAGTTCAAGGTCACTGTCGAGATAGGACGGGGTGCAGGTAAGCACATCGCCGAATCCAGTTTTACCTATACTGACTCGGTTCCAAACTTGCCTTTTCTGACCGGGTTTTAGTCTTGTCTTTACCGGCCAGGTTCTAGTCTTGCTTTTTCTGGCCAAGTTCCAACCTTGCCTTTACTTGCCGAGTTCTAACCTTGCATTTACTGCTCGGCCTTAATTCGTTTTTACCGTGGATTTTGTTTTGCAATCACAGAGTATTTCTAATAGTAATGAGTTTCTAATAGTAATGAGTCCTTCTGCTTGATCATTGCTTTTAGAGTACCGCATAGATCTGCACTTGGATCATTATTTTGTTTTATTATACATAATTAAACAGCTACGGATATTTCTGGTTCATTTTTCATGTTTCCTGATGACGCAATCATCATCAAGTAATATATATATATATATATATATATATATATATATATATATATATATATATATATATATATATATTACAATTATCGATAAGGTTTTCAAGAGGTTGTTCGACAACGAGAAATTTAGATTTTGCCCTAATTTGTGTCTAGAATATTTTTCTGGGTTACATGTTCTGCTCTGCTTTTAAATATGTTATTTGTAATTCAGTAAAGAGTGTTCATCCGTCATGACAAGCTGTAGCACCCCCAATTCCAAATTCAATTCTCGTCAACAACTTTTTTGTTGTAAGTGTTTTAAAATAGTATAAGGTTTAAAAATAAGTTAAAAAGTTACTTCTGGATAAAGCGTATTATTGAACTTTGAAATTTTTTAATGAATAATTTTAATCGACTGTTTTTTGGTGTATTACATTTTTTAAATTTACATTATTTAAGGCCTGGCTTGTTCAGGATTATTTCTTTAAACAATAAAGTTGTATTTGATTTGCAGATAGACTTTTACGTTATTTCAAATTAATTCTGGCTGGATCGAGATTTTTTCGATATCATTATTATATATATATATATATATATATATATATATATATATATATATATATATATATATATATATATATAGGGGAAGAACAATGAGATATTTGAGTGGCCGCCAAGGTCTCCAGAGTTAAACCCTTTTTATTTATTCGAGAAATACAGGTAATTACTATAGAAGTAGTCATAAATGTTCAGAATGAATTTATAATTTTTTTAGATTACTGTCAATTAACAAATGTAAGGCATTTTTAACATTTAATAAAACGATAAATCAATTGTAGTTACTACTTCATTTCGAGTTTTAACTGTCGATGAATGAAAGACCCTGGCATTTAGGTATATGCCATGTAATAGAAAAGACATTTAGGTATATGACATGTAATAGAAAAAATATTCAGAATTTTGCAATCAGTCTAAAAGTGTGCACCAAAAAATTAGAGGTCACTATTTAAAAAATCAAAGTTGATTATAGCACAGCTTCTTTCGAGTCACCTGCAAACCTAATTAGAATATTCCACTTCTATTAAAACCAAAAACTTCCAACAATTTTTTTGGTTTTTAGCCTTCTTGTATAAATCAATTGTAAAAATATTTTTTAAAAATCCCATAGCAAGAAGTTTGAGGAATAAATGGAAGGGGAATACCATAAAATGAATTCGATCGGAAATATAAAGCTGCATTGCCTTAAAACTGGCGGTACTGCATCACCGATAAACATTTTATAATAAACAGTGGGAAATTTTGATTCGGTTTGCAGCATCTTTTAGAGGATACCTTCAAATGGTTATGTAAAAATTTGGTTTATTACACGAAAGTTAAAAATTGTTGGCTGACGAACTTTATTGTGGATTTATATCTCTTTTTGAACTCTCCATTTTATCTCAGTAAAAGTAAGAAAAGAATAATAAATTTAGATTTATTTACGTACTACTTATACCAGGATTAAAGAATTATTTTAATCAAGGTAGGTCTTAACCGGTATAAATCTGAGTTCATTTCCAGGAAAGAAGATAATTTCTGATATACATTTGATAGATGTACCAGCCAAAGGTGGCAATATTGGTTTTACCTACGGCGAAAAAGCTCTAAACCTAACTTATTTAAATGGCTATATACTAAAGCATCACTTGAATGAATGAATGATCGAATTAGAGAAGATAATGCTCGATCTTCAATGCTTAGGCTTCGTTAGGCCCATGACATCTTATCATGATTGCAAGTGATTCGAGGCCGATCGCCTTTGCAAATTTAAGCAGCCTCGTTACCTGACCTTGCCTCACTGCTTTCGGTGTTATTATTGTATCCTCGAAATGTCTTTGTCCGATTGTGCTGTGGCTCTGCGCTCGAATATCCCGTCAGTAGAATCACACATTTTATAATATTCTTTTCATGTATCAACACCTTATAAGTGGTCGTAGGCATGTAATATAATGGATACAGCTCAACAAAAAATCGAGCAGTATCCAATGCATAGTGATGAAATTTGTTCGTGTCTATCGAATAACCACATGCAATGGTTTGAATTTTCATCTTAGATTTAATCGAGGTGTCTTATCTGAAGAATTAAAACATTTTTAATAGCTTATAATCTATACTTTGCAGTCGCTTGAAAAAGAATTGTACAGCATAGAAAAGAAACTTGTTTAGACGTCGTAACGAAATTCAAACATTTTCTTCGCCCACTAGTTGAATTGATCCATTATTTTCATTGCATAATGACGTCGCATTATTCTAATGTAAATATTATAATCTAGTTAAATACGTATTTATTTACCTAGGCTATGCATCGTTATTTATTCTATAACGCTGAATCATGTAGCGCGCTTGCCAGTGCATACTTACTTTCAGACATTCATTTTTTGTATCTTGCTGGATATTTCAATCAGTAGCAATCAATGTGCGACGCCATGTTGTCCATATGCAAAAGGGGCTCTGAGACGCCCTAGTCAAGCGGTAAACTGCCTTCAGAGCCTCATTCTCTATTTTATTAATATATTTGACTATATCCAAAGTTATTACAAAACAAAATTTAAAAGATGATTTTTGACTAATTAAATTTTTCACGCACACACACACACTTTTTGAATGTCTGATGGATATAAATATTTTCATATTGTTGCACTCTTCCCTTTTCTTATTGTAACATGTTTTTATTTAAATGTTATACTAGAGTAACTTGTTAAATACCATAGTTATTTCATGTCCGTCGGTTGGTCTAAATATTGCACCATTATACTTGCGTCATCAAATATATTATTTTAGAACCCAAAAAAGTGTACCCATATTTTACCGTTTGGCGAAAAAATCATTTTCAAGGAAGTAATTTTAAAGTTGAGCTTAAAAATTTTGCAGTGCAGAAAAATGAAAGTAATTAATATATATATATATATATATATATATATATATATATATATATATATATATATATATATATATATACAGAAAGAGAGAGAGAGAGAGAAACTAACTGGCTCACTGATCAAAACTGCGGGGTCTAGGAGCATGACATTTTGCAAAAAGGTTTCTGAAATGGCGTAAGTGAGCACTAAGAAAGGATTTTTGGAAAATCATCCCCTATGAAGGTAAAATAGGGGATGAAAGTTTGTATGAAAGTTCTTCATTTTGGTAGTTACAAATGTAAAGATTAGTATATACGCTTATAGTTAGAAAAAAAATATGTTTTTTCTATCATTCCTTTCTAAATATTCATCTTTGAAGGGGATAAAATAGTGGATGAAAATTTTGACGAAAGTTCTTCATTTTGGTAGGTAGAAATGTAAAAGTTAGTATATAGGCTTATGGTTTGACAAAAATGTTTACTATCTCATCTTTAAAAATTCATCTTTTAAGGAAGTAAAATAGGGAATGAAAATTCTTCCTTTTTGAAGTTAGAAATCTAAAAATTAATATATAAGCTTATTTGGTTGGAAAGAAAAGTTAACTGTGCCACCTTTTTTTGGAAATTCATTTCTTAAGAGGGTAAAAGATGGAATGAAAATTTCTATGGAAGTTCTTTATTTCAGCAGTTAGAAATGTAAAAATAAGTATATAGGCTTATGGCTAGAAAAAAATATTTATGATAGCATTCTTTTTTATAAATTCATCTTTTAAAGGGTAAAATAGATGATGAAATGTCTTTATTTTAGTAGTTAAAAATGTAAAAATTAGTATTTAGGCTTATGGTTTTAAAAAAATGTTTACTATATCATTTTTTTTTAAGTGGGTGAAATAGGGGAAGAAAGTCTCTATATAAGTTCTTCATTTTGGTAGTTAGAAATATAGAAATAATTATATAGGCTCATGGTTAAAAAAATGTTTACTATATCATTCTTTTTCAAAAATAAATTTTTTAAGGGGTAAAAAAGGGGATGGAAATTTGAATGAAAGTTCTTAATTTTTGAGGTTGGATATCTAAAAATTAATATATAAGTTTACGGTTGGAAAGAAACGTTTACTGGGCCACCCTTTATTGAAAATTCATCCCTTATAGGGGTAAAATAGGGAATAAAACGAAACTACTATTTTGGGGATTGAATCATGGTTGCTATGATGTCTGATGTAATCCACCACGCATACGAAGTCGCGGGCGAACGCTAGTAAACACATAAAATAATTGTTGTAACTATTTTATTTCGAGCCTTAACCGTCAATAAATAAAAAGCAGTTACATTTAGGTATAGAACATCTATAGAAAAATGTTCCGAATTTTACAGAGAATCTAAAATTGTACAAAAAATTGGAGGTCACTATTTAAGAAATCAAAATTTTGTATGCACTTCTTTTAAGTTACTCTATAAAATTTAATATATTGGAAAAAATTCAGACTAAAAAAATAAAGTGCGAATTATTTATTTAAAATAAATTTAAATAATGAATTCATTCCATACTTTACGTCCTCACTATGTATAAGTATATTAATGTAAGATGCCTAGAATATATTATTTCTGGTATTCTTTAGCACATGAACATATTTTAGGTGGGGAGGAGGAATTGCTCTAATGGCCCTTTTTTGGATTATCTCTTGCGTCATAAAGAGTACACCAAAAGGGAGCCGTAAAGATTTGTTCAAGATAGAAAATAGACAATAAATAATAATTTTAGATTTTCTTATTTACTTACGACTTGTGAAGTCAGCAATAAGATCAAAGTTTATAGAAAATATTTGCAGACTACACGAAAATACACTAAACTAGTTAAAAAATAAGAACATTAATCAAAAGCCAGATAAATAATATAATAATGAGATCGAAAAAATCTCGATTCACCCAGAATTAATTTAAAATAACGTAAACGTCTATCTTCACATCAAATACAACTTTATTGTTTAAAGAAATATTCGTCAACAAACCAGGCCTAAAATGATGTTAATTTAAAAAATGTTATAGAATCACAAATTAAGCAACTAGTGTTTAATGGAATAGTGGTTCGGAAAACTAATAAAACAATTGTCAAACATATCATAACGTATAAGAAACAACCAAAATCGGCATTAATTAACAAGCGAACGAATTATTGCAGATCATTGCAACAATAATCATAATATCAACAATACAACACTACAATCTACAATACAAATACATATAAGTTCGGTATCGATAGAAAAAAAAACACAATCACCAAAAAACAGTCGATTAAAATTATTCATTAAAAAATTTCAAAGTTCAATAATACGCTTTATCCAGAAGTAACTTTTTAACTTATTTTTAAAACTTATACTATTTTAAAACACTGACAACAAAAAAGTTGTTGACGAGAATTGAATTTGGAATTGGGGGTGCTACAGCTTGTCATGACGGATGAACACTCTTTACGGAATTACAAATAACATATTTAAAAGCAGAGCAGAACATGTAACCCAGAAAAATATTCCAGACACAAATTAGGGCAAAATCTAAATTTCTCGTTGTCGACTCTAGTTCATAGAGCGTAACAACCTCTTGAAAACCTTATCGATAATTGTAATATTATATATATATATATATATATATATATATATATATATATATATATATATATATATATATATATATATATATATATATATATTACTTATGTAACATTACCCACTGGCTCAACACCCAGATCAATATTATCGAGTCGACATTTTAAAGATATTGTCAAAGACTTTGTTTTGTTAATACTAAGGAAATTCGCATTGCATCACTCTTCAAATTTACTTAAATTGTTATTGATGTTGCTCTCCAATTCATTCGAACTTTCAGAGTGTCACAGGATGATCGCGATGATCGCGTCATCAGGAAACATGAAAAATGAACCAGAAATATCCGTAGCTGTTTAATTATGTATAATAAAACGAAGTAATGATCCAAGTGCAGATTTATGCGGTACTCTAAAAGCAATGATCAAGCAGAAGGACTCATTACTATTAGAAACTCATTACTATTAGAAATACTCTGTGATTGCAAAACAAAATCCACGGTAAAAACGAATTAAGGCCGAGCAGTAAATGCAAGGTTAGAACTCGGCAAGTAAAGGCAAGGTTGGAACTTGGCCAGAGAAAGCAAGACTAGAACCTGGCCGGTAAAGATAAGACTAGAACCCGGTCATAAAAGGCAAGTTTGGAATCAAGTCAGTATAGGTAAAACTGGACTCGGCGATATGCTTACCTGCACCCCGTCCTATCTCGACAGTGACCTTGAACTTAATTTCAAGGTCACTGTCGAAATCGACGCTTGAAATGCCTTTTTTTTATTTATCACGTCTTCTAAATTCATAATTCTGCCGTATCATTCTTAGGTTTCAACTTATTGGGTCGTTTCGCTATCATTTGCACGCTGGTTTTTGGCACCAGAGCACCCCCCCCCCCAGTCCCTTAGAAAGTAATTTTCTGGTCTTGTACCCAGTTTTTATCAAGAGATCCAAAGCTATTGAAAAAAATAGGTTATTGATGCGGAGTCCTTTTAGAACGTACCTGCAAATTATCCATCATACTCTTAACTAAGGCAAAAACAAATTGTACAATATAAAACCCCAGTTCATCTATTTGTTACTTTTTAATATAATATTTTGAATTTTTTTCTTTTTTAAAGTAATTTATTTTAAAGTCACTTAGTGGATAACAGAGGAAATTAAAGTAAATAGAAATCGTTTTAAGATTAGACAGGAACATGATATTCAAAAAATATTAATAAAACATCAAATAGTCAAAGGTCACTTTCTCATTCAAGTGGCGTATGACAATTGACTCAGCAACAATATGATTAGCAAAAGTAGATCGTTTTTATAAGAGGAAAAACGCGAATACATAAGCTTTGTTTACCAACAGATAATAACACCGATTTTAAAAAAGCTCAACCAGAGATATAAAACCAGTTGTAATAAAAATTAGGTAGTCAGTTAATTAGATGCTAGACTACGAATTTGTTCTGTTATATTCGCGTATTTGTATTATGATTAGAATACTAAATAAAGTGTAGTTTTTTTGGAGATATTGTAAATAATTTTTACTTTTGCTTAATTTGCTGGTGAGATATTTTTATTAATATATTTTTCTAGAATTAAGATGGTTGTAATTTTTCATTCGAGGTGAATCAATAAAGTGGCAAAGACTAAACGCTCCGTTTTTATAAAAGGAAGAAAAATTGGTAATACTTCAAAGTTTTTTTCTAGTTTCTGAGATAAAGGGATAACAATTGGAAAAACTATGAACGTTCGTAACTTTGTTAAAGTTTAAACAATTAAAATTCAGTTTTCATTTTAAATCAAATAAAATACTTATATTTTAATGTACCAAGATTTTTTATTTATAAGTATTTCGAAGAGTAATTGTTTATCAAACAGGTATATTAACAAATTACTAAAATTTAACTAAATCAGGGCAAAATAGTTTCTTCTTCAAGTAAGCACTGCATGAAAACTAATTAATATTTAATTAAATTAAATTCGTAATCGGGGGATCAAAATACATATAAGAAAACTTTTGTGGAACCATGCCTCTTCTTCAACAACAAAAATTCACTGGGCTTTCGGACTAACAAACAAATTAATCATTGTTTATAACATTTTTAGATCGATTCATTGAAATTTTCAAACCCTTTGGTTTGTTATGTTATTAAAAACAGAATTGTTAACCATAAGGTTATTGTTAAATATACAACAACATAGTCAACCGCAACAAACTCATTCTGGCATATATCCCTAATAAACAGACCATAGATCATTTTAAGTAAGTTCGGCATATTGATGATTGAGTAGATTCCCTAATAAAAACTGTTACTTTATTGTAGAACGCACTGTAGCTAAGAGGATACGGAAAGAATTATTCAGTAAAAAAGCAATAAATAACAAATTTAACAGTCAAGGCCACAGATTAACGTAAAAGGTAGCTTCGCGAAAAAATTTAATTGAAACAAATGAATTTGTACTCAAAATTATACTTTTATTATATATGTATGTTTATCCAAATGTTTGCGAGAAATCTTTTTTGTATCATAATCATTGTAACAGATGTCTTTCAACGTTTACCATCCATCTAAGTATAGGCTACTGATTCAAGTTTAAATAATACAGTATTGAAACTCCCAATAAGTTTTTATTTATTATCAAAATCACAACAGACCTTAAACATTTTTACCGACACTCACGATCTCTTCAAATATAACATCGGCTGGTGTTAACTAATTAATATTTCCGTACATTGAAAAATTGTGGGAAAATCCGATTCGAGTTTTATTTTAAAGTCCTAAACGTGGGAAACTATGCAAAATAATAAATAGATCGAAATATTTATATTTGCTCAAAATATGAAAAAAATATAACCTAATGATAATAATTTTTCTTGAGGGCTGATATCTGACAACAATATACATTCTTTTAGCACTACGAAATAATGATTTGTCTTTTGGCATCACTGCTTTTTCTGTCAGTTATGTTTCATCATAATATTTAAACAAAGTTTTTCCCTAATCGCCATATTTCTTATTTAATAATAATAATCATAACGGTTTTTTTAAATAAAATGTTTGAAAGATATATTTCTGAATATAGTGGTTGAGCTTTAATTCGCCCTAAATATAAAATATCTCTGACGTCTGTTCAGCTACCTCATGTGGGATTTCATGGTTTACAAGGCAATCAATTCAGTAGTTCTTATATCCGGGGAAGCATTTAGAAGATGTGATAATTAAGTTCCGGGAAGTTGTCAATAAGAAACAGGCAAATTAAGTTTCGGGCAAAATTTTATTATTGACCTTTACAATAGTCTCCCTCTAACTCTACACAACTATTCCAATGTTACTTCCACGATTGAAAGCACCCTTGGTAATCTTCCGAAGTTAATCTGTTTAGCACTACAGTTACAGCTTCTTTGACCTCCTGTACGCCGCCGTGATGAGTTCTCTTGAGGTGCGACTTCATCTTGGGGAATGAAAACAGTTGCAGGGCCAATATCGGGGCTATAGGGTGGATGCGGCAATGTTAGAATGCCTTTTTTTGCCAAAAACTCTTGCATAATAAACGAGAAATGGGTCGGCGCGTTGTGGTGGTGCAAGCTGCAGCCATTCTCGGCGAGTTCGGGTTGCACACGGAAAAAGCGTGCCCGTAGCGGCTCCAGGACGCCAACATAGAACGTTCACTGTCTGGCCGGCAGAAACATATTCATGATGAAACTTCGATCATACCCTAGATTTAAACAATAGATTTGTTTGAAGGCTGTTTATGGTCGGTGGGGGAGACGCTTTTTTGATGTTTGACAAACATAAACATATTTACTTAGCTTGTCTCTCAGTTTAATTGTTTGTCGTGACTTTTTCGGTGTAAAATTAATATTAACAAAAAGGGGATTTAAAAACTTAGTTTTATCGGTAAATATTATTAGATAATGTTTACATATTAAAAATAACAATAATAATAATTTAGGCAACCATATATTCATACTTTATGTTTTCATAATTGACGTACCGATGATACTCGTTTAAATAATGCAATTAGGAAAGGATAGAATAAAATCGGTATGTATGTACCAAGAAATTAAATATCTACTGTTTATCAACACTTTTTTTAAATATAAATAAAAATATTATTACGTTCTTCAGCGTTCAAACAACCGGGCCCTAGTTCTGACGTTATGCTAATTCTACAGGGGTATGTTCGAAGTGATGAATGATGCCGCGGATATCGAAAAAAACGAACAACATTGCCTTCAGTCGAGACTTGGACATTCTCGCTTTCGTTGGCCGATCCCCACCCTTTTCCACTTACTGCTGAATTTATTTACGGATTTCGGGATCATACTCAAATATTCAGGTCTCATCTCCAGTGACTCATCCAGTCTCAGCCATCGCTCCGACTACGGGACAACAAATTTTCGCATATTTGTTTCTGTTCATGGGTGAAAACTTTTAGCACCATTCTTGCACAAATATTTCGCTTGTTCAAATTCGCGCACAAACGGTCGACATTCACGTCGATATGAGAGGTGACGGGAACTCCTTCACGTGGATCGTCCTCCACCTATTCACGCCCCTCCTTGAACCGCTTCGCCCACCTGCAGTTTTCAGAGGATTTTTGAGAGTTTTTCGCCAGATTTCCTAAAAATTGAATCACAACATATTGCTTGTAATTTGAGTCACTCATTTTCACAACGCCACTAAAAAGTTACTTTCGAAAAAATGCGCAACACAAACAAAACGTGCTATCGACTTCAACCTTGAACTGAAACTAACAGGAAGGTCCCCCTCTTTAGACAGATATTGACGAACGACGCAGTGTTGCGAGTTTCCGAATTATAACTAAATTCCCAGTACTTAATTCCCACACCTCGTATTTGTAATATACACATCGGCTCAAAAGCGTGTTTGTAAACAAAATTAATTTTTTATAGGTTTAATTAGTTAAAATATTTCTACACCGACAACTTTATAATAAATCAATGACAAAGTTTGATTTGCCAATTAATAGTCACAATTGCGAATAAGTTTAAAAAACTTTAAAAAAATACACACTTAAGGAACGAGGATTAAGGAAAATAATAAATTTAATATATAAACATGTTTAGCATTATTAACATGTCAAGTGCCAGCGAATTTTAGGTGTGCTCATTTGCGGATTTAACAGTTTTTATAATTTTAATCCTCCTAAAATAATAGTAATTAACCCAGGAATTTCCGTAAAAAGAATAGGGACTCTATTTTACAATATTATTCCTATTTGGCGTTACTGGAGGTACATGTTGTAACGTACCGCTATTTTCATCATCACTTTTACTGATTTTATATATATATATATATATATATATATATATATATATATATATATATATATATATATATATATATATATATATATACCCCACACAAAAAATTTTTGTTTCAACTAAGGGATTTGAATAAGTGATAAGGAAGAACATAATTATGTTTTAGCAGTTTAAAAAATTTATTATTTGTTTTTTTAGAATTACAGTCCATAATTTAAAATATGGCGGCTATGGTATCAACAGGATTTCTAGTTTTTGACCTCCTCATTATTTTGTTTGGCGCTTTCTTAGCCTTGTACGCATATTTTAACTACGCATTCCAATACTGGAAAAAGAAAGGAGTGCCATATTTAGAACCATCATTTCCTAAAGGTAAGAAATATCTTAAATTTTAGGATTATTAGTAGACTAAGTAAAGTCTGGAGTCAAAGTGAAAAAATGTAAATATTTCCGCTAATGTACTAAAACATCCATATGTTTATTTCCTCCAAATACAACTCTAGTTCTCTGTCCATATACGTTTAGACTTTCTTACGGTCTCGTCAGTGAAGCTGTATCGAACCGAGAGCAAAATTCGCAGAAAACATAAAATAGAAATTCCAAGACATGTCGGCAGCCTGCCCACTTTTCTATGTCAGACTGTAAAATATCGCCAGTTAAACGATTCACTGGAGTAGTGCGAAATTTAGGAATTAAGATTCCAGTAAGAAATAAATAAATCTATTTTCTGTCATATTTAAATAATTGCCTATATGTATTCTCCTTTCAAACAGAAAAAAACGAAAGAATATATACAAACATTTTATTTCCTGCAAATACAACTCTGGTTATCTCTCGATATACATCTCTTTTACCTTATGGTCTCGTCAATAAACTGAGAGCAGCATTCGCAGGAAACAATTATTTATATATAGACAACTATTTAAACACGGCAGAAAATAGATCTATTTATTCCTTACTGAAACCTTCATTTTTAAATTTCGCACTATTCCATATATATAGGACCGATTGCATTCAAAATCATGCAGTGAAAATAATAAAAAAAAATCTTTTCTCCGTGAAATATATTATTTTAGAACCCAAAAGAGTGTACATGTATTTTGCCATTTTGCGAAAAAATAATTTGGGACGAAGTTATGGAGATTTTAAAGTTGATCTTAGAGCTTTTGCAGAGAAGAAAAATGAAAGTATTTTTTCATTCATAATTGCATCTTTTTATGACTAATTGACTTAATTCAATTTTCTCTTTTGATTAAGATCACATGAGTCATAGACATTCAAAAAAAATTTGAAAACCGAAAAATTTTGAAAATTAACAAAGTTGTGGCTGTTTTTCGAAAAAAAAAACAAGCACAAGTTTCTCAAAAATTACATCATTTTTTTGATGATTTTTTTAAGAGCTTCTTGTTATATGCTTCTTCTATTATAATTGTTTTCATGGATGCTAAAATGCAGAGGAAGACACAATACATATTTTTCTGTTTTCAAAATTTATTAAAAAAAAAGATTTCTCCATCAAGTACATCATTATAGAAACCAAAAAAGTGTATACGTCGCTTTACGAAAAAATCATTAGTGTTCTTGCAGTTATGAAATAGTCAGCCATTGTTTTATTCAAAATTGTACACTTTGATGACTAATCTATGTGATTTAATTTTCTCTTTTGATTGAGTTTTAAAACCCGAAAAATTTTCAAAATTAACAAAATGGCGGCGATTTCTCAGAAACACTACCAAAAATTTATTTACGATTGACTGTTATATGTTTCATTATATAATAATCATTTCTGTAAGGTTTTTATATAATTTATTTTTCAAAAATATTTCTTACGATTATCAAAAAAGTAGAGTGATAGGAGCAAATATTTACAAGCACTAACTTGTTTACGAAGTCAAGTTTATGTACAATTTAAACATGTTTAAATCTTACAATAAATCTAGTTCGTAAACAAGTCGATCCTTCCATTATTTTTCATATTATTCTACTTTTTGTTAATTTTGAACATTTTTCAGCTTTTGTGACCCATATTACCTCAATCAAAAGAGAAAATGAAACTACGTAGATTAGTCAAAAAAATATAAAATTCCGAATAAAACAATGGCTGTATATTTCTTCACTGCAAAAGCACTAATTTCAACTTGAAAATCTCGATAACTTTGTTGATAATGATTTTTTCGCAAAACAGCAAAATCCTTGTACAGTTTTTTGGTTTCTATAATATTATATTTCATGACTGACAATATGACGGACAAAAAAATTAATGCCCGATTTTCTCCAAAATTGGCATGCGGGCATTTTCGGGGTCGTACACGACTAATATGAAATTATTTTTAAAAAATTCCATATGGCGGATCCAACACGGCGGACAAAAAAATTTAATTTTGTCCGATTTTCTCCAAGATTGGTTTGAGGGAGTTTTCGGAGTCACACATAACGAATCCAAAATATTTTTAAAAAACTTAATATGGCGAATCCAATATGCCGGCCAAAAAAGTCAATTTTGTACGATTTTTTTCAAAATTGGTACAGGGGAGTTTTCAGGATCGCACATAACGAATCTAAAGTTATTTTTAAAAAATTCAATATAGCTGATCCAATATGGCGGCCAAAAAAATCAATTTTGTCCGATTTTCTCCAAAATTGATACAGGGGAATTTTTGGGGGTTGCACATAACGAATCTAAAATTTTGTCCGATTTTTTTCAAAATTGATATGGGGAAGTTTTTGAGATCGCACAATACGAATCTGAAACTACTTAAAAAAATAAATATGGCGGATCCAAGATGGCGGACTAAAGATTATAAATCTCTCGATTTTGTCTAAAATCAGTATTGGGAAATTTTACCTTATTCGCATTTTTTCAGATTTGGTATTAGAAGGTTTTGCGGGGTCGTGTATTACGAATATGAAGTTACTTTTTTATAATTATTAGGTTGATAAGATACAATATGAGGGATTGAAAATTTTACACTTTCTGATTTTGTCTAAAATTGATATTGCGGCATATACAAACTCAATATGCAATATAAAATATATCAGGCTAATAGATTTACGTTTCAAGTCCTTTAAATATCATTATTGGAAGGTTTAGGGGCCTACATTACCAATCTAAAATTAATTTCAAATTTAAGATAGACTGACTAAATATTTGTTTGACACAATTTCACTGGTATTTAGAGAACTCTAAGAATCAAAGAATAATTTTAGGATGATTTACAGCTTTGGATAAAATGGATACTTTTTTGCCACTTTGGAATCATTGCGACGTACACTAATCTCGATTAGTACTTGGTTCAAATAATTTATGGCTATCATAATGAATTCAAAACTAAAAATCGAAAAATAAAATTTTTATAAAAAAATTGAACCAACTTCTAAAAGTGCGCTGAAAAGTGAAAAATAACTAAATTTTTATATGAAATTGAAATTTTTGAAGTCTTCGCCAAATTATTTCTAAATGAAATAAATAACTACTAATATATACAAATTATGGTAAGAAAGCAATTACAAATAAAATATTTTTAATCTGTTTATGCGAATCATATTTGGTCAGGTATTAGTTTGGCGCCGACTTCAAAAATTTCAATTTCATATAAAAATTTAGTTATTTTTCACTTTTTAGCACACTTTTAGAAATCAGTTCAATTTTTTTATAAAAATTTTAGTTTGACTATTATCACTGCCTGATTTTGAATGGAAGCGGTCATAGATATCATTTGAATGGCAATATTTTTAAGCCTTACATCGAAAAGTTGGCAGGTTTAATATCCTGCCGACATTCCTCGGAATTTATATTTTATGTAGATAATTATTTCCTGCGAATGTTGCTCTCGGTTCGATACAGCTCTACTGATGAGACCATAAGATGATCAAAACCCATATGAGAATAGAACCAGAGTTGTGTTTGCAAGAAATAGACTGTCGATACATATTATTTTCATTTTCTCTGCTTAAAAGGAGAATACATATAGAAAACTATTTAAATACGGCAGAAAATAGATTTATTTATTTCTCACTGAAATCTTAATTTTTAAATTTTGCACTTCTCTGGTGAATGAACAGATGTCGTCCGCCGGACGATATTTATTAGTCTGATATTGAAAAGCCAGCAGGTTTAGTATCCTACTGACATGTCTCGGAATTTATATTTTATGTAGATAATTGTTTCCTGCAAATGTTTCTCTCGGTTTGATACCTTTCCACTGAAGAGACCATAAGGTGGTCGAAACGCGTATGGAGGGGGAATCGGAATTGTATTTACAGGAAATAAACTGTTTGTTTTTCTTTCCTTTTTTCTGCTTCAAAGGAGAATATATATTGACAAGTATTTAAACTGCGCTCAGAACATATATTTATCTATTTCTCACTGAAATCTTAATTTTTAAATTGATAATTATATTTATTAATTTGTTAGATACTCTAACATGCAAGTCATGCGTTTTCTCTCGATTATTCAAACATTATTCCTTCACGCATTTCCTTCACGATGTGCTCTATGCATTTAAATATACTAGTATTTTATAATTAATAACACTGGACAACAACTAAAAACTAATCTAAATAAAAACAACCAAGTCGTATAAGTTCTGACGCACTAAACACGAAAATAACAATTAAATTTAACTCTTAATTCACAATTTTATGATATATAATATAGTAGGCAGTCACATATTAAATAAGAAGCCATGGTGTACCAGCGTCTACTTTGAATATCTGATATCATCAGACGACATCATCGGCACGTAAGTAATGAATCGAGGATCTCCCGTAAAACACAACAGCGTTCAAGTCAGGTGTCTTGCAAGAATGTTAATAATCCCCCCTCATCTAGAAACCAGCAAATTTAGGACATGCCCCAAGATGAAATGAAAATGAAGTTCAACTTCGTAAACTCTAACACAAGGTTGAATCTTAGAAGTGAATAGAATAGAGATATTGTTGAGAAAAGCAACACAAACTTCACTAATTGGTATACAGATGGTTCTAAAACCGCAGAGGAAACTGGAATGTGAGTGTATGAACCAGGAACTAGACGCTTTAAAAATTTGGACATATCACCAAGTATTGTTCAGGCAGAAATATCCGCTCTTAGGAACTGCGTTCAATTCCATAGGGAACAACTATCATAGACAAAGTAACCCTTTACTATACCTACGGCAACTCATTTCCGCGGAGGCCAAAGTGTCATAAATATAATAAAAATAATTCAAACTCTCTTTTTGTTACGAACTGAGAAAAATTAACCAGTCATATGTTGGAAGTTAAATCGTTATGCCTTCTTCATTGAAATTTATCAAAAATAATTTTTACCCTAAAAAATTCTGTTATAGCTTAGATTGCCTGTCTTTTTGTTTTGAGCCATTTCTTCTTTTTTAACGTAATTTCAAATTTTCCAATTAAATCTTTTAACATACTGGATAACCTCATTTCAGGAAGAAAATTATTTCTCTAGGTGACTGGCGAGTTATGTCTAGAGAATGGTATTAAAATTCTTAGTCATCACGCTTTTCAATAATTTTTTTATTACTAAATACTTAAAACATGTTTATTTTCATTCATATTGCTACCACTAAACAGCTTATATGAATTATATGTTCAAGCGATGTCAACGCAGTCACTAATGGCAAGAATAAATGTCAATTCAAATTTCAAACGCTTAGCGTTACCACGTGCTGAGTAATCGTTACAAGTGTTTGTGCATTTTCGGCTTTAACAATGGAACTACACCACAAGCATTTTCGTGCTATGATTTTTTATGACATTAAAAGTGGTTTAAATCAACTACACGGCTTGGAAAGACTTAATAGCATATCCCGATTCTTCTCCGTTACGCTCAACAATTTTTGGGTGATATAATTTAAATGTGGTAGAACATCGTTGAAAGATGAAGAGCGCAGCGTGGGCCATCAACTGCGGTTACCCAGGAAAACATAGTCATAGTGAGGAATCTTGTGCATCAAGACAGGCTAGTTATTGTTCGATTCAGGCGAGTTTAAATATTAAGTCGGTAGCAGTGAACAAAATCTTACACGAACCCTTAAGTGTTCATAAACTTGTTTCGCGTTGGGACCCCAAGCTACTCTCAGCCTCACAAAAAAACACACGTGTGGAATGATGCCAAAAAATAATTATCAGAATGGATTATCCAAATGAATTTTTAATATCATTACTGGTGACGACTCCTGGATTTACCAATTCCTCTCAGAATTAAAGACACAATCGAGACTTTGGGTGTTTCCGAACGAAAATGAAACTAGCACGAAATGTAGGAAAAAAAATGTTCGCTTCTTTTTTTTCTGCAAGTGATCACGTGGCCACAATCACTTTAGAAGATCAAGAAACCGTTACTAATGAATTTTACATTCCCCAGTGTTTAACCAAACTGTTTCAAAAAATTCAAAAAATTCGGCCGAGAGCCTATTTGCGTGGAATATGTTTACACCACGACAACTCAAACCCGTGAATTTTTTGATCGATCAGGGGTCAGATTACTAGTACATCCACCGTACAGTCCAGATTTAACCCCCTGTGATTTTTTTTATTCCCAGAGGTAAAAAAGAAACTTCGAGGATGCACATTTTCTACCTCAGAAAAAGCAGTAACAGAGTTTCGTGAGAAAGTGGAGGCAATTTCAAAAAATATGTATCGTGGCGCTTTCTCTAAGCGGTTCTGCCGCATGAATAAATGTATTGAACATAACGGAGAATATTTTGAAAAATTATAAATAAATTTTTGCTGTATCAATAGTAGTTTCCTTTTATCCAAGAATTTTCAGCATTGCACTCGTAGTACCTCTATTTGTATGAAACTAAGCACGATACCCTAAACGTCATTGGATACAGCTCGTGCCATTAGAAATACAGGTACTACCGTCTTATTTCGCTGTCTCTTTCTAAGCCAGAGCCAACACGCTCCTATAGGATTCGTCTATATAAATATTTTTATGTCTATGGTACTACAGAAACAGAGACATGGTTGGCTTTTGTCGATATTACAGCACCACAAGTAACCAAACTTTCATAAAAACATAATACTAGATACCTTTCACAAACTAGGATGCAATATGTCATGGAAAACCCCACTTAGGTTTCTTTCCAGAAAATATAGGCTTAATTAGTGATAAACATATAAACGCCCAAACGAAAGCACCAAGGTCCTTTCAGAGGGATACTGAGAGAAGAGGAAAGCCAATCGTTCAAAAGAACTTACGTTTTTTAATGAAAAATAAAGATTTATATTGTTAATTTTAAATAATTTGTAAAAAGAATTAATAAATGCTTTTTACTGGGTAACTTAATGTAATTCGACTATTTTTTTAACCGATTTCTAAAAGAAGGAGGTTCTCAATTCGTCGACTATGTATATATTTTTTTAATATATGTACACCGATTACTCTGGAACGGCTGCACCGATTTGAATGAAATTTTTTACGTTATGTAAAGGACGTTGCTGCGGTAGTCCCATATTTTTTTGGACGAAATTGGTGCAGTAAAATCCAATATGGCGGCCAAAAAAATTAATTTTGTCCGATTTTCTCCAAAATTGGTGTGGTGAAATTTTCGGGGTTGTACACAATGAAAAAGAAATTATTTTTAAAAAATTCAATATGGCGGATGAAAAATCAATTTTGTCCGATTTTTTCGAAAATTGGTATGAGGGAGTTTTCGGGATCGCACATAACAAATAAATTGATATTGTCTGATTTTTTCAAAATTGATATGGGGGAGTTTTTGGGATCACACATTATGAATGTAAAATTATTAAAAAAATAAATAAATATGGCAGATTCAAGATGGCGGATTAAAGATTTTACATCTCTCGATTTTGTCTAAAATCAATATTGGGGAATTTTTGTGACTGGTAATTACAAAAAAATCAATTTTGTTCGATTTTTACCAAAATTGGAACGAGAAAGTTTTTGGAGTCACACATGACGAATCTAAAATTATTTTTAAAAATTCAATATGGTATATCCAATGTGGTGGATAGAAAATTAATTTTGTCCGATTTATTTCAAAATTGATATGATAGCACATTACGAATTTGATATTATTTAAAAAAAATTAAATATGGCGGATCTAAGATGGAGGATTAAAGATTTTACATCTCTCGATTTTGTCTAAAGTCAGTATTGGGGGATTTTTGTTAGTGTTAATTACGAAATTAAAATATTTTTTGAAAAACTCAATCTGGCGGATTCAATATGGCGTCTTAAAAATTTTACATTTTTCGATTTTCTCCAAAACTGATATAGAAGGTTCTTGAGGGTGTAAATTATGAATTTAAAAGTATTTTACTCTAAGAATTAAATAATTTTTAGTGGTTCATTTTAGGGTGATTTACAACTTTGGATAAAATGGATACTTTTTTGCCACCTTGTAGTCATTTCGAGGTACACTAATATCAACTAGTGCTTAGTTCTAATAATTTATCGATATCAAAATTAATTCCAAATAAAAACCAAAAAATAAAACTTTTATAAAAAAAATTGAACCGACTTCTAAAAGTGCCCTAAAAAGTGAAAAATAAATATAAATTTTTATATGAAATTGAAATTTTTGAAGTCGATGCCTAATTTTTTCTAAATGAAATAAATAACTACTAATATATAGAAATTATGGCAAGAAAGCAATTACAAATAAAGTATTTTCAATCTGTGTATGCGAATCACATTTTGTCAGGTATTAGTTTGGCGCCGACTTTAAAAATTTTAATTTTATATAAAAATTTATATTTATTTTTCAGTCTTTAGGACACTTTTAGAAGTCGGTTCAATTTTTTTTATAAAAATTTTATTATAAATCGTAATTGAGCTTCAAGTGAGTTATCATTATTACATATTGCAAATTCTGTGAGAAAAAAAGTTTTTAATTTGTGCATAGAGAGATTATTTCGTGAATGCATGATTTTAGCCTATCTATCTTTTAATTACCTCTATAAATAGATAAATAATTAAAAATGGATATAGTATAAGCCAAACGTATAAGATTTGTGTACAAATTCATGGGTTTTTAAAATATTTTGAAATATTTACATTAATACAGATTCATTTAGCTCGTGATTTCAAGTAAATTCTCTTCTTTCAGTTATATTTTTATATATACTACGTGAGTATTATCACTATCACTATTATTATTTTCTCTCAAAGGTTGCTGGAGTATGATTATTTCCAGGTTCAAAACATTTTTAATTTTATCCGTAAGCACGTTAATTGGGCAAATAATAATAATGGCAAATAGTGAGCAATAATAGGATACAAATTGTAATAGAACATTGTAAACAAATTTTATTTTCTTACTTACTAGTAATTTAACACTTTATGATGAGCAAAGTTCAAATTCCGTTTATAGTTCGAGTTAATTATCCATTATCATCGTAATTTCCCTTGTTATTACACTCACATTTAATTTTAAGTAATTATGAGGCCAACAACTTTAATAACAAACCAATAATAGATTTTGAGTCGCTAACTGAAAGTCCCAATTCAACAATTTCAGGAAAAGTGACAAAAATGACGAAAAGTTATAAATTTATTTTTTATGCATGCTGGAAAATTATCAACACGCGGCACAATTTCGGTGTGCTAATTTGTGGGTCCAACTGTTTTTTGTAGTCGCGAGTAAATTGTGATTTATGTGAATACGGAGCCTATTTTATAGTATCCGTATTTGACACAACCGGCAGCTTAGTTTACAGTATACCATTACTTTTGTCATTATCATCACTTTTAATTATTTTATCATTACCAAATAAGTCTCCGTAATGCAATCTTCTTTCAAATTTTTTTCTTAATTCGTCGTCCATTAAGTTTACTGTTTTTCCTACGGCTATCCCACGAGGCATTTTTGCCATAAAGTGTCCTTAAAAAAGTATTATTCACCATCCTTGAACATCAACTCAAAAGCAATGATAAACTCGCATCGTACCAATCAACCAACACACCACAGCATCTCAAGTCCAAAACTGAGGCTCTGAGTAATAAAATATAATGAAATCATAGATTATTAAATAGGAAATTCTTAAATTTAATTTTAAATAAAAAAAGGACTGTATATGATATCAATGAATTTAGTTTATTTTAATTATTGGATTGTGGCGTTTTTGTTTAAATATTATGACATTTTCGAAGAAAGGAAATCTCCGCTGATGCCTTCAGACCAAAAATCATACCGAATAATTAACTTATATGGATAAAATGGTGTCTCAATATTTACAAGTGTTTTAAAATCACTACATATGCAAGAATTTTACTTATTCAAGTCTAAAGCCCAGAGAGCAAAATGTCTACGCAATAAACAGACATCTAGTTCATGTTTGTTGTTAAGTCAACTAACTTTTATTGGCCTTCAAATGAAAATCTTTATTAAGAGTATTCAATTTATTGCTATAGAAAATCCAAATGCTTAAGAACGACATGTAAATGATTGATCGAAATTATCATTCACACTTTTGATTCACAATATCGATATTTTCAAGCCTACGTTTATTTTGTTGACGTATTGAAGTTTTAATGTTACAAACACTCTTAGTTCACTTGAATTTATTGAGCATATTACGATGAGTACGAAACGACAGTTACGTTGATCATAAATAGAACAAACTTATTCATTATGTTTGTAACAAATTTTACCAATTCTGATCATTATTCGACTGTATAGCTTTTTAGATGATTTGTGATGATAACAAATATTGATTTTAGTGTAAGAGACGGCAACTATGAGATGTCAAAGCTAGGAAATACTAGTTTGATAACCCTTTATAATAAAATATGTGCCGACAACATATCGGCGTCAGGTTTCAAGAAGAACGCGTATGCCAAGACACTGTTGCTTGAAATTTTCGAAGTTGCTAATGCATATTCTAGAGTCAAATTATCAAAAGTCAAAATGACGAATCCAATACAGAACCTGCAAAATTTCAAATTCGCTAAAATTCACAAGAAATCTACACAGGGATTAAATTTCAGCCTGTATGACTTACTTCTGGGATTTTGTGGTCGCTAATCAATATCTTGGAGACAATTTATCAAATGTCAAAATTACGGATCCAAGTTGGTGCCTGTAAGGGTTAAAAATCAGTAAAATTCAAAGAAAAGTCATTCTATTGATTGCACAAGTATTAAATTTGGCTCAACATCGGATTTTCGGAGATGCTGATCAATCTTCTAGCGTTAAATTATCAAATATCAAAATGGCGAATCTAATATGGTGCTCTTAAAGATCCAAAATCGCTAAAACATATAGAAAAATCATACTATGGATCACGCAGTGATTGATTTTTTGATAAACTGTCAATTTTTAGAGAAAAAATGTTTCTGTATTATGAAACAGATATTCAAAGAGAATATTTCAATTGTTACGAACAGGAAAATTCAAATGATATTATTCTGGACAGAAAAACTTAAGGATCAATATTCACAGTACTGTATTGATCTCTTTTCGAGACACAAACAGAAAATCCAGTATTATTAGTGGTTATTCAAGTTGAATATATCTCAATATAGAATGAGGTTACCAATATTTTGGTCAAAATTTTACAGTAATTATTATAACTTGAAAGAATAATTTCTCAAATTTTTGTCAATTTTTCGAATAGGAATCGGCCATTCATAAGTTAAAGAAACTACAACTCCTCTTCGAAAGCACCAGTGCATGCAAATATCTACAGACGCTAAGTCGTACATTTAGCGACAAAAAATTTTGAACGTTCGTGAAAACAAAAAAAAATCCACTGTGGGAGGTTGGAATAGTTGCAGAAAATAAATCGAGGGTTAGGTTTTGGGAATACAAGTTTGCGAATCCCATATGATGAACGGCTAATTGATAATAAAAAAAACTCGACTGTGAAGTATTTTTAACGTATTTTGCAGGAATACTTCGATAAAAAAAAATATGCGATGTGATTTTTCGCTAAATCACTTGGTTTACGAAAAAAAAAAGATCAAAATATCTCATTGGGACGAAATAGAAATTTTTCCTTAGAAACTGAACAATTTAGCAGTTGTGTATAGTAATAACGGACGCCATATAGATTCTAGAATATTGAGTAGCATTCTCAAAAATCCAGTACGAAGCTATTTTGAGCGACATTCAATCCTTGTGAGATCATTAATATGAATTTCCTGCGAATTGTAACGTCGTTGGCCTTAGACGGAAGCTTCTTGTATTCCGCAAATACACTGTGTGTGGGGTAACTTCAATAATATATTACATATAAATATCTAAAACACTTTCCGATCGAATTGATCTAAAAATTGTTTTTACAGCCATTGTTTGCCCAATGAAAGCTTTTTCACTCATTTCTAGACCGTTAAGAAAGTGATAGACAGTTTATTATCTACGATTTCCACTCTGATTCTTCCTCCATACTAGTTTCAATCTCCGAATAATCTCTTGAGAAGAGCTGGAAAGAACCAAGGGCAATAATCACAGAAAATAACTTATGTATATTATACTTGCAAATATTTTTGATGCCAGACCGTAAAATATCAATAGTCTAATGACATATATACATACAAAGTTAACTAGAAGACGAAATATTACATAATTAGTGAAAATACACAATTTCCCCTTAAACGATTGAGCGTGCACTATTCGCATTATAATTTTATGATAACATGGCTTCTACCTAACTTTTACAAATTTTCAGGACACTACGCTTGTTAAGAAATTTGTAAACAATAAACATGCGTCCGATGCCTTTATAATGGTTATTGTTGTTATTGTTTATTAACAAATTGAACTTAACGGTCTTATAGCAATTTGTCGCCATTAGATTGTTCATTGTCATTATTATTAATAACAAATTTCCTGATTTTATCGTGGAAAAACACCCTAAATACTCGTAGTCAACGGATCAAATACAAAAAAAAACCTTGGTGTGTTCAAACATCATAATCGGCCACGAGAACCCCCCTAGGTGCCCAGACTAGTCAATCTAAAACCCATTTTACCTTATGTCTTGCCTGTTTAGTCGAAACGTATCAGATGCAACAGTATGTGTAGAATAAAAAATAAACGTTTTGCTACAACATTGCTCTCTACTCTTTTGGTCTAAACATAAAGGTTACCTGAGAAATTTTAACTGAAAAGACAAGATCTATGATAAAACGGTATGTATGTACCGGGCTTAATACGCGCAACAAAAACTTATGTCGATAATGCTATTGGGAATGTGTCAAATTAATTATACAGCCATACTGTGTTCAGATATTTGTTGTGTAATAAAATAATAATAAAGAATCTTAAAAAAAAAACTTATTGATATTTCTTGGGTTCAAAGTGAATATCATAATTTAGAATAAGAAAATTGAAATATTTGCTTCTGGAAAAAATTGCTTGATTTAATAAAAATTTGTTTCTGATACATTTTTTTTCTGTATTTACTCTGGTATCTATGTTTGGCGAGTATACCCTTTTAATAAATTAGGTACACAATAATTTACTTTATTTTTTTAGGAAACTTGCCATACCTATTACCCAAATCACCCACTTTTGCCGGAGAAGTAAAATTATGGTATGATGAACTAAAGAAAAGAGGGCACAAATTCGGTGGCGCATATGCATTCGCCCGAGGTGTCTTAGTATTGGTTGATCCAGATTACATCAAAGACGTATTATCACAGGTAAAAAAATAAAATTAATAAGACTTAAGAATCCACCATAAAAATAATATTACTTAAGGACATTTTAATCCTTTAAAAAACCCCATACCCTATCAGATGAACTCCTTAGTTCAAACTTCAGGGACCTATTATAAACTGCTCGTCCAAAAAAAAATGACAAATGGAATTTTGTGGTATTTCTTGAGTTTGGTTTTGCTTTATAAACTTATTTTGACTCGATGCTTTTCATAAAATAACATAAATTGGTTAAGGAGATATTATACTTACTTTAAATAAATAAATTCCTAGTAAATGCCTAATACAATCTTAAAATTCGTGATGGTTCTAGCCAATCAAGAATCAATTGACGTCGACTGATATAGCTATACCTATGACATTTGCTATACAGAATTTGTCTTTATTTCCCATAAAAGCTGAAACGAACCGATCAAAAAGCCAGTTTTAGGTCTAAATAGATTATATTAACAATCAAAAATACCTTTCAATTACCTACAAATGCTGCAAATCGAAAGCATTACCAAACGTTATTGTTAACATGTCTACGGCATGGAAATGTAAACTTATGCGGGCTAAAATTAAAGAATACTATAAAAATATCTTAAAATTTTAAGTTATTTATATAAAATTATCCATATTTCGTAAGTTTATTAAAAAACTAAAAAATATATCGAGATTTGCGAGGTTTTCTAAAATTAGCTACTAAAAACTTTATCATGTCAAGTCGATCACGATTAGTAAAACCTAAATGACACAACAAGTTTTAAGAATCTGAAAAATTCATCCTAATCTAGTTGTTTTGAAACTACAAGTATTTGGAAATGATGGTTAAAATCTTTTTGTCGTGTTTTTTTAGCGAGCAGATTATATCACTCGTTAACCAGTAAGAAAGCTATTAAAAAATCCTCAAAACTGCTGGAGAACTAGTCTAAGTGATCGATTATATTATGCGAAAATTCAATTAAATTGAGTCATTTAATTTTAGGATTTCCAGTATTTTATTAATCGTGACTTTTACGTTAATGAAGAAGACGATCCAATGAGCGCTCATCTTTTTAACGCAACAGATAAAAGTTGGAAACCCTTAAGACAAAAATTCACTCCTACGTTTACCTCCGGAAAAATGAAAATGATGTTTACAACTGTGGTAAAATGTAGCGATTATATGATTGAATATTTGGAAAAAAACGATAGGGTGGGAGATGATGTTAATATAAGAGAGGTAAGTAAATAACTAAATAAAATTTGATAAATTGTTCAATAACGAGAAGTAGTTAATAGTCTACTTGATCGAAATTAAAATAATTACAATTCAAATTTTTGAACGGTATTTATTCATATTTACGGTTTATTTCCATTATCCCAACTAACTTTTTGTTATATTTTAGCATCTACAAGATGGCTAGTTTTCTGTACCTGTTTATGATACGATTAATCGTGATATTTATTCATGACACGTTATTGAACTTTATTTTGCGTTACATTTATGTGTATGACGAACTAATCGCATACCACTGAATTAGTAAACATTTGATTAGAATCAATAAAGGTATATCTCCCACCAACTGATCGACTGATTTTTTTAGCCATACACAAATAAGTTCCTCAAATTGAGGGAAAGAAAGTGTGATAATTAGTATTGTCGTGTCTCCTTTTCTATAACCTTGAAAAGCTGTGTAATCATTAATGTAAATAGATCTTGACTAAGGCGTCAAAGCCTCTAAATTTTTTGTTTTAATATAGATATTTTACATTTAGACATAAAAAATAATTTTAAACCCCATTCTTAGTAACGTCTTTCTATACATTTTAAAATAAAGGTATTGTACTCTTTAGCAGAAACCAGTTTTTGCATCGACCCTTTAAGCTAAACTTTTTCAGGTTTGGTTTTAGGTTGTGCAGAGATTATCTGCTATATTTTGATTTTATCAAAATCTTACCGCCATTTAATATTAATTGCAGTTTTTTATTGGCTTGTAAACTTGGTATATAACGAAAATCTTACCTAAATTCAATTTAGGGACTGCCGAATAACATGTTTTTTCAACCTTTGGTAATTACTTATATTTTTCAGTCACAGATTAACTCATATTTGTAGAAAATAATCAAAATTTTTCTAATATTACTAACATATATTTATTGCGAATTTTGCTTACAATCATTTTACTAGCTAAAAAAGTTATAGATCTTGAAGAATATTCAATTTCCATTTCTACTGCAATAATTCCTATTCATTCAAAAACTAAAAAAAATTCGTTTTACATATTTCTAAATAGGAAACGAAGCTTTTTATTCTAAAGAGAAACTGTTTAATGGTATATATTAGCAATTTTAGTATTAATAACGGCAACAAAACGCTATAAACGTCTTAACATAGTCTAGCTTCTGGTAATGACGTTTACAGATTTGTTACAATAAGTCCTAATAATTCAATATTATGACAGGGCTAGTAGTGTTGCTCCAGTCGTTCGTATGAGTGTCTGTTTCTACCTGATGGTGTATATATTTATACTATATAATACAAATTTGTAATTGTAATTATTTTTATTTTTGAAAGTAAATAACTAAGACTTCGAGAAAAATCTAAATATCCGAGTCTTATATTAGATCTGGGTAATGTAGGAAAGATCTTATAGGTCGAAGTTCTATAGAGTGGCAAAAAAAGCCTTAAGTAAGTAATTAAACTTTTTCCCGAATATACGTTGTCTGAGTATAGGCGAATGGACCTGGACTATTTTCTGAAATAAATATTTAATTAATTTAATATCATAGTATTATATTACCAAAAATAAAATAAATATTGTATAATTGTAGGTTTTAGCTTCTTTCACCACTGATGTAATAGGTTCAGTGGCTTTTGGAATAGAATGCAACAGTTTTAAGGACACTCATGCTGAATTTAGGACGCAGGGAAGAGAGATTTTCGATATGACCCTACTCAGATATGCCAAAGCAATTTGCTCTAGAAGTTTTCCTGAGCTCTGTAGAAAAATGGGAATGCGCTGTAAGATCATTTTTTTATCTATTGAATGAATGAACAAAAGGTGATGATACTTGATCATCGATACCTAGGCAACGCTGGGTCCACCATAGTTGCAGGTCATTCGAGACCAATAACCTTTAGTAATCTAAACAGCCTGGTTGATTAAACTTGCCTAACAGTTTCTAATAACAAAATTGTATTTCCAAAATTTCTCTACCTCAGTCCGTTGAATGCTGAGCACTCTCTGAGAATTAAGTCAATAGTGTCACCCTTCTCTAAACATCACCTGGACGTTCTTTGTCAGACTGCACTCTAACATCGCGCAAAGTTACGACACTAGACTTAATATCTATTATCGCAGTCCTGATGTCTGAGCATATATTTCTTAACTTATTCCTGGTTATGTGCCTCTCACAGAGAGAGCCATACTGCAGAATAGCATGAATTTCCGTTGTAAAGATTATCGCACGTTGTCTGAGAGAGTAGAACTCTCTGACTCCCGTGCTCTTATCGAAAACAGTCAGGTTCCAGCTCTTGTATCTTGTCGAGATCCATGGGTAAACCACTAGGATTCATCTATAAACCATCAGGATCCATTTCTCGAAGATTTTGCTCCCCCACCACTTCTCTCTACTTGGCAAAAGTTTCTCAAGAGAGTGGTTGGGTTTCAAATGCGGCACCATGTACTCTCCACCACTTTCCCAGACACCCGAGTAGCCGCCCATTCCAGTTCCAAGATACCCTAGGCCACTAAAACGATATGTAGCCTTCAAGGCCTCATTCTCTAGGTATAAGTAGATTGGAGGTAGGTTCATCAGGATCTACAGTACTCTAGTGGGACAGTCAGATAAGGTTGTTCAAATCAAGTAAAACTTGCATTTTTATGATAGAATTTAAATAATGTTGACAAAACTACACTACTTTACCCATTCAGTTTTTGGTTTTTATTCTAAATATAACTTCAATTTTCAATAAATATTAAACAAAATTTCTAAAATAATTTGTAAGTAAAAGAAGGCCACTGCTTGATTTCACAACCTAGTACATCTTTTTAAACTCACTTTTCCACAAAATAAGCATAAAATACTTAACTTGAACTGAATAAAGTAAATTTTTTAGAAAAATCGATTAGAAAAAATATAGAAAATTTTTCAGAAATTGCGGAAATCAAAATTTGGGATCTCCTTATGTGCAGGTGTGTCATTTGCGATCAGTAGTTGCGTTTCGGAGATATTGGAGTTTGAAATTGCAAAATGTTTAACATTGTGAAGTTACAGTACAATAATTTTTGACTTTCCAAAAATATGTCTATATTATTTAACAACTTTTTCTAGTTGAACTGACTACTATTGAAATAATTACCACATAGGACTTATCGACATAAAGTAAGGTTTTAAATTAGTTTATAAATCCTTCTAGGAATTACAAGAACCATGAAAATGCTGTGACTTAGACATAAGCAGAGCGACATTACTGAGTTTCTCCAAGATAACCCATACAAACTGAAGTCTAGAAACCTGACTGGCCATTTTAGATTCTGATACTAAACAGAACTGATATCTTGAATGAACTAGTGATCTTAATACCTTTAATGGGTGATTTCCAATACATTTTTGAAGTGAATATACAAGATTGCCAAAACTTACATAGAGAAGTGTCATGGCTTGAAGAGAGCCCACTGATCTCATATACCAACAATCCATTAATGACCAGGGATCACAGCCAGTGTGTTCTAGTCTAAATGCATACCAAAGAGTGTAGACGAACTCCCTCCTTTCAAGCTAAGAGATGCGCAATTGACAGACGAAGAGCATCCCAGCTGCAGAAAAGGGCAACCCTTGGAGGTACCACCTCGCAAAAATAAAGAAAACTGAGAATCAGTATTGCTCAACCATGAATTGAACGAAGTGCATGAAATAAGATGCTATGTAACTCGCTCACCGAAATATCATAATTTCCCTAAAGGTTTAGGAATTACAGGGCAATAAATTTCGAGTAATAATTAAAAAAACACTTTTTAGCACCAGGTGACTCCGTATGCTATAATACGATACAATTATATATAAAAGGAATAGTCAAATGGCTTAAATCTCAAAAATAGCTTAAATAATAAATTTTTTTTAGATAATGAGCCAAGTTACAACTTTAGATGAAAATATTTCAAAAAATATATTAATCAGTTGTATGCAATGTATTTAGAGTCGACTGTAGATTAAATTATTGAAAAATTCATGAAATTTCTAAATTCCATTTGGATATCTTCGAAAAGCAATATATGCTGAACGCAACCTAGCAGCAGACAGATCCAACATTCTTTATAAGCGAATATCAGAAATTTTGAAACATTATTATTTTCAACGCTCTTCTCTTTGATGTTGAATAAAAGTGGCTGTCAGGCACCATATCTAGAAAACACAATCGCTGAGGATAAATAAGTTAACTGGTACCCACAACAAAAAATTCTTTCTAATCCCATTTATTTCCTTGATCGTTCTAAAAACTATCATGGTCATAGATTAGTAACAACTTTTCGAAATTTCTTAAAAGGAACAAATTTCGTATCACTACTTTGATATCTATCACATCAGAATTGTGTTTCTTTGCATAACATAAACGTTTAATTTATTTTTCATTTTTAGCGGGTAAAGAATCGGTCAAAACATTCTTTGCGAAAGCAATAAAACACTCCATCGAATACAGAGAGAAAAACAATGTCAGGAGAGCAGACTTTTTACAAATTCTAATAGACCTGAATAATGAAAATAAAGGCACCAATAAATCTTTCAGTTTTGAGCAAATTGTAGCCAATGCTATATTGTTCTTCATAGCAGGTAAGATCAATAGACCATAAAAATTCAGTCAATTCATTTAAATAGGTTATTTAAATATATTAAAAATACATTGTTTATAGCAATGTACTACTTACAAAATCACATTTTTTTCTGAAAAAATATATTAAAATTTACATAAATTATAAATTTATATAAAACTTAGAGTTAAGATTTTTTGGGACTCTACCCCGTGATTAAAAACACTTCGGGATTGCTTCCAGTTCAGATTTTATTATAATATAGACATAGAACTGTCAAATTAAATTTATTCTTCACATCGTGGTTTTTCGACAATTTCAAAGATTCAAAGATCAAAGGTATTTTTATATTTATTTAAGAAAGATGCAAGAAAAAGTTTTCCCATTATTATAAAATAAACACAAATATTAGCAAGCTTTAAAAAAAATAATCTTGAGAATTTATTTTTTTATTTAATGTCGAAAAAATAGTTTAATATGAAGCAAAAAAAACGAAAAGAAATTAGACTTTATAAATAAATAGTTGTTAGGGAGATACGAGAATTCACATACGAAATATACGCTCCAGGTAAGTGGTACATTTGACCTCATTCTTCATCCCTCTATCCCCACCTAGTTGTCCGCCCTTTTGGATTTAGACTCAGGGGTCAAATATTATGTGGTAGAAATGACGAATATATTACTTATGACGATTTTTGGCCCAAATTTTCTCTACACTATACCCCTGCCCGCCACCCCCTTAGTCACCACCAACGTGTCCGTCCTTTGGGACTTCACTTGGTCATATCAAGACCTTTGTATAGGCAAATTTTGAAGCATATTATTGATGCCAATTTAAAAAGTCTGACTTGGATGATAGGGGGACTTTGAAAATCTCTTTATTAGTCCCAGTTATGACTATCTAAAGACGTCTTTTAAAAAAGTGATAGAGATATCTGACAACAGACGTCTTTATTTGGCTTATGATAATTCAGAATAATATGTCCCAAATAAACACGTCTCATAGATGTCATCTGCTACCTGGGATATGATTCACTTTAATATCAATTTTATTTAACATTATTTATGAATATTTTACTACAGATGATATTTAGATTGAGTCACAAGTTAAAATACAACTCCTTTCCCCAAATTATCAGAGACCTTTTCAAAAACCACATTTAAGATACATTTAAAAGTCTTGTCTCATTATTTGCACATATTATAAATCCTCGCATGAGTCATTGGCTAAATTAATATAAATTGAGCCACAATAGAGAGAACGATATATTTTCTATTTCTCCCTAAATTTTTTATAATATTTATATTTTAAAACTGAGAAAAAGAAAACAAAATAATGTACGTGCTTTATTTATATTCTAAGCTTAATTTTTTTATTGCAATTTAGGTTTTGACACATCCTCTACCGTCATGACATATGTACTATTTGAATTATCGAGAAATCCTGAAATACAGGAAAAAGTTCGAAAAGAAATAAATGAAGTGCTGATAAAACACAAAGGCGAAATCACGTATGAAGCTATTCAAGACATGACCTATCTAAGACAAGTGATGGATGGTAAGTGTCTAAAATTCAAAAATTAATTTCATAAAGCACTTTTGCTTGATACTAATTAATATTCGGCTAAAAAAATTCATAAAATGGAAAACTGGCAAAATTAAAGCATAAAAATGTGATATTCTATGAAATTTACTTGGGAGCTGAATTGACCATCTTCTAATACTTTTAATCATTTTAATTTAAAGTGACATTGCACTTTATCATTACAGAAACTATGAGGATTTACCCACCAGTAATAGCATTAGCGAGAATATGTACAAAAGATTATCAGCTTAGGAATACAAATATAACCATCGAAAAAGGAACACCTGTAGTTGTTTCCACAATAGGATTGGGAAGAGATCCTGAAAATTATCCTAATCCAATGAAATTTGATCCTGACAGATTCAGTCATAGTGAGTTAGCCAAGAGGCATCCATTCATTCATCTTCCATTTGGAGAAGGACCTAGAAATTGTATAGGTAATTAATCATCTTATTATAGCTATACTTTCCCAAAACATGCCACTTATCAACTTCAGAACAAACCTTACCTCCTCCCTAGCTTTGTAAGCTAAATATAAAACAACAATTTCTCCATCTTAAATAACTCATAATTTCCCTCTAATTCAATAACATGTTCGAACTTTAAAACTGGTCTTGAAAGTTATGTTAACAAGTCCAACAAAAGTAAAGCAAGTTTTGATTCTTAAAAACGCAGAGGCAAAAAAAATACTTTTTTTATTACCAAATCAAATAAATATATTCATTTTTTATTTTCGATAAATAACTATTCCTACTACAATTTCAAGGATTTTTCTTGAGGTTGTTATCCTTCACAATTCCTATATTCCTTGATCTAGTAGAAGAAAAAAGTCTTCGATCTTCGCCGCTCCCAAAGAGAAAAGCAACATTTTTTGACTTCAACTAGGGTTTTTATAATTGAGCCAAAATTTAAGTCGACAGGCTGTGTTGTGATTCCTGAGGAAGACGGACAGAAACCGAAGCCGCGCCCTGGGGGTTTCTTTTATACTGAATCCCGAAAATGGTGTCTAGGGCGCCATAGTGCGAGGATTATATAACCTAGAACAAGGCCTTCTCACAGAACTTTATTTAGATCCTTCCTGCTATCAGGGCTTTACTATTTATGTTGGACACAAAAGGGCTTTTTTGCTACCGTCCCGATCGCAGTCTGCCGCGATTTGTATTCATCTTGCTCTACACGCCTGTTCAGCCTTACGAATTGTCACATTGTCATATGCCTTCCCAATTCACATTGCATACTTATTAGATAATGCCTATAGTTATTAAAAAAAAGCACGGAAAGATTATATAGTACAGATGCCTTATATCCTTCATAGAGCTGAACGAGTCATATTGAATTTTTTACAATCTCAACTTTATTAGTGTGATATATCATACTTTTAAAGGGATTTCGAAAAAATAAAACGTCAAAAATAATTCTGCATATTCATTTTTTAAAAGCTAGTGGGTGGTATCGGATATGAACCATTTTTTAAAAAGAAAGAATGTGTCTGAACTTTTTTTTATATTTATATTTCTCCTTCAAATAAAGAATATAGGTTGAATTATAGTATACAAATATCGCAAGTATAAAACAAAAAATTTCCTTCAAGATTAGCACAATTTTCAATCATCTACTCTTTACAAACATCACATTAAATCCAATTTTCACCAAAATCCTCTTGATAAATGATACATTGCGTTCTGCCTTCGTATTGTAGCCTTTGAATATCCAGAATTTCTTTACAGTATCAACTATTTTTTTGAAGCTTTTTCTTAAATTTTTTTGGATCCTATCTTTCCATTTTTGCTTATTCCTCATAACAAGCTTACTTCTCTTTCTGTTATTATTTGAGAGAGAAATTTCACTGCAACTTGGACGTCGTTTCTTTTTTTTTCGCCCAGATTGCTTGAAAACGGAAAATTTAGTGTAGTAGGCTAACAGGCAAAAGATTACTGGAAGTTATGTATTTAGTGTAGAATCTTGAAAGTCCCTTTTTCTGAGCTGGATTAATAAAGTACAATGTTGATAGCATTGTACGTCTAGTGGTGAAGTCACTCTGAAAGATGGCCTTTTTATCGGACTGGCTATGAAAACGAGAATAAGGAAATCAACTGCTCCAAATGTTGTGGAGTAAACATTTTATTAACGGATGCTGCAAGGCATAAGAATGGCAGCTTTAAGATTTAAGGGCACAAGGTAAAGGTGAAATACTAAATATTCTAATAAATTGGCAAACTAGATCGTAAGTGTTTGTAGAAATTAGAGTAGTGGGAGGAAGAATAATAGACGAAGGTTCAGGAAAAGTTTGCTGAAAATTCGAGTCGATAAAAATATTTCAGTTACACCGATATATTTCTATGTAATCAAGCTGCATTCGACAGCGTTTGCCAAGTCGAATATTTTGAACCATTTTTGATAAGCTTCATAATAGAGGTTTTTGAATAGTTTCATTACCACCCTGTCTAATTGCGGTAAATTTGTAACTTTTGTTTAGTGTCTGGAGATAAGCTAATCAAGATTCTTATGGGTAAGATACCCATCGACAATCATACTATGTTTATCACACTTGGATATACTAGTTTCATAAAAATGTGTTTCCATTTTGGAAGCTTTCCTTTGTTATCCAATTACAGAGTTGTGGGTGAAGAAGACTTGATATATTTCAAATGATGCATCCTTTATAAGATTTTATCAGTGGAAAACTGAAAGCAGTGTTATATCCTTGCCTCTTTCGAAAAATGTTTACTTTCAAATTTTTTTTCCTTATATAAATAAAACTTTAAGCTTATTGGTGTGCATACAATAAACATTAATTTGGTCCGCTTTGAAAATTCTTGATGAACTAATAGAATATTGTTGCACGATATTATAAACTTTACCTGCTCCTTACTAAAACCTACTGCCCTTTGTAAACTGACTTCCCTAAATTCAGCTCTGAATCTTTTTTCATAAAGTAATCAATTCTTCCTGCCTTCTTCTTTCAATTTTCCTACAAATTTATTTACAATATTCCTAAATTCGGTTTTGTTAAGCCTTCAGGAGGTATCCGATGCCACTCACTAGAATAATGTCCCATACGACTCAAAAACCATGCCAGGCGAAAATAATTGTTATCCTATTTAACTACAAAATCACTCACTGATGTGTGTTTTATAATTAATATAAAACATAAATGGTATACTTTTGAACATTTAAGTTAATTACAGTGCTGATTTATTATTTTTAACACATATTTTTACGATTGTGGTGTAATTTAATAATAATTACTTAAAACAGAACTTTAGATTTTCAATATTATATTACAAAGACAATTATATCTGTTAGCTATAACTGTCTGTGACCACATAGAGTATCATAGTTTAAAACGAGCAATATTCATATTTCAGAAAACAACATTATTATACAAAACTTTGAAAACCCTCTACATAGTAACATCCAGAAAATAACCATTTTAACTCCATATGTGTTAAGAAAAGAAAATATCAGTTAAATGCTACTCACTCTATATTTATCTCGTATTGGGTCTCATCTGAAAAAGGCATAAGGTGCAAAAGACATTTCTCAACAAAAGTACTAGAATATGATCCATAATACAAAATTTTGCAATGGTTCAATAAAACCTTTATTTTATATAAATTAATTTCACAATAATTAGCTTTAATATTAGACAGATAGTATTACTGCTCGTTCGTAACAAATAGATACTTTTCACTAGTGGCTGGGTAGTAATTAAACAAACTTTCGCGTCAGGAGCCACCGCACCATATTCAAGAATCAAGCATCGCCAAAAAATTGCAAAAAAATATACTTCTTTTCAAAATATTCTCAGATAAAATTTTCCAGTAGGATTAAAATCAACAACCAAAGTTTTCCCCTGGCAGAAGTCTTTATTCCGCCTAATTTTTCCAAGCAAGGTCTGGGCGAAAAGTAAAAAATTAAAATACATAGACTTTTAAGAAGGGACGTTTGTAATTTGTTAGAAAAACGGATTTTATTTTTGGCAGATTGTTACATTGATACTGCACTGACAAAATTCATACAAAAAAGTTTCGCCTGTGTAAAACAGCTAAAACAAAAAAATTCCGAGGAAAATATTTTATTTCTATGACTGGAGTTTTATCCACAGAGATGGACGAAACTGGCCAGTGTACGTCCGTAAATTTGAAAAAATCTGCCATTGCAATTTATAATTAAAATTTCCTTCACCATATGGTCAAGAAAATATAAATAAGTGAATTTTATTACTAAAAGGATTTGTAAGTACAAGTCATTTATATTTATTAATTTATGATGAAGAGTGTATTTACGAAATTCATAAAATTATTAAGGGAAAAAGGCAAATCCTAAACAACAATATATTAAGGCTATCTCGAGAAATACCTGAGTCATCAGCATTAATATTTTGAGTGAAAATAACATTAAATCTTTAAAATATTAAAATACAATTTTGTGGCATAATTTCTTTATATTTTTGTAAAAATTTATTTTTTTATATTATTATAATTTTGTCGTAACACAGAACATAGCTTACATTACAAATATAACAACATTACAGAATAACAAACGACAAAGTCTGTTCTGTAAATTTTTTTAAGAATGCAACAACCAGGATTTTATGTTACCTTTAGTGTCAAATTTTTTGGTTTGTTTATTAAAAGTTTTTTAATTTTGAATTGGAAAGGGTGGCGCTAGACTTTTTTCTAATTTGCCAAAATTTGTATCCAACATTTTATCAAAGCAGGGCAATAATTGCGCAGGTCAAATTTAGATTTGAGACATTTGTAACACTCTTTTCCATGTTTGCCAATTTGTTAGTTGAATTAAAATTTTTCAGTTTGAACGATAATTTGAAAAATGAAAATTCAGCAGAAGTTTCAAAATAAGGAGATACGAAAAGGGATATTATTGAGTATACTACTAAGTAAATTGTAAGTGAAAAGTAATAAAATATAGTGAGTTTTTGAGAAGAACTTCCAGGAAATGTAGTTTAGAAATGACAACCCTCTTTATTTATTGTTGAACATAATACCGAATGACTGAAAAAACAGCATAACAATCCATATAAACAAAAAAGACAAAAAACATCACCAGAAAACTACTGCGGAATCACTCTATAAATAGCATAGTCAAAGTTTTCACCAATCTTATACCGTAAAGGATCTGCAAAACTGTTAAGCTGAGAACTAAACAACATGGCTTTAGGAAAAACCGATCAACTACTGATATATTTTTATTGTAAGACAAATATGGAAAAGTCTATAGAACTTAATAAACTAGCTTACTTTTGCTTCGTGTTTATGATTTGGCCGAGTCGGATTCACAGATATTACCAAAATAATGAGAGAAAACGGGTAACCAATATTTAATTCAATTGGTCTCAGATGTTAACAAACAATGCAGAAACAATATAAGAATAGGACAAACGCCAACTGAACACATAGAAAAAAACAGAGAAATAAGACTGGGGGACTCCCTGATTCCTTTAATTTTTAACCTAGTTATCGATATAATCATAGAAATATCACCGAGAATAGAAAGCTATTGAATAAGAAAAACCTATTTTCAAGTAGTGTGCTACGCTGATAATATAGTATTTACTGTGAAAGCGGACGATAACTTTCAAAACTTCTTTACATTTTCAACCAGGAAGCCAGTTGAGTTAATATGTATATCAACATCAATAAGTCTAAATGTATGGTAGCAGCTATAGAGCCCACGAGATGCTAAATAACTGAATAAAACAATCAATTGATATATCTCGGAGTTAAATTAACAAGTAATGGCAACCTACAGCGGGAAGTGCAAGCACAGGCAATGAAGGCGAACTTATATTAACCTACGCGCCCGAAGCAATTGCTGATACCACTAAAACCATTTAAATGATATGTACGGTAGAAATGAAAGCCATGTGAGACATTCAAGAGAAAACACTGTACCATAGAGTTAAGAGCAGAGATCTTAGAGTGTAGATTGGGATACAGGATGTAGCTAAATGGATCAGACAAAGAAGAAAATTCTGGATTAAATATGTTGATAGAATAGAAGACCAATTGGCAAAAAGCACAAAAACAACATATTAGTGGGAAAGAAAACACAGAAAAGATCACCAAAGCAGTATTAGACATTATCGTCGGAAGAGGCTATACAAAAAGAAGAAGAAGAATAACGAATGTAGTTAAATTGCAAGGGTGAGGAAAATATTTTTTCTAAACACTAAAACAAATCCGCCTATCCTGCAATGACTTTATTTCATCAAAAAATATACTATTAACGTTCAAAATAGTCACTAATATCCCCTTCCAACTCGTTATTCTCTTCAAAATGACATCCTGTGAGGTGCTTCTTCAAATTTTTGAATAAAAATAAGTCAAAACCAAACCTGGACAGTACGGTTGGTGGTACACTTCAAAGAAGTTGCACTCGCGGAGGATAGGTTGCACTTTGTCTAGTTTCTGAATTTGCATATACCTAAACTAACCTAAATTTTGGCTAGTTGCATATTGTTAAGAAGAAGTTGGACATTTTTGTGACACAAAACAGGACGTTTCTGATTAATAGAGGTGCATAATTTTATTGTATTCCAGTATGCAACCGCTACTATTATAGTGTCTTTCCCCATATATTCAGCAAGAATAACTCCTGTTTGCCATAAGGGATGACGGCAATGAGCTTCCTAGTTAAAGATTATGAGCGATTCTTTCTTGGAGACCTGAACTCATTTTTGGATTCTAGCAATGTATCCAAGTCTCATCGCCTGTTACTATGCTAGAGAACATGTCAGAAACAAAATTTCAAATGATTTTGAAACATTTGCTGCCGAAAATCTTGGAACCCATTGTGGTAAAATCTTACTTATTTTATCAAATAGAATTTTTGATTCAGATATATTCAAATCATTAGCAGTAATAATTACTTTCAAATGATAACCGAGAACCGTTGTTTCACTTTCCTGAAAATATCAAAATTGGTTGCAACTTCAATTGAAATTGTTTAATCCAGTTTTTATTTTGAAATATGATGAAGCCTCTCATATACTACTATTAATAGTTTTCTGATAATTATATTCCTTTGTTGCATGATTAACGACACCGCCATTCTTCAATTTTTCAAAACTGAGTTTTGTTGCAAAACACTTCGTAAACCACAACATAATGAACAAATTGAAATTAAATTTTACACATAAATAGAAAAAGATCATCCCTATTGAACGTTACCAGGCAACGACTTGTCAACTGTTTTTGTTATGACCATATAGATTTTTTTTGTAGTATCCCTCATAAGAGACTTTGAATAATAAAATAAAAATTGACATCTGCGCGTAATCACTAGAAAAATGCTGGAAATCTGTAGAAGTTGCCTAGCCTGAAACTAGCTTAAACAGTTTTAGCTTAGTAGCTAAAGAAATATTGGGCTAAATGAAATATGTGGAAAGTCAGGAATCTTCAAAATCATAATTTTATATTTTAAAGTTTCGATTTTTCAAAATATAATACTTATAATGGGCAAAACTTTTTTTCTGTTTTTATGATACTGTAATTTTACTAATTGAACCTGATCATAAGGAATTTTTTTCTGAAGATTCATTTCTCTTTTTTCTTTTTTAGGTCTAAGATTTGGTGTAATGCAAGCAGAAATTGGTTTAGTACGAGTACTGACAAATTTTAAAGTGACGTTAAGTCCAAAAACTAAGACACCTGTTGATTATGAACCAGCAATGTTTCTTCTGAAGGAAAAACATACTATCTATCTGAAAACCCAGAAAATTTAGTACCAAAAAGTATCATTTATATATAAATTTAAGCAATAATATTTTTAGCTAGTATTATATTATTTTAAGGTATTCTAGAAATAATTTAATTTTCCGCAAAACGCCTACTAAAATAAATTTTGTACCAAAAATTTCGAAAAAAAATTAATAATTTTCAGAAAAGTTATTTTTGAGTCTACGGTTTGTTTACAATTGTTTTTAAATTTAATAAAGGTAGTATTTAAAAAATGTAAATGTTATATATAGCTCAGCAGCAGTATTTTGAACCTAAAAATAATGTTGCATTCATCTTTGAAATCACCTAACTGATTTGAATAATTATTTATCATTACCAAATAAAGGAAACCCGCTTAAATCGGTAATAAAAATTAAATATTTCAATTAAAGATAAAGAATAATTAACAAATATTTCATAAAAATGCAAATAAACTACTTAAATATCATCCCAAACTTTTTTATAAATAAGTTTTGAGCAAAAATTGCCACATTATCCATATTGAGAATGAGATGATGAACTTAATAGAAAAATACAATATATATATATATATATATATATATATATATATATATATATATATATATATTTGAGATAGTACAGTTTTCTCCTTAATGCTATTTGAGGAAGGACATACCGTTTGTTTCTTGCAAATTCCACCTGGTTTTTTGTTCATATGCATCTCGATCACCTAATGGTCAGTGGAGCAGTAATGAATCAAGAGCAAAATTCACAGAAAACGACTACCTCTTTATAAAACTAATTTTACTTCCAGTTACGAATTTATGCAAAATTGTATTAACATTTTACATTACAAGGAAATAATTTCAGATTGTAAAATACCAATAGGAAAATATTTAAGCAACAAGTATTCTAATAAAAATAAAATAATTTTAAAAAATTATTGATCACATTATTTCATCACATAAATAACTTTGTAAGATGGAAACTGGTTCAAAGTAAAAACGTGCTAAGATGGATGGTAGGTAGGTTTCTACTAATAGTCAAATGTCAAATAAAGACAGAAATTTAAACGATGAAGAGTGCCATTTTGTAGACATAAAAAAAGTTTCCCAAATGACAAAATATAATACCTGAAACTTTATTGTATTTAATTCTGAAAGCTATGATCAGTTATCCGCCTCTTTCCACTTTATTATTATATTCTACATTATTTGCTCGATCGGATGGATGGTCTTTGATATAAACATGTTGATTAATTTCTTACAGTACAGAAATATATTCTATTTAAATAATAGTGATATTATCATCCGCTCACTTGAATAGTTCTTTAGAGATTTCTTTGCATTAATGGAACGGTTCCATAAAATATTACATTTAAGTTAAAAATATTTGTATCTACACAGAAGTAACCGTAGTAAGACTAACTAAATAAGAATACGTTTTAAGCAAATTTTCCATGGGGAATTTCGACTAGTTACATTTTCGATAAATCTCGATTTTTGGATATCAAATGAAGATATCGAAAATCTCATCAAAAAAATTACCTGAGAATGACATTAGTACATGCATTTTAATTAAGTTTTTCAAAATTGACGGGGAAATTAATTTAAGGAAGACATTTCTTTGATTCACTGCAGAATATTAAATCAGAAAAATACTAAGTTCAAACAAATCGAATTTAAATTAAAAACTATATAGCATGTCTCAAATTTGTACTAGATGAATTACGATATCGGGACATATAAGAGATACAAAACTTATTAAATAGGGAATGTTTCAGATAATTTTATTACTAATTTAATGGTGCTTAAGGAGCTGATCTAACTTTTTTTTAAGGTGTTTTAAAAAAATTGGAATGATGTGCATCAAAGAATGAATAATAGTGATGAACTTCAATTCTTCGAGCTTAGTCCCACCATGACCTCCAGTTATTCGAGGTCAATGCCTTTTGCGAACCAAAAAACCTTACTACCTGAACTTGTCCGATAACTCTAATTAATAATATTAAATTTCTGAAATGTATTTGTCTCCATCTATTTAGTCCTGGGCCATCTCTAAGAACATGATAAACACTTTTATCCTCCACTAGACACCATCTGCAAACTGGGCTATCCGTGGTACCAATCTTATGAGGATAGCGTCGCAAGTGGTGCCAGTCAGTATCACGATTCGCAATCCTTTCCTCTTCGAGAAAGAAGCTCCCCTTGATACGGCTTTGGGTTCAGTTATATATTCCTTGACATGCTTCATTTCCAGAACTTTCCTCCAGCAATAGATAAATTCATTTTCAAGAAACAGTCTTCGATCCCTTTCACCGACAGTAGTTGAAATATGTATAATTGGTTGGAATCCATTTTTTTTTTTAAATCTGCTAAAACTTACTTATTTTTGAAATGTTTTAAATCACTAAAAACGTTGTTGAAGCAACTCTCAACATCCAATTTTAATTCCAACGTTTCAATTTTCTGGAACTTGATTTTTCCTACGTGCCATATTGGATTTTAACTGTTTACCAAAAATGTATTTTTAACAAAAAAAATATTCTTATAAAGTCGACAACACTGTACAATAAAACACTGAAAAATTTCAAATAAAAGTATCAAGTTTATTTATTATTATTATTTATTAACAAATCAATGGATATCGAAAGCATAACACGTAATGAAATATTATAAAACATAACACAATATTTCTTGAAACAAATGAAAAACGTTAGTTGTGAACCTGGAAAAAAATTAAGAACTATAATTTATTTTCTTTGCTCGTTTACCTACACGTTCAAAAAAAGGATACTTCTCTAAACTGGAGAAATAATAAAAAAAAATGTTTGATCCGATAGAAAAATTTTTCAAAAGTTATAGCAGATTTAAAAAAATACTTTAAAATTGTTTCAAAATATCGAGCACCAATAAATTACTAATAAAGTGATCTTTAGTATTTAACCATTTTCCTATCTTTTATAATTTCTAATATCGCAATACATCCATCTATAATTTAGGACATACTGTATATCATGAACAAGACCTTTATAAGGCTGACAAATCACAAAAGTGTATAGCTCCGATGTATTTATATATTTTTTTAATAAATGTTTGTTTCGGTGTTAAATGAATTTATTAAATACGTCAGGGCGAATTACAGCTACATATTTATTATCCGCAGACCATCAAAAAGAAAATGCGATGTGCCTTTACACGCAAAAGTTGTCCTACAAAAAGTTTGACCATGATCCGAGTTAGGTCGTACGGTGCGTAGTGTGGGTGAGGCCATCGGCGGAACTGTTTTATAACCCAACGTTGCCACTTGTTCAGTTTTTCTTCACTTCATTTTAATATTTACCGGGTATTAAAAAAGACTAGCTGTTTTCTGTGACGAAAATACATTTTTTTACTGAACTAGTAATTTCATTGGTATTTTTCATTTATTTTTTCCCAAATCTCTTACTGTTAAAAAAAAAACTTACGGATTATTAATTATTATTAAATATTTTTTTGTAAATTTCACCCCTTTAGCTTAAGCGGATTTTGAAATACGCCTATTTATCAAGAAAATAACTTAAATATGTTCAGCTAAAACCTAAATTTGTTTTTTATTTATCCTGCTAAATTTATATGATATTAGAGCCGTTTTACACACACAAGAAGTATTGCCAAAATTTATCTCATAATTATGTTGAAAATTTTTATAAAACTAATTTGCTGTTGTACACATCAAAGAATTATTGTTGAAATTTTGGTGAAAATTTTCGGCATAAAAATATAAAATGTGTTCTATATTGTTATGACTAAAATGCGGAAAGTGCGCGAAAATCGACGCAGAATAAAATTTGTGAATTGACAACCCGCATTTGGTAATCAACCTAATCTCAATATTTACTCATTGTTTCTTGCACAAAATATCCCTTATTTTGTGGATTTTTGATTATATATGTTTAGAAACTTTCACATTTATGAGATTTTAAGGTTATCTCCAGATTATTTAACTGCTTGAAATCACATGTTATGAAAATGCGCATGAGCACCGACAAAATTACCACTAAAATTATATTCAAATTTCTTGTACATATCAAACAGAGTGATATTTTATTGTAAAAATTATCTCCAAAGAATTCTCAGCAAAATTTTGCTGAAAATTTTTGTTATAATTTTCGGAATAATTCTTGTGTTTGTAAATTGGCTCATAAACATACCTAGAAGCCTATTTATTATTGCGTTTGTTGGACTTTTATGACTTTATTAATACTAATTTAAAATCATTTTTTCGCAAAATGATATAACATGTTTTTATTCACTAGCCAAAATTAGAAAATGTACATTTCATATTTTTATAATTATTAATTACTAAATGTAATAAAATATAATAAAACAACACAGCAATTATTCTCTGATGAATTAGAGATAGTTATAGAAAGTGAAAAAACATCGAATAAAATCGTAATGGGCAACTTTAAAACGAAAATAGGCAATAAACAGAAGGAAATTTAAATATATATATATATATATATATATATATATATATATATATATATATATATATATATATATATATAATCGATATGAAAGTATAGATATGGTTTTAAAATTAATGATAGCGTTTGGCTTTTAAGAAAGAAGAAAATAGAAAATGGATTAGATTAGGACCGAATTGAGAGACAAAACATGAATTTGATTATATTACGCCAAAATACAAATATCAACATAGTATATATAGGAAGCGGTCATAAATGGTTAGGACAAAAATAGCCATCAACAGAAAAGCGAAAAGGAGAAAAAAATACAATAGGAAAGAAATCAACATAACTAATAGTGACTTAGAAAAGTAAGTGACATATTTAGAGCCACAGTAAAAGAAATATTAATAGCAAAGAACGTAAAGAAGCAAAACCCAATTACCATCAAACAACTCAACAAGGAAATAACACAAGTAATAAAAGAAAGTGAAGTGCATGTTGCGAAGAAAAGACGAAAGGAAACAGAGAAATCACAACGAAAAAATTAATGACTAAAACTATTAAAAACAATAAAACCCTAATCAGTCTAATTACCTTACTTGCCCTAACTTTTAGCCGACAGTAATCGGTTTAAACTGACAAGTGCAACAATAATCGATTCCTTTTATTACCAAAACGGCAAAATTGAAACATTGTGTTCCGTTTCGGGAAACAACTATTCCTCATATTCAAAAACTGCATCTTTAGGCTTTTATTCTTAATTTTTATCCGTAAAAGTGGATTTGTCGACATATGTAATATTATAGCAAAACAAAGCTCATCAACTAGATCTAACTTCCATAGCAACTAGATAGGGTCTAAGTCTTAAACCTTTTCAGTCAATCTAGTTGGAAATATCTAAGGCTCAGTCTAGGCCATAGACAAATATTTTGTCTGAGGCCAACATGAAAAGCCAATAACAGAAAATAAATAGTCTGTAGTAGTAAAAAAATATTATTTAAATTTATACACAAAAGTTCCAAGAGAAACGAAGATAGAATGATAAATATAGGATCACAAGAGTCAATAATAACAATGAATGTGAAAAATGCTAACTCAGAAGTGAAGAAAAACAAAACCCCCATAGAAGATGGATTCACAATATAAATAATTATAAAAAAAGGTAGCCCTTCTGCACAGGAAATTAGAAGATCATTATCACTTGTACACAATCCTGATGAAAATAATCACTACATGCCTAGCTACAAAACTTGTCAGTATAAGTTGGATTTACAAATAGCTAAAAGCGAACCATATCTATTTGAAAGAGCTAATTAAAATACAAATCCGTATATATTGGGAGCACAAGAAGCAATTCAGATCTGCAAAATTAATGGTAGAAACGCAGAACTATTAAAAACAATAACAAATATGGCAATAGCAAGTTGTCAGTTACACAACAAAACAAAACCGGTACCACTAAAACAAGATACTAGACAAGGAGATAGCTTGACACCCCAATTATTCCCATGTCATTGGTGATGTATTTAGAGGAATAAACTGGTCACAAATAAGAGTTAATATCAACTGTTAAATGCTGAATCACTTTCGACATATCGATAATAGCGACAAGTGCACACTTAACACAAGAAATGAGACAACAAAAATAAAAGTAAACTTCAATGGGGACCAAAGATTATATTAGAGAATCAGGAAATAGAAAAAGCGACAAAACACCAGAGCAATTAACAGTACTTGGAAGAACCAAAAGAGCGAAATCAATAAACGATTATGGAGCTAAAAATTGGACAATGGCACAGAAAAACATAAAAAAATTAAAAAGTGTAATGGGACATGCTATACTCAGAGACTCAAAGACAAGGAGAGAAATATCTGGATATCGCAAAAAACAAAGGGTCCAGTTTGCCGCAGGAAAAAATAACATGCGTTGGACCCGTAGCATGACTGAATTTAGATCAGTGGTGTAATGCCTATATAATGTAAAAACCTGTGATTTTCACTTAACCTATGTAGCGCAACACCCTTACGAAAGCACCATAGAACAAAAGGTGGGCGTAATTTTGTTACTTGTAGGAGGATATTGAACTTGTGATAGTGTATCGAGACCAAACAAAAAATTAAAATGAGTTTGATTAGATCTCCAAAATAATGTAGATGCAGTTTCGGCAAGATGGCCAACAATACAGATTTTAATGAAGTTGTTTGATAAACGAATAATTTTAAAACGCGTAGAAATTCATATCCATGTCGTTTGCCTGACATTTTTTTTGTGGAGTTATTTAGAGTAGAGAGTTTACGTCAAAAGTATTTGAGACATGTTGTCTTTCATCGATATGGTAAGACTAACTCCATTTAGGGCAAAAGCTTGGTATTTTAAAATTATCATGATCATCATCAAATAACTTGTAAGTCCACTGTTGAACGTAAGCCTTCCTTAAATGCTTCCACAAATCTGTATTCTAAGTATGTTGTATCTAATTGTGTCTATGGTTTTCAGTTGATCTTTTTGGAGGACGTCAAACTCTTTCTAAATGCATCCTAGCTAGGCTTCTACTCGGTAATTCGCTTAGTCCACCTATTATCGTCCATTCTTGCAACATGTCTCATCCAGTTCTACTTTAGGGTGGTTATTATTTCGACTGTATCTTGTATTCCTATTCTTTTTCGTATTTCTGTATTTTGAACTCTGTAATTGATTCATACCGTGACGTTACTATGTTATTGACAACTCTTTTAGTCAAAGTTATAGTTTTCCGTCATATATGAGAACAAGCAGAACACATTGATTGAGAATTTACTGTTTAAGATACATGGGAAGTTCTGATTTTAGTATATCCGAGATTTTTCATGTTTTTTACTTATTACTGCACTAAATACAATTAACATGAAATATTATTTAAATATGCCTTTTGAAAATAGCTGGTTTGTTATATAAATAAAATTTATGTATGATGACATTAACCTTTCTTCTCTGAAATTAAATTTTCATTTGTATTATCATCTGAGTTATTAATTTGTTTATGGTATTTTTATAATTATTTGTAAATTGCTCCATTTGGTCATACGAACAAACTTAATCGCCTTAACCCAATTCGATAAAGGAATTTACTTATAGTAAATTAAAAAAAAATAATACTTTTCTTTGGAACATTAATGGAACCGCTATATTTTCTGTTTTTTTCCTATTAACATGCGCTCTGATTCGTATGATATACCTGATATATTCTATTTAAAGTTCTTTTAGTTTTCATGTTTCAACCACTGATGTTATGACAATTATATTTTTATCTAACTAGAGTCCCTTTTGTAGCTCAATATCCTCACACACATACTTTATTATTGTTTTTGAACAATATACAAATAGCACAAATTACACAGATGTGACAAAAGGCCTTCTCGCTAAAATCAAATTTTTTGACCTTGCTTGCTTCGCTACCCTCTATATTACAATGGCAAAATTATTACGTAGCTGTTTAAATATTCTGCCATTAAATTATGATCAATTTTTTATACCCAAAGGAGATTCGGCTTTATAATATTCAGCTTCGAGTTCAACCAATTTAGAGTATCTAATGTAGTTTAAATTGATATTAATCTACGGCGATTCAACAAAATGAGCATAATTTCGTTTTGCTACATTTGCAATTTATGTAGCTCTTATTTGTTGCAAGAAATTAATAAAGAACTACAATATGTAAAATAAGGTAACACGAGAGTCTTTTATAATAACTTCTCATCCAATAAGAAATATAATGAGACATTCTATTGAAAAACCTTATTTTTCCCTAAATTCTTACAAATATAATCAACGTGAATTGAAAAATCTAACTGTGGATCTAAAATGACACCTAAATACTTAATTTGAGTAACAAACTCTATAAATGAATCATTTACTGATAAAAAAAAACCTATATCATGAAACCTTTTACAATTTACAGTTGCGCCAACTGTCATATATCTAATCTAACATAACCCATTAAGTTCTCTATTTAGAATATTTACAATGGTCGGATAATATTTTCCAGAAACAAATATAAGGATATCATTCACAAAAAAATCTTTTAAAATCCTGTTGATACCGTTAATATATATGACAAATAAAAGAGGCGAATCCTACATTAACGTCATTTTCCATCAGTGTAGCAAGCACAATAACCATCACAGCCGCCAGTACTCAATCCGGCAGCGGAACAAGCGTTGTGTGAGCTAAGTTTTAGTATAAATAAATTTGTTGTTTCTAAAAACTCATTAAAGTCTTCTCAAATCATGCGAAACCTAAATAAAAATAACTAATTTGTTATTCTAGAATGAAATCAGTTTTTTTCTTTCTTAATTTCCAAAAGAAAAAGAAGCATAAACACATCTTTGGGCTATTATTTTTAATTTTGACAATAAAGAACTATATTTTGAAATATTTCTTTTTAATTTTAATCATTACTATCAGTGTTATCGAGGTATTCTTTCTAATTTTAACAGTTTTGCCCTGTATAATATACTGGGCAGTGAGACAATCAAAATTAAACCCTTAAACCAGAGGCGGACTAGGGGGGGCGAGGGGGAGGTCTACCCGTGCCTCTTGTCCTGGGGGATCTAAAAATCTCTTTAAGTCCTTGTTAATCAAATCCCAACCAAGGCCATAACAAATGTTTAATAAGTATGAAGCAGTTTGGAGTTAGGGCCCCTTAGGTATACTGTAAAAAGGAAATGTAGTAAATATAAGGTAAATGTACTGGAAGCAAATTTTATAAACCGTTCCTTAAATTAAATTAATGTAACGCATTAAATTTTATAATTGTTACATTAATCTAAAATTATGTATTCCATTAAATTTAATGTAATCATACATTAAATTTAAAGTTTGATCATTACTTTTAAGGCGACTATGTACATTAAATATACAGCCAGTGTTCATTGAATTTAAGATATGTTATCACATATTTAATGCGCCAACATTAATATGAGGTCAAAAAATTCTGCTACCAGGAAAAGGTGGCAATTTTTCCCATAGGTAGTGTGCCGTCATCTGTACACCGGTTTCGAACTCATTGGTTTCCGTCAGTACCGACAGACATGTACACCTCATCATAAGAAAATTGAGTCCTTTAAGCAACTTATATCATACTAAATAAAAAATTTTATACAAGTTGCGCCATCTCCCGGAATCCCATGCAATGTACCATGAATATTAATGTAAATTCCTTTAATGCTAAGGTACATGTAAATTAATTTTAATGTACAGAAAGTTGAAATATATTTTTAGTCACTTTAATGAAATTTAAGATACCGTTTAATCAAATTTAATGTACAAAAAACTGATATTTCAATAAATTTGCTTTAAATTCAAAGTAAATATAAATTATTCACGATTTAAAGTACAAAATCATTAAATTTAATGTAGAATGTACATTAAATTTGCATTAAATTTAAGGTTATTTTTAACAGTGTACCTATATACCTATTATCAGGCCATGACAGGCCAATCAACTATAATGATATCAATAATAATTGCCAGTGTTGGATTGTTTTGTTCTTTTTTAAATCAAAACTATTGATTTAATTAAAAAAAATGATTTTTTTGATTGTTTTTTTGAGATTTTAACTCAAGAACTCATAGGAAGCAAGTCAAGAGGATTTCATCATATTTATAAAATGTATTTTATTATAGCGAAAAATTATTTAATTTTGTTGTGATTTCTTCATATGAACAAAAATATCAATGTTATGTAGAATCTTTCGTGATAGACAATACAGAGAAGATGGCTGGCATAAGAAAAAGTATTGAAGAAAGAACCATTTCTAAATTCATAACCTATGGTTGCTCGGAACATCTTTTGAATTAAGGCTTAGAAATAAAGAACATTAAAGAACTCATTGTTTAAAAAACCATATATTTTTTTAACAATCATCTAGCTCGAAATTCGGTTTAACAAGGGGCAAAACATTAGTTGTTTCAAGCGATGTGCTTTGGAATAGCCCATAATATTAGAAATCTGTGAGGAAAACAAAAAAGAGATTGTTTCCGCCATATACCAAATATCTAAATATTTTGAAACCTGTAGTAGTGGCCCTCGATAAATTTCAAAGAAAAAATGCAACTTTTTCAGATGGTGTAGAGCAATGTAAAGACTTACAGCATATCTTCGGAGAGGATCTAGAGGCTTAAGCTTTCTCTACCAAAAAAAAAACAAGCATTTCTTCGTCAATATGATCAAGCACCTAAGGTTACCCAACGAACTGTTCAAGCTTTGTTTTTAAACATATTAAATAAAAGTAACTTTTTTATTCTACTAATGGGTGTTTTTTAGAGAGGTATAAAACTTTAAGTTGGCAACACTTTTTTAACTGGCGGCCATTTTGTCAGCTGTCAAGTGATTTATGTTTAGTTTGGTTTGGCATTTCAACATGAATAGACTGACGCCTGAACAACGCTTCCAAATTGTGCAAATTTATTTTGAAAATCATGGTTCTGTTCGAGATACGTATCGCGCACTACGTCCATTTTACGCTCAACATAATCGTCCATCAGAGCAATTAATTCGATTAACTATGGAACGTTTTCGCACCACGTTTACTCTAAATGATAATACGCATCCACAGAGATGTCGTACAGTGCGTACAGAAGAAGTCATTGCTGCTGTAGAGCGTAGCGTAGGGGAAGACCCGAATCAGTCTATCCGCCATCGTGCACAGGAATTGGATATGTGTCCATTCACTTTATGGAAGATTTTGCGGAAAGATCTTGGTTTTCGTGCTTACAAAATCCAACTCGTGCAAGAATTGAAGCCACACGATCACCTAGCAAGGCGTAGATTCAGTGAATGGGCCCAAAACAAGATTGCCGTTGATCCCGATTTTCATAAGCGAATTTTGTTTAGCGATGATGCTCACTTTTGTTTGAATGGATACGTCAATAAACAAAACTGCCGTATTTGTAGTGATGATAATCCTAAAGTGTATGTTGAGACACCGTTACATCCAGAAAAACTGACTGTTTGGTGTGCTTCATGGGCTGGTGGAATCATTGGTCCGTACTTCTTTAAAAATGATGCTCAGAACGTTACAGTCAATGGTGACCGTTATAGAGCCATGATTACTGACTTTTTCGTTCATCAATTGAACAACCATGATGTGCAGGAGCTGTGGTTTCAACAAGACGGCGCAACATGTCACACAGCTCGTGCCACAATTGATTTATTGAAGGAAACGTTTGATAACCGCATAGTTTCACGTTTCGGACCCGTGAATTGGCCTCCAAGATCGTGCGACTTAACGCCGCTAGACTATTTTCTGTGAGGATATGTGAAGTCGCTAGTCTACGTCGATAAGCCCGAAACGATTGATCACTTGGAGGACAACATTCGCCGCGTTATTGCCGATATACAGCCACAAATGTTGGAAAAAGTCATCGAAAATTGGACCTCCAGATTAGACTACGTCCGAGCCAGCCGTGGCGGTCATATTCCCGAAGTCATATTTAAATTATAATGCCAGAAGGTTATCTTTCAAATAAAGTAAATTTCATGTCAATTTAAAAAATTCATCTTTGTTTTATTCCATTTAAAATTTCTATACCTCTATAAAAAACACCCTTTATATTCTTCATTATTTCCTTGCATTCTGCCTGCTGGTTGCTGTGCTGAATTGTATTACCTTCTCACCTATATCTATATGTAAGTATATTACAATTACTAGAACGTACACACATTATAAATACTTAATTTTTTTAGCATTTCATCCGGATTATCCATTTTTTATGAGATGTATAATGTAAATACCAGGGGAGGATCCAGATTCGCTCTTTAAGAGAGAGGCAATATTACTAGAGCAAAAAAAGATGGAAAATACATTACATTCATATAGAAAACAGAACAGTATGAAAAGCGAAAGCGAGTTTCTGTGGGCAGCAAATCGATTTTTTCTGAATTCGAAGTTCTTGGATGTGACCGCCCTCCTTTGGATCCATTCCTGACAAATACATCAATTTTCAAGTAGACCCAGGGGGGCTCATTTAATTTTACCGCCCCGGGTCCTCAGCTGGGTTAGTCCGCCACTGCCTTTAGCGTCGAAAGAATCTCAGAAGCTGTCACATCTATGAGATTATTTAATCTGTGTTTTAAGTATGATTACGCGAATTCATATTTTAGTTAAATTTACATTTTTAAAGAAAAAATGAACTGTTTTATCCCGTTTGGAACGTATATATTTTTGATATCATTTCCATGAACGAAACTTTTGATTTGTCTAGACAATATTTATATTGTCGAAAGTGCAAAGACATTACTTGTATTTAAATTTCGTCTGGGTGAAACCCTATGTTACATTTTATAATACCTTGATTAAAGAGCGTGCAAAATTCATACTAATAGTTCTATAAATAGATACAGCGTATGGTCGAATAATCTAAAATCTTTAAAGAAATAAACGTAATCAATCGACTATTTTCATTATTCCTCAACACCTTCTGGGTTACCGGCAACACCGAGCACCCAAGTCTCGACGAGAGCGTGCCTCGCGCGTCGTCTCCGTGGACTTTCAAACTTGGCGCTGACGCCGGCAATAAGACTTTCTCGGCCTCCTTGGATACGCTCGAACGACCAAAATCGGCCGTTTCTTCGGATTGCTTTTCGGTAGCAAGCGATGTTGTTTTGTTATGATAACTAAAATCATGAACAGATTTGTCGTATTTAAATGAAAATATTTTAGAAACGTCAGTGATTTTTGGCGGGAAAAATTAATTAGTGGTACAAACGCGAAATGTTTATGAAGAGTTAAAATAATAATAAACAATAACACAAATGACAGTTGAACGAAAGGTAAACATTTATTAAAATTAAAGTGGATTTAAAATTTTTGGACAGAAAAGTGAACATTAATATTAAAAACATTAGTGGCATCTCTGAACTTACCTGGATTTACCCAATGAAGGAGTTTTAAAATGGTAAGTAAATTTTAATGAATTTTGATACATTTCATACAATTTAAATTAAAAGGTAATTAAGGTAATTTTTATCAACTAATGTTGTATAACTTTGAATTCTAAAAAGTTTTTAGTAACGAAAACTATACAATCAAGAAATAAATTTGTTATTTATTTTCTATCTTCGTTAAATTTTACCTGTTTTATCACTTCCTTTATTTAGTTTTTGTCCCAATTAATACCTTTTATATTCTGTTAATTTAAAATTACTTAATAACGAGTTTTTAGAGATCAAACAACAACTAACTTTAAATATTATGCTCCCCTATTGGTATATGGTATATGATATGGTTTTTATTTTGAACGGCATTGGGGTCTTCGACTAAAATTTATAAATGCCCATATTTTCCCTGGAAATTAGAAACCGCAAATAATTTGAAACCATTTTCTATATTATAAGTTAGAAAGTAGATCTACTGAGGCTAGATTTTGTAAGCAAATTTTATGGTATTCACTTTTATTACCATGAAAAGTTTATAAAGGACTGTCAGAATCTGGTCAGCTCCAATCAGATAGTCAACCAGTTTGGTGACTGTTTTTGCAAATTTTGGTTGACACTGACTGCTTATTGATTTACCTACGAACAGACCAATAAAAACAAGGGTGCCAAAAGATCCCTTTTCACAGCTTCTCACTCTTTATTACAGATCCCACCCACTTGTTGACAGCTGATTTTAAAGGGAATTGTTTCCATTAAATTAATATATATATATATATATATATATATATATATATATATATATATACAATACAATAAAATCCAATTTAAAGTAGTGCAAATATCTATTTTCACAGGTAATATACGCTGTGTGGGAAAGTAGTTTATAATTTTAAAAATGTTTTGCATCATTAAATTGATAACATTATTCAGTTTTAACATATAGTATATATATATATATATATATATATATATATATATATATATATATATATATATATATATATATATTTATATATATATATTTATATATATATATATATATATATATATATATATATATATATAATCACAATAAAACATTAAACTGAGAAAAATTAATACAAATTAAATAAAGGTATATAGAAATTACCTTACTATTAAATTCTTTTATAACCTATATTATTTTTATTATTTTAATATAGGTTTATTGTTGTAAATACTGTAAAATTCTGATAAAATATAGATTTGACAAAATCGTTTAACTAAAGAAACCAGAATGATATTTTTTTCGGAATTAATGTTAATAAATTTAATACAATTTATTATACACTTTTTTTGGAACTGCATAACTCCTAAGTAACGAATACTAATTTTTTATGTACTTTGACAGTTTAGGCTTCTTGTCATTAGTTCTTGAACTGAGGGGATAAAATCTTATTAAAAATTGATGGGGTTCTCCTGGAATACCATTCACAGAAAAGGAATTAACGCAATGTGAAGTTTTTAGGTGAAGTATACCTCAAAATTTTTTATATATTTCACATAAAGGAAAATTAAACAGATGTTATTGTTACCTGCTTCAAAAGATGTGTTTTTAAAATGTCTCGTGACATTTTTGTTACCCCTGGTCACCAAAATCTTAGAAATCATAGGAAATCCTGAGATATTAGATAGAGTTCAGTTTTATTTTTAAAAATTGTTAATAATTGTATTCAGCAAAATGGCGGCTATTTTGCACATTGGCTTGATTAATGTTTTTTTTTTAGTAAGTTTGTTTTAACCTTTTTAAAATACATACACCTACTTCCAATATTTATTTTAAACATTATTTTTTCTTAGTACAGTAAACTGGTGCAAAAAAAAATTTTTTGGTAAAACCGCTCAACCAATAAAAATTTTCCAAGAGGTAAAAAATCTTCCAAATACATACAGTTATTCGATAGAAATATCTAGGTTGCCATAGCGTTGATGACATAAAAAGTCAGAAGCGATGTTTACAAGTGACGTCACTATTATAACACAGTACTTTATAGCCGGTCGTTATACCACTAGAAAACGTCATATTGTAGTGTTAGACCATACACCAAAAATCATTAAATTCAGTTACCATGTTTTCAAAAACTTTAAGAAAAATCATCAATATTTTTAAAATTTTGACGTCTTCTGTCGCCTTAACGAAGCAGTATCAGATATAACTAAGATAGCTTAAATCGACCTATTTTGATGTCAAAAGTCTATCATCAAAAAATGTAGACTTATTTTCCGTACACCCTATATATATTTCCAGAAATTATTTGTCGCATGGTATTAGTAAAAAAAAATTAAAGTTAAATTTTACCTAAAAACTGAACTAACCCAAACTAAGTTACCTTCACATCGTGTTAATCCCTTTTCTGTGAATGATATTCCAGGAGAACCCTATCAATTTCTAATAAGATTTTATTCCCTCAGTTCAAGAACGAAAGCTTAAACTGCCAAGGCACAAAAAAATTAGAGAATATTTTGTCATATAGGAGTTATGTATAATAAATTGTATTAAATTTATTAACATTAATTCCAGAACAAATATCATTTTGGTCTCTTTAGTTAGGCGATTTTGTTAAACCTATATTTTATGAGAATTTTACAGTATTTACACCAATAAACCTACATTAAAATAATAAAAAGAATATAGCTTATAAAAGAATTTAATACTCACTCAACAGTTATTCTACTTAAGAGGCTCGTAAAAAGTATTAATTAGATTAAAAAGGTGTTCCATCCACCATAATTATTTTAAGGCACTTCCTAAGCGACACTTTTACTTAAAAAAGTATTAACTTTTTCTCAGTGTAACGTTTCATTGTGGTTAAAGCTTCTATTATATGAAATTATAATACATAACCAAAAACCTCAAGATCTTGTTTATATAATGAGGGGATTATTCTGTAACTTTCCTTCCGCAAAACAAACTAAGCTGAGCTTTTTTTTTATTCAGTTTTTATTTAAAATCAGCTTTCAAATATTACAAATATTTGACATTAATAGTAACATTGTTCAACTATATTGGACGTCATTCCAAGAAAATTTTAACTCAGTACAAAACCTAATGATAGGTCGTTAAAATAAAGACATCATTATAATGATGAGAGTCATTTAAATTACAGAAAAGATATAGAATGTTTTATTAAAAAATTAGCATAACCTAAAAATGGTAAAGTTGATAAATATTTTTATTATGAAATAATAGACGAATGGAATCTAGACACTAACTAAAAATACAAAAAAATTTTATACACCTCCAAAAATATTTATACATTATCAATATTATATAAGTGACTGATCTAAGATGGAAATCTATTTTTGTTCTGTTTGTATTCCTGTAGAAATATTTTTTACAGAGACGGACTAAGCAAAGTGGCAAGACAGCAGTGGCTGTCGGGGAATAACTAATATATTTTGATGGTTAAGTGAGGTTAAAGTGATAAGGGTAGAATTGCAAAATATTTTAATTTCGAATTTAAAGAGATAAAAACTGAAATTATAAAACCTTATTTTTGAAAACTTTATTCAAATCATCTGAGCAAGGGGCCACTTTACAGCAGTTGTCACTGGGGCCAAGATCTCTGTTCGATCCTGGGTTTATTATATAAATAAATCTGCATCAAAAAACAATAGGTATCTTTATTCCAGAGTTTTAATAATATATTATATTTATGATATAACCCCTAAAAATCTTTTTAACGGCTCCTCCTACCCAAACAATTTTAATTTTATTTTTTTTATATGTAAAATGGGACTAAAAGATTGACAATATTCACCATTTTATAAGATAGAAATAAAAAAAAAAGGATCTTTAATAGCTATGTTAAACTAACAAGTAATGCCTTTCATTTAACTCCAGAAATGCTTTTTTGCAAGAAAGGGCAAACTATTAGATTTTTCTATAATCTTGTTAACTAATATAATAATAAGCCACTCCAGTAGAAGAGCAACTCTTTGGGGTAAAGTTGATATTTGATCATAATAATACTATGATTTTATTTGGTGAGAATGGTCACATAAAAAACATATCCAAAATAACGCGACTAATTGGAGAAAAATATCATAACTCATAGTTTTAAATATTATTTATTTGGAAAATATAATTAAATAGTTGATACCTATAGGTCAACCCAGCAAGCACCGATTTCAAATGAAACAAACTAACGAACATATCTACTCCCGAATTAGATATGACTAATATACGTTCCAAACGTCAAAATTAATTTTATAATTTCAATAAGTTTTTAGCATTGACCATAACCGACCAATAATAATTGATATTTATTAAAATCAATTAATGGTTTAATTAAAATTAATTTTCAAAACATATCAAGTTTAATCATAAAGATTTAATTGAAAATAAAAATAAAAATATAAATATACATATTCTTTGGATATCAGAATCACCATGCAGCATTTACTATTGTTCATTATTTTAAACCAATAGCATAACATAGAAAATATACTCCTTTTGCATTATTTCTTATTTATCAATTATTTTCTTAAAAAATATGTATAATTAACGTTTAAGTTTAAATTTCTAGTTTCATTATTATTCACAATAATAATTTTTATTTTACTGTGGCAAGTTTCTAATAGATTGTTTTTGCTTTTTAAATGATTTTTTAAGCACAACCATCATGTTTCTTAATGAAAATGCCTCAGTTTTAGGGATAAAACCGCAATACCTAATCTAACAAGGAAATAATTTTAAATACAAAAATTATATGGTTTTACCCACATGTATATATATATATATATATATATATATATATATATATATATATATATATAAACATTAGCAATGTGCAAATAATTCGAACCGAATTTATTAATAGTATTCAATCCGAATATTCGATTTTTAGAATAATTCGAAAAAATAATCATATTATTCATTTTTATTCCAATTATTATTTTTGTCTTCGAATAGTTCGGTTTTTTTTCCTTTCTTAATTCATCTCAATCATACTAATAACTACAATAATGTAATTTATAGTATGGCTTATATAGATGACTTATCCAAAAAAATAATTTATTTTCTTTTATAAATTTAAAAATTGTTGAAGGTTTAAATGCATCAAAAAAACGGTGTTTTGGAATACTTCGATTTTTTTCTTTTTTAATTCATCTCACTCATACTAATAACTACAATAATATAATTTATAATATTCAAAAACATAATTAATTTTCTCTTATACATTTAAAAATTGTTAAAGATTTAAATGCTTTAAAAAAAAATGTAAACTTATACAAAATTAATAAGTTATTAACAGGTTGTACACCGAAGAAATCAAGAAATAGGGGTTTTGTATTTCGGTGTATGTTTTATTAATATCGGCCAAGCGCTTTCGGTCTAACTTAGACCATCCTCAGGGCTCAGACCTCGTCAAAGGGCACACCTTAACCCTGCCAGTATGAGAGCAGTCGCCAGCCGTAGCCTCCACACAGAACCAATTTTATACAATTAAAAAATTTTTAAAAAACTTTGTCACAAATTAAAATTAAAACCAAAACATTCAACACACTAGTACACTAACATTGTTAAAACAATAAACCTCTTTAATAAAAACCCAAAAGAGTGAACTACAATTGAATACAAAATTAAAACTCATTTCAAAATTCGACCTATTCCAAAAAAAAAAACAAATAATTCAAATAAAAACGAATCGAATATTTGATTCGAAATTTCTATTTATTTACATATAAAAATTTTAAATTTATTTAAAAATTTCCTTTGATTTCTTAAATTTTTTGCTGGTAATTTTTTGCTTTAATTTTTCTTGTTACATTTTTTATCTTTCTCTATTCTTTCTTCTCTTTCCATTTTTAAGTCTGTTTTTTTTCTTTTTTATATTTTTTCTTTTCATGCAAATTTTTTTTGAGGTGCTGTATATTTATAAAGTGATTAACAAACTCCTATAACAAAAAAAAAGTTTAAGGTAGTTCACAAATAAAAAATGCTGTATATTTATAAAGTGATTAACAAACTCCTATAACAAAAAAAAGTTTAAGGTAGTTCACAAATAAAAAATGCTGTATATTTATAAAGTGATTAAAAAACTCCTATAACAAAAAAAGTCTAAAGTAGTTCACAAATAAAAAATTGCGCAAAACTTGTTTAGGCGGGATAATTGTATACATATTAAAGCCAATTGTGATGATTTGGAAAACTTGATGCAAAAGTTTTTAATTTTTAAGTTACAGTAAGTTTGAATCTCAGTGAAAGTGAGAATATGGTTTTGTCTCCCCGTTTGACCGACCTTAAAAATGATTTTTTGTTATGATATATTAATATATATATATATATATATATATATATATATATATATATATATATATATATATATATAGTATATACTATATGTTAAAACTGAATAATATTATCAATTTAATGATGCAAAACATTTTTAAAATTATAAACTACTTTCCCACACAGCATATATTACCTGTGAAAATAGATATTTGCACTACTTTAAATTGGATTGTATTCTTAATAAGAGGAAGCTTTATATATATTTTCCATGTTCATTAAACTGTAATTGATCTATTCCGGACAATATAGATATCCATATTTAACTAAATTAATTAGTACTTGAAGTTGTATCAATTATCGATTACTTCAGCAAGATATAGGTAATTTACCTACATTTGCTACAATAATTTACTGACATAAATTTATTGTTTGCATAATTTTCACAAATGTATGAATATTACCGACATACTTAGACTTATTAGTTAGTTAAATGATAATATTCTTTATCGACCTCAAAAAGAAGGAGATTCTTACTTCGATCGCTATTTAATTTTTTTGTATAAATTTCTGCTTTGGCCCCATATAATTTTGGTTAAAATTGATTCAGTAAAAATCAAGATGGCACTTATAATATACGAGACAAAACAATATTCTCCAATCCCTTCAAAATTTATATATGAGACTCTCCGGGGTTGCATGGCGAACTATGGATGGATTTCTGGGCACATAGATAATCAATTTTTTTTAAATTTCAATGGAGGATTCAATACGGTGGACTAAAAATTTTACTTTGGTATTTGGAGGTTTTCGAGGTGGCAGATTACGAATCTAAAGTTAGTTTCTCTTAAAATTAAAAATAGCAGACTAAACTGCTACTTTTTCCACTTTTTTAAAATTATTAATTGAAATTTTTCCGAACCAAAATATTGTTTGTTGCTTAACTGGGTGTGATTTACAGTGATTCTGTCTAATACGAATATTTTTTTTGCCATCTTAGATACATTGCGTGAGTCCGAAGACGCGATGATTATAATATCTAGCATTAGCTATTATAATCTTTGGTTCTACCAACCACTAACACTAGATAGTTAGAAAGGAAAACGACCTTTAACAAATTCCAACAAAACATATATATATATATATATATATATATATATATATATATATATATATGTAAATTTTACTTGGTGGCTTCTAGCACCTCATTTGTTAACCGTTGCTTTTATTAATTTAGCGCAGACGTTCAAACGTTCAGTGACAGATAAAAATTGATAGAATTATTATTTAATTTCTGGCACTTTTTTAAAGGAGGTTCATTTTTTTAGCATATTTTTCAAACAGTGAGGTATACAAATATATTTATATTAGAAAAACTATTTTGGTTCTCAACCAACTGAAAAAACCTTGATACATTAAAGGTACAGGTACTCTGTTCTAACACAGCTAGAGGCAAAGTACTATCTCATATTACAAAGAAGTACCAAGAAAGGACCGAAGCCTCTCCTATGGCAATGCCCCGCCACCTACAAACCGGTATCTAACTCATTAGTTCTCATCAATACGGTGTAGGCATGTGCTCCTAAACATAAGAAGAACAAATCCTTTAAGTAGCTTATATCGAATCCAATATGAAGTCTAATACAAGCAGCGTCATCTCTCAGCATTCCACGCAGTCTGAATATTTAATCTCTTTATATCAAGATGATCGTTCCCCCCAGAACGAGAATAGCTACCCTGGATTATATATTTTTTTAAACGCTTAAGATAAATTTACATTTGAAAAGATTAAGTTCATTCTTTCCTTAAATTTACAACAGTTTCTTTATCTTTTGTGATGATAACCCTTATAAATTCAATTATAAAGTTTTCTTACGTAGTTACTTATTCTACGAGATTTTGACTGCTTTTCATCATCGCTATCATCATCATTAGTTCATACAATCCGTTGCTGAACAAAAACTTCCCTCAAATATTGCCATCTTGCGTAATAGAAACCAGTTTCCCGAAAGTTTCTTTATATCAACAGCCCAATAGGTGGGCGGTAATGCTATACTTTTGTATATGTTCTTGGTCTCCAGTGAATTACCACTGACCAACTATCTGTCCTTCCACCGTGTATTGTGTCTGATAATTCTATTTATCTTTTCAATTTTCGTTCCATGACTTGAATTCTCCTATTGCTGTTTTTTGTCAGTGTCAGTATCTCTCTACCCTATGTCACTACGAGAAGGATGCTTTAGTTAGATATCTTCCTTTTTAAATGCTTTAAGAAATCAGATCGCAACTCTGATTGTAGTTTACCAAATGCTGCCCAAGTCAAACCCATTCCACTCTTAATTTCATGTATTTTTTATCTCGTCAAAACAGATCCCATGTCCTAAATATTTGTATACGCTTGCCAGATCTATATTTCTTTTGTTACTTTTGATGGCATTGTTCAACACAAGATTTGTTATAAACTGAGCTATATTTATTTCCAAACCCACGCCAGCTACTGCCTTAGTTTTTAACTAATTTAAAATAACCGACAACAAATAAATTAGGAAAATTTCCCCATCTATTATTTATCACTTATTGCTTTTCCGCAATCCTTTTGTGTATTTTAGTTAAATGGCCAATCCTTTCGTAATATTTCCTGTTGAGTATTTTTACTATGGAGTACACATCGCTATTTCATAACATTATAAAATAATGCTATATGAAAAAATTTTGAAACAAGATTCTAATTTAGACGTTTTTCAGGATCATTTCATATCATTAATAAGTTGACATTAACTAAATCAATAACATGATTGAAAAGACTGCATTCACTCCAGTTATTGCACCGTCTTCGTGTTACACAAGCATTATTTAAACTAATTCCAGTTGACATTTGATGACTACAGTAGTAATTAAAAAATATTTTGTTCTGTGGTAACGATATCTCCTAGATATGAAAAGGTCAGCGAAGAGAAAATATTATCTCATTTATGATAATAAACTGAAACTAATAAATCTGGAGAAATCTTTAAAAAATTATATAAAATAAAGTTAACGATGAAATTTTTAAAACCAGTGACATTTTCTGGAGAAATTCTGCTATTTTTGGACATATCAAAAATTGTAACTTTACTGTTTTTCAGTTTAAGAACCACTAAGGAATTCTATTAAATGAATTTTACGACACATGCACTGATTCACTTGGAATTATTTTATTGCTCCTTCCCTTTTTGTCAAGTTAATTTTTTTACCTTTCATATAATTTCAAGAATCTGGTAAGTATTCAGCTTAAAAAAAGAGAAAAATTAATTTAAATTCTTCTAGACTTATTTGTGTTTATTGTGTATTACTTCAACAATTGCAAAAGCAAGAAAAACGTTTGGATTTCTTTGCGCTGATTCACTGAGTCAGTAGTAGACGACCAATTACTCTTTTTCAAATCAGAACAAAGACACCCAAATTATCAAAATACCTCATAAAAACCTTATATATTGTTATAAGAAATAACGTACTTGCACGAGGTCTAATGTCATCACAATATAAAAGAATTTTGTATATGAAACTTCACACCCATTTGAAAGACATTGTCCAGCTTTAAGTTAGCAAAATTTACATTTGTGTTCTAAGGCCTGTTTGATGTAGCATAAGCTTCCGTTGTGAATATGAAGGAAAACACTTCCCACACCTTCGTGTCACTTAATCACATCAGTATTTATAGATACAGATCCTGGTAGTTTATTAATTATTTCATTGGCAATGCCATTGTTTATTTCTACTTTGTTTGAGTAATGAAGGAACATAATATTCTAATTATATAGAATTGTATCAAAATTACCTGATGTGACAAATAGTAGTTTGTCAAATTTGATGAGGTATCCTATAGTGTATTTTCTCGGGTTCAAATTCTTCAACAAGTAGTTCATGATTGGAGATGGAGCGGAATGCACCAATGACAATTGTAATGCTTTGTACTGGAGTCAGTCAACTTTAACTAGTCGTGACTTGATCGCAGATCCATAAAATATAGAATCAAGGTAAATGATAACTCTCTCACGTAACATATGTGCAATATTAGGGAAACTTTGAAGTCTACTCTTCAATGTCAATTGGTCGAAGTTTTAAGAATATTTATGCTCTTTCCCATGTATGCTTTTGGTCCTATTTTAAACAGATCACTCCTAAATATCGAAAACAATCTCTCCAAGGTATATTTCTCTCATCTCAATGTAATTCTGATACTCGATATGGTGCCTAGTGAGAATGCAAGCCATGGGTGATATGAGTCTAAATTTGTTTTATCTTACTCTGTTTACTAATAGGAATAACTATTACCTCTTTGAAAATATTGCAATCATCGTCACTTGTTAATATTTTAATCAACTTTAAGCATATTAAATTTTTTATATTATTGGGTAGAAACCGAATCATTGAGTAGGTTCTACCCTCTAGACCAAGCGAACTATCCCCAGATTGCTTTATATTAATGTTAAATTCATTAAGTGTAATTTCTTTGCACAGTGGATGATTTCGAGTTACTCGCTGGACATATAATTCATTTGATCTGAATATGGGGTTATTTAAAAAAAAAGATAATTCCGTTCCACTCTCGTATATTACATTAAATGCATCAGAAGACAGACTTTTAGCTATGGAATTAACTTTTTCCATATTATGGACGGATTACTTGAGAATTGAGACTTAAATAAAACTGTTATCAAGTGATTTTAGCTTTTTGCTTAAATAAAAGTTTCGACTTAGCCGAAATAGTTACATTTGAGGAAGGCATCCATATTTTTATGAACTTTATAATCTTCTAAAGCTAAAGAAAGTTGTTTTACTATGTTAGAAGATTCAATATGTCACCAGGGGATAGATATTAAATATCATCCTCAAAAGAAATGATGTGTTTTATTTTTTAGAATTTTTCTCACCCACAACATTATGTGTTTATGTACATAGTTTTTATTTTCTATAGCTGATAAGAATCACGCACTTCCAACTTGAAATGTGATATTAATTGTGCGCATATTTGCCCTTCAAACCATTAACATTGACATGGATTTAAAGAACAAACATTCAAAACTAGTAGCAAATCCATATGACACACAAATAGCCAATATCAAAACTTATTTTCTCTAGTTAATTTATTAAAACTGTTTTAGAATTAATTAAGAATAGCAAACAAGACTACTTAAGTTAATTCGTAATTTGCAAGTAATTAATGTTAAACAAATGGGACAATAATATGTTTAGTAGTTAAGTAATAATTTTGCGATCACGTTTTTCAAAACAAGTAAAAGCTTGGTAATAATAAGAAAATAAATTATTAACAATATACACATTGGCTAGTTTATATATAAAAAAAATTATAAATGTAGTAAGCATTCTAACAGAACACAATGTAAAATGTCGGGTTACCCAAGAAAACATAAAAAGCAAAATATACAAATACATTATTTAAACAGTAAAAATTCTAGACTGATTTATGTTTAAAAATTTATTAACTATAAGTTGTAATTTTTTAGTAGATAATATAACATTAAGGTATAAGAAGTGCAGGAGGCTATTTTGCTATCGGACAAAAGTATAGTAACATTTTTAAAATGTGTACAAATTTCGGCATTATAATATACTAAATACATCCTATCAGCCTCACATCGTTTATTTTAAAAACTATTGAGAAAACAGTTGATAACTCTAGCAGGACAGAAATTCTTGAACTGGTGCCACTGCACCCTCATCAACATGCCTATCAAATGGGCAGGTCTATGAAAACCGCACTGATACAATTAACAGATGAGATTCAAAACGCGCTGAACAACAAGAAAGAAAGTAGACGGTATGATGTCCAAATGGATGGGGCGACTTTGCTCCACTAGAATGACAGAGTCAGAGATAGGACAGACCACTATCGTCCTCTGTATCACCGCACGATACCCTCAGGGGGAGTAGCTTCTCCACTTACGTGGACTCTAATTGTAGATCGACTCCTCTGTGATCTAACTAACCTCCGCATATTTTGTCAGGGCTATGCCGATGACGTAGACATAATCGCGAGGGGCAATTTCGAGAATATCTTCTGCGACATAGTCCAGAGGACTTGAACATACTAAAGAATGGTACCAAATGATGAAAATAAATGTCAACCAGACCAAAATCACCCTAGTAGCTTTTACAAGGAGAAGAAACCTCAATCTGAAAACCATCAAAATGCATGAGAACGTTATTGAGTGTAAGTCAGAGCTTAAATATCTGGGCCTGAACCTAAATAATAAACTTCTCTGAAATAAGCACGAAACAAGTAATCAACAGCCTTGATGGTCTGTAGAAACTTCGCAGGAAAAAGCTAGGGCACAAGCTCAAAAATCCTGCGATCTGAAGTAAAAGGGCCAGTTTGGCCAATACGAGATAGACCTCTCGAAACAAAGACTGGCCTATGCGTACATTAAACGAAGGTCCAATCTCTTATCAACAATTCTAGAACATGCTCCAAGATGAAATAAAAAAGAAGTTCAACTTTGTGAAAAACTTGAACACAAAGTTAAGTTGCAAAAGTGAATGGGACAGAAACTTATAGAAAAACTTAACAATAATTCCATTAAATGGTATACAGATGGCACCAAGCATCTTCTAGGTGGAAATATACGCCATCAGAAAATACATTCAATTCAGCAACGAGAAAAATTATTATCATGTCGAATAACGAAACAGCCATGAGTGCGCTGAGTTCTCAAGTAATCAACTTCAAGATAGGTAAGAATAAGATCACCCTTCTGGGGTACCGGGATACACCGAGTTAGAGGGGAATGAAATAGTAAACAAACTCGCAAGAAAGGGACTGAGACATCATTTCTGAAGCGCGAACCTTCTGTGAAATCAGTGGCAGTGTAATACTGCAAAAACTAAAGAGAGAGGAAGGGAGCAGGAGATTCAATTATTGAACGGATCTGCAAGGATTGAGAAAGATACTTCTTGGGAACTTCGACCAGAAGAGATTCAAGGATTGCTCAAACTTAACCAACTTAGAGTTCTGACAGAATTCCTGACGGGACATTGCCATCTGAAGGGATACCTTTAGAAACTCGAATTGACAGAAAGAGAAAAGTGTAGATTCTGTGACGAAGAGGACGAAACCTGTATTCATATTACTTTAAAATGCAGCGCTTGAGAAAACCCTAGAATGTGGTTCTTGGGAACATACCAAATAGAAGAAGGAGAATTATCCACTTTAAAGCCGACCTACATTATAAGATTCCTAAAGGAAATAGGACTAGGGGACCTGCTCTTGTTGGTAAGGTATACCTAACCAGGCGCGGGTCCAAGGGCTTTGAGTTCAGGAAAATATACCCGATTTTACCTCTTATACTATGGTTAATTCAAGGACTAGAGAGAGTAATAAATCATTTTTTACCCTTTTTTCCTTCGCAAACTACCTGTGTTCTTTAGTTCGGTGTCTTTGGCAAAATCTGTTAGATATATATATTTTTCCTAGGAATGGGTTAGAAATTTTATAATCAAAAATACCGGTCTATAATAATGGACTATTTGGGTTGGATAACAATAGACATTTGGAAGTGTTAAAAAGGATTTTAATCCTTGTCATAGACGTCGGAAAGAGGTTTATTTTATCACTAAGCATTTATGGCATAGAATATTATTTCGGTAATAAATTTAAAATAAAAAGTTTTTATATTATTATTTTATTTCTTATGATTTCTTAATAATTCACATACAGTACAAAATACAGATAATTTTGACATATTTAACACAAATCACAACTGTATTTTTATTATTTTTAATTTTGGCATAAAAACCGTTTTAGGCACATTCAGACTAAAACGTTGCCTTATTCTTTTAAAAAATTCGAAGTGACAATTTAAATACTTACAAAATACTCATTGCCAAAAAGAAAAGAAGTTAAACATATATAAAAAAATAGATTCGTCCATATAATATTAAAATTTTTTTGGGGGGCAATCGGTTTAATTATAAACATTTTTAGGAAATTTGACGTATCAGTTTATTTATTTCTTAAATTAAACACTAAAAAGGGATTCAAATGTAATTAATTTTTATATGTTACAATTAAAATTAGAACTACTTATTTTTATTTCTATTGCACTGGCATCTTAATTTAATTTCCTTTATTATATGAAATATCCGATAGGCTTAAAAAAATAAAATAAACGTGTTAATTCTACACGCTTAAGAAAAAGACAAATATAATAATAAAATAATAAAGAAATTACAGCTAATTGGAATTAAACATATATAAAATTAAAGAATGGGGCACACTAAAATAAAAATATATAAAAAAAAATAAAAAAATATATAAACAACATTAAACAAAAAAATACAACAAAAACAAATTGTGTTTACACTGATAAACATTACGTATCTAATTCGTAATTAAATTCAGTGAAGCTATCGTGGCTCAATTAATTGAGTTTCCACATTTTGTTTTATTCTTTTATTATATGGATTTTTGCCAATTTTCCGCAGTAACTTTGTTCAAAAAAATCTTTCAAAAGTTCAGTTAAATTACTAATTTTGTACATTGTATTATTTCTAACAACTCTGCTTTTTTCCTCCTTTCTCCAACGGACAGTTTCTGGACGATCTATAAGAACAGATTTCCTATCTGGTTTTTTCCATCAAAAATTAAGTTCTCTGAGCAATTTCTAGAGCTCAGTTCTTTTAATTTCAGGTAAATCCCGATCTTCATTGATTTTAGTAAGAATTTTGTTGACGGTTGGGATCTGCTTCTCATAATAAAATGTATGTACAACTGCTTTTATTGCAGTTTTCATCTCTTCTTCCAACGAGGTTTTTCATCTGCCTGTGATCGAATGGGGGAGTACGAAACATTCCAGTCGTTTTTTCTCATTCAGTATTCGGTACATAGTAGATTTTCCTGTCATGTTGGAACACATCTCAACAGATCTTTTAACATTATTATCTAGATATTGATATCTTAGGGCATCATAAGCATTCATCGTAATAAGTTTTTCATTGAGGAAAAATGTCTTGGTTTAAGGATTTTGGAATAAATATAGAAGTGGAGGCCATATTTTTTCAGTATCTTACTAATCTCAAATAATATATGAAAACAAGCACAAACAAGATAAATCACTAAGGACACACATTTTATTATTGCAGTGAATTTATAAAAGCTTATAATATTTAAATATAATTAGATTTACGGCAGTCCTCCGTTACCTGCGGTACTGGAGCAAGTATGTAGGGGATCTCGGTAACAGGTTTATTATTATCTCTAGTTCTTGAATAGAGTATAGGAATTTGTATGCTTGCGATCGCCCCCCCCCCTCCCAAGAGCTCTGGGTTCATGAAAATAGAACCGATTCTGCCTTTTATATTAGGAATGTGTATGCTGCTGACACTCCCTCCCCGTTGACAACTTGTTTACTTGCTATAGCCGCCCCCCCCCCCAATAGCTTTGAGTTCAGGAAAATAGACCCGATTCTGCCTCTTATACTAGGAATGTGTATGTTGCTGGCATCCCCTCCTCTCCAAGAGCTTCAAATTCAGAAAAATAGGCACGACCCTGCCATTTAGACTAGAAATGGGAATGTCTCCGGTGTCCCCCCCCCCCGTCGACAACTTGCTTTCGCTTGCCATAATGTACTTTTGTGATGTCACCACCCCCCCAAAGAGAGTGGCTGGATCCGCCCCTGTACCTAACGACCGCAGCAGAAGGGGAACACAATAAACACACATACACTAAATACATGATATCGCATTAAATATATCAGAGTAGGCTTCTGTTATCAGCGACAAATGAAATGATATTAAAATAAACTCTAATAGTAATGCTTTAAAACTGAAGCACCATTTTAATATATATATATATATATATATATATATATATATATATATATATATATATATATATATTTAAAGAGAGTTTTTCGTAAACGTAAAGACTAAGACAATCTTGTGGAGCTTATTTTATGTGTAATAAACATGTCTGCGCTGCAATAATCATCGGTAACAAAATTAGAGGTATATTCCAATTTGAAAAAAATTAAATCACAGAGGGGTGAATTTATTTTGTAGAAAGGAAAAAACATGTCGCACAGTTTGTTTTAATCATATAAAGCATTCCGAAAGAATTTCATTATGAAAGACTTTTAGAGATCCAGCGAAATGAGAAAGACTGAGAAAAACTACAATATAGATCGGCATGCGCATTAAAAGAATTTCTCAAAACGATTCTTGAAAATCCGCAGCCAGAAATATAGCCGAAATTCTATAAATTAAGCTTATGCCATGGACAGGTCGGTGAAGAATGGTGGTGGCAAAGCTGTCTAGTAGATATCCGCTGAAAAGCCTCTTTTTCGGAAAGAAATAGAGTCAGCACATTGAAACTGACTATTACCCATTATACATGAAATAAGTCTATAATTTTTCGTTAAATTTAAAAGTGAAATAACATATAGGATGGACCATTTAAAATAAGTAAGAAGGGATCAACTTCCGGTATAACCGGAAGTGCTACCACCTTGAAAATATTTTAGCTGAATGGTCCCCCATCAGTCCATTTTTCGAGAAATTTATCGCGCCAGTTCATCGTGGGACACACTGTATTATTTTTAGAGACTACCTTGAATTAAACTCTGAAATATTAAAATAAATTATTAAAAGAAAATTGATCCGTCCTCAACAGCTTTCATCAAAGTAAGAAATATATTAACAATTTTCTAAACGGCAGTTAATTTAATAGTCTTACAAGTTAGCCAGGCTGTGTACCGCGAAATACGCTCTAATAATACCACTAAAAGGATGTTTCGTCCTCGACGTCGACGGTAGGACTCATCAGTGGGTCCGTCGACGCCTTACCCAGACACCCTTGACACCCCTGTGTCTACTTTCCATCTACTTAAAACTTGTATTAGTACTTATTTTTGATCGGAACATACCGGTGAGATGTACCGATATGTCCGTTTCTACGACATGCCCCCCCTAAGGCAGCCGCTCTCGCATATTGAGATTCCACAATCTCGATATAAAAAGAGGGTGACTGAGAGTAATTGTAGGAACGGACATCCCGAGTGGTTCCAGATTCGGGCGCTGCGTTAGCTGCCTGATGGTGCGAGCAACCCTATGCTGTGCACCGTCCTGTCACGGTCGCCATGTCGCATTCCGCCAGGCCGTGTACCGCGAAATACGCTCTAATAATACCATTAAAAGGATGTTTCGTCGTCGAGACGTCGACGGTAGGATTCATCAGTGGGTCCGTCGACGCCTTACCCAGATACCCTTGACACCCCTGTGTCTACTTTCAATATACTTGAAACTTGTATTAGTACTTATTTTTGATCGGAACATACCAGTGAGATGTACCGATATGTCCTTTTCTACGACATTATCCCTTTTTTATAGATAATACCTGCAAACTACATAAGTATTATAATGAAACACAAATCAAAAGTTATGTATACAATATATGGAAAAAATACCATTCCTTAATAAACAACTTAAAAAGGGCTCCTACTGTATCGCTGACTTCAGACAAATGTTAAGTAAATACGTAAATCTACGATTATTCGATGAATTGCAATATAAATAAAAGTTTATTTTTATTTTGTAGTGCAATTTTTTGAAGTAGATTAATTTTTTTTTAAATATTTAAGGTAATTTTGCATTTTGCACGCAATACGGCCCACAAGATTTTAAATTTACCATAGAACTAATAACTTCCTAGTATTTGAAAAAAGCTATCTGGGATTTACAAGTAAAATTGCTCATTCTGTTTGCTTAAAATAAACTTGTTAACTAAACTAGTTTTTTACAGTTTAAATGGAATTTTGTTTTGGAATTGTGAATCAAGATATAAATCTTGTTTTAGTACGACAAGTAAACGACCCCGATAGTGAAATTATCAAATAAAAAAGCACGTACTCAAAACAAACCTGTTATACCTACCTGTTATTTATATTCCGTCACCGTGCTTTATAAAAGTCTACGAAGTATCCTTACTTTGTCTAGGATAAAAGGAGTTACCTGAAGAATAAGGTACCTGAGCAATAAGGTTTTACAGAATGGAAACAAATGATCCTTTTCCGTATGAAATGAAAACAAGGAGAAGTTTTCTACCGAATGCACGTGCAAAGTTAATGACAGTATTAATTAGATATCATAGCAATTCTATTTAGTAACACTTGTGACCTTTAAAAATGACTAGATATTGTATGAGTCATGAGAATTTAATAAAATTCTGTATATCCGTGAATCTTGACACTTAGTGTATTTGGGTATATCAGCCTAGCGCAAATTCACAACATAAATAACACACTATCAAATAATCACCGAAAGTCAGGGAGGAGTTCTATCATCTATGTTATGGAGCCTTGTGGTGAACAGCCTGCTTAATGATTTAAATAAGGCTGGTTTGTATACACGGGCATACCACCACACTGATGGGAAGGACTTGAATACAAGAGAGCATTTAAATACCTGGAAGTGATTCTAGACTCACAATTAAGCTGGAATGATCATACTGAGGCTCTAATCAAGAAGACTATATGTGCTTTCTAAGCTTGTGAACATGCCTTTGAGTGCACACGGAGGCTGACACCAGAAGTGCTATTTTGGATATACACTATGGCGATCCGCCCCAAAATCACGTATGCCAGTATTGTATGGTGGCCTAGTACAACAAAACGGTCTTCAACTAGACAAAGTTCAAAGAATATCTTGTGTGAAAATAATGAGTGAGATAAGGACTGCTCCCACTAGAGCTTTGGAGGTCCTAGTAAACTTACCTCTTTGCCATTTATACATAAAGAACGAGGCTGTTTATCGTCTCCCCTACCACTCCTTTGAGTTTTTTTGCCAAGTAGAGAGGATTGAGAGAACTAAAATCTTCCGAGAAATGGATCCTGGTAGTTTACAGATAAAACTCGACAAGAGTTTTACTCTATCGAATAACGTTCGACGTTCTTTATAGAGGAAATTTATGCTATTTTACAATGTGGCCATCTTTGTCAGAGGGGTATAAACAGGAACAAGATAATATACATATCTCAGACAGTTGAGCTACGATAATGGCACTGAAGTCTAGTGTCGTAATTTCGCGACTGGTGTGGGTTTCGAGTCATTCAGGTATACACGGAAATGAGGAAACGGACTGTCTGGCAAAGATGTAGTCCACGATTGAACACCAGCCAATTCCACCTATTCCAGTTAAGTAAAAGTGAATTAACAGTGTTACTGGAAAGTAAATGTATTGAATCATGGAGAGAGGCTCCTCGAATGAGGTGTCTCAAGAAACATATAACTGGACCTAGCGCACGGCTTAGTAAGGAGCTTCTCTCCTTAAGAATGAAAGAGCTGCGAATCGTGGTGAAACTGATGACATGACATTGCACCTGAATGGTCATCTTCATAAGATTGGTGTGGTAGATGACCCGATGTACAGATGGTGTCTGTAGGAGGGTGAAACTATCGACCATGTTCTCAACGGATTGAGGCAGAGACATTTTAAAGAGACAATTTTTCACCGGAAGTCGTTAAACAAGTTCAATCAACGAGGCTGCTTGGATTTGCAATGTATATACACCCATATATATATATATATATATATATATATATATATATATATATATATATATATATATATATATATATATATATATATATATATGTATATATATTAGTATTTGTCAGTTTAAACCCTTTATAAAAATTAAAATGAGCAAGGTCTAAGAAATTAATTACTTATTTTTATAACAATAACTATTTTCAACTCTTTGAATGAGCAGCTCAATTTTAAATTCAGTATTGGTTGCGATATTTGGCATTTTGGCAGAACATCACTAAAATTATGAACGAACATGCTTAAATCTAAATTTATTCATGAAATCTTGTCCTGGTTATGATACCTCAGCATAGAAATATCTATTTAAGAGTTCATTTGAAATTCAGATTTACCTCGTTAATATTTAAACAACTTTGTGTCAACACACATTCCACAATAGTAATTTTTCTTTAATTTTAACAACAATGGGTTCAAAACAATGGTGACTTGAGATTTTAGCCTTACGCCCACATGTGTTAAGAAATTTCGTGATCCAGTCATTCGTATTATGGGTTTAAATTGTAATTTACAAAACTGAATAATAATATGGTATGGCCATTATATTTGTGATACAAAATTTAGTTATAAAACATAAAGCTGCCGGGTTTCCATGTAATAATGAAGAACTAAATCGTCCCTCAAATTTTTTTAAATTGTTGTTACTCATCGGTAGGAATCGGTGATTTTGACACCCGGATAATTCTTTAATGGTAATATTGAAATAATTAGTCTATACTTCAAAACTTTGGAACTATATATGGTAAAAATTTGCAAAAGCGTGAAAAGCATGAAAATTATGTTTTTTTGAAAAAATTTCGATACTCACCCTCTATTTCGAGGTCCTAGAACACAATTCTGGCCTTAATTTTTCACTATTTTTCCTCACTTTCGCGGAAAACTCAAAAAAAGAAAAGCTTCACTTCACAAAGCACTTTCTTTTCAATTAAAAACCGAATTTACGTATTTATTTTCAATGGAACTAGTTAAAAAATATTGTACGTAATATATTTCAATTATTTTTGCACAAATTTTAGCAAACCAATTTAGAAAAACTTATATTTTCAGTGAAAAATCAAAAACACGTCTCGAAAACGTCATCAACGGTCAGACTTTCTAAACTGGCCGCCGAATCACGTAAAAAGGTGCAACGTTGTCAGATGTAAAATTTCTTCATAATATAAACTATAAGATTTGTCCTTCTCAGTCAACAACATAGTTTAATTTTTTTTAATATTCAGAACAGTTTCTAAGTAAAAATAATCTTAACCCTTCAAAATTATTGGTTGGTTTTGGTAAAGATTGGTTGGTTCAGTTTTAGCTTGATTTTGATTAATTTGGAAAACAGAAACTAACCTGAACTAATCTAAATTAACCTATATTTAAAGTTTCCTGGTATAAACTTTAAAATTTACCCATTACAGTTAACAACATTGTTCAATGTTTGTAACGTATAAAAAGGGGTACAATGAATCTTAACCTTCCAAAATTTTTGGTTAGTTCTGGTAAGTACAGGTTAGCATTAGTCTTGGTTACTTTAAAAAACTGAAATTAACCTGAACTAACCTAAACTAACCTGAACTAACCTAAATTGACCTAGATTTATTAATTAAAAAATATCATTGTCCAGCAGAAACCACGTGGAGGCGGGACAAGCTCTGCCACTCGACACTTTCTGCTAACGGACATAAGCAATATGATCAATTCATATTATCCGTTTAAAACTACTGGTAGTTGGAGGGAAACACACAAAAGCAACTATAATCCTTAAAACCTTTAATATTTAGAGTCAAAATCGCACATCAAAGTACTGGTATTTGGAGGGAGACAAACAAAAGCAACTATAATCCTTAAAACCTTTATTATTTAGAGTCAAAATCGCATATCGAAGGCATAGACATAAGAGTAATTAATAGTACTTCAATAATCAAAGGAAAGGAAAACATTCTTTTTGGAACCTTTTCTTTCCAATTCAAACAGAAAGAAAAGAATATTTAAAGAAATCGTTTTTGCAATCTGGCAACATCGCCAACTTCAACAGTACGCCATCTTTTGCGAGCTATGCAAACTACTATTTTTGGTGCCGGCCGTTTTCTTTTGATTTTGTTTTGATTTTTGTCGTGGTAATTTTTCGGATTTTTTCGTTAAAAAAAGTGCATATTTTTGAATTTTTGTATAATGCAGAAGCTTCTATCACTGTGAAATTGAAAAAAAATTGAACCTAAAGTGAAAAATTATTTTCCCTGTTTTTCGCAAAATTGAGGAAAAATTATGGAAAACCGAGGTCAGAATCGTGTTCTACGACCTCGAAATAGGGGGTATGTATCAAGATTTTTTCAAAGAAACGTCATTTTCCCATCATTTCACTCTTTACGAATTTTTTTCCCTATATATTTATACACATCTTCAATGTCTACCTGAATTTCTAATTTTCCGAAAAATATTTTCATCATCATTGTGTTTGTTCTAATTTTCAAAACACATCTCGAACGCAATTTTTTTGTATAACCTTTAGGTCATTCAACAATTTTTCTTTTAATTTTCTTATGTTGTGATAATTATATCATAGCTATTGAACCATATCTTGGTTTTCCAAAATTTGGATTATTTTTCCGGATTGCTTTACGCAAATGGCACAAAACTTCCACGTAATACTCTTTATTAATCGTACGATCTGGTGAAAATATTTCCAGTGGGCTATATCTTTATAAGCAGTGGGGATTTTATCATTTGAATGAACTTAATGGACTTTTCTGGTTTTGGCTCTTCAGAATGCTTTAAATAATATGTTTCGTCATTTATTTCAATGTGATAAGCAAATCCCATATTTCATTACTTGTTATGACTAGTTAGAGTAATTCTAGGTCATCAAGGACTTCATTTAATAATTTTCCAGCAATTGTTTGCAATATAATTTATTTCCAAAATTCTACAACTTTAGGTGCTACCATTTTCATATTAGTTAAAGTTGCTTCACAGAGCCGTATGAGATATTAACTTTTTCTGCCATCAGTCTTTCAGTGATTCGGTGATCAATAACAATTTTCTTAATCTTTTCACCTTTATATAATCCTAGGCTTATTCAAAGTATTTGTACGACTACTATTCATAAGTACTGAATTTTTCTTTGTAGACTCACCGAATACCTTCGATATTTATAACACGTCGTTGCACATATTTTTTATACTCAAAATTTCATACAAATTCTTGTCTCCCTACCTACTTATCAACTACCTAAATATTTCTGAAAGTCCCAACATAATCTCAACTAATGCTTACTAATGATCATCGTTTTTGTCATTACTTAAATTAAGTATTTTTAATAGAAGTAAATATATTAATTTCAGTAAGGGATTCAGTAGTTCCTTGAAATTCGGAAAATAAATAGATAAATAAATTGCAAATCATTCTGATCGTTGAGGGATTATATAAAGAAATGTAAAACGGTTTGGTTCTAAAATATATTGATTACTTTGATTTATTTTTGGAGACTAATTTACTTTCAAAAACCCAAGAATAAGAATTACAAATAAATAAGTACTTAACATTTTTTTTATCGTTTGCGAATCATTGAACTTAATAGATATAATATGTTCATAACATTTTTTTTTAACAATATACAAAGCATACCATTAAAAACCTTCAGGCAAAAGTATTCTGATAACAAAATAGATAATTGCAATCTGTGGATACGTCCTATTAGGTTATAAATATCATGTGTAATAGTTTTGGATGCAATTGATTTTTAAATAATAGACAGTAACCAACAAAATTCTAGAAAACATGCCTAGTTTTAAAAAAGAAAAAATATTTATTATTAACCCCAAACAAAATCAAGAAATATAAATATATATATATATATATATATATATATATATATATATATATATATATATATATATATATATACATATATATACTCTATTCAAGAACTAGAGAGAATAATAAAACCACCACCGAAACCTCCAACGTACCTGCTTGTGTCGTGACTGAGAACTGCCATAAATCTAATTATATTTAAGTATTAAAAGCTTTATAAATTTATTGGAACAATAAAATTGTTCATAGTTCAGTTTAATTTCTGTCAGTGAGCAGAGAATAACTTACAGTGTGTCCTCAGTAATTTATCTTGTTTGCGCGTTTTCATATATTATTTAAGTTGAGTGAGATGCCCAAAAGATATGGCTTCCACCTCTATATTTATTCCAAAAGTCGTTAAAACGAGGGCATTTTTCCTCAATGATAAACTTATTACGATGAATGTTTACGATGGCTTAAGACATCAGTATCCGGATAGTAATGTTAAAAGCTCTGTTGAGATGTGTTCCAAAATGACACGAGTTGGAAAATCTAATGTTTACCGAATGCTGAAGGAAAAAAAGACAAATAGTATTGTTCGTGCTACCAAACCACAATCGATCACAGGAAAACAAAAAACCCCATTGGAAGAAGGGATGAAAACTGCAATAAGAAGGGTTGTACATACATTTTATTAAGATCGGGATTTACCTAAAATTAAAAGAACTGTACTCTGGAAATTGCTCAGAGAACTTAATTTTTGATGGAAAAAACCGGATAGGAAATCTGTTCTTATAGATCACCCGGCAACTGTCCACTGGAGAAGGAAGTGTCTCCGAACAATTAAGCAACATCGCGAATATGAAAAAGATGTATATTACTTAGACAAAACATGGTTGAATGAAGAACACCCTGTACCGAAAGTATGGCAAGATAAAGATGTTCAGACTACCGACAAACCTCATTGGAAGGTTGCTATACTGGACTTAAACAACCTACAGGAAAAGGCTGCAGGCTCATAATTACACATATCGATAGTTCCAAAGGGTTTATTAACTTTTCTGTCCAACGAAACCGAAAATTATCACGATGATATGAATGGGGACGTCTGTGAGGAGTATTTTCAACAAATGTTGGATCTTACACCAAATGATCATTACTAGTTATGGTAAAGCCCGTACCACTAGCGTTAAAATGCCAACAAATGCTTGGAAAAAAATGGGATAAAACAATGGCGGCTTTCCAAGAATTAAGGTCATTTGGTTACAATTGACATATTTAAAGGAGAGCTTTTAGATATAGCAAATGTACAAAAAGATAAGTAAAATAAATATAAAATTGATGAAATGGATGCATGAAAAGGAATATCTGTCATTCGTCTGCTACTGTAACATTGTGAGCTGAATCCAATTGGGCTTATATAGGCTCAAATAAAAAACAAGGTTGATAGAAATATATAGCTCCACTGACTCTGATTAGGAATTAGATACGTGTTTACCGGTGTAAACACAATTTATTGTTTAAATTTTTGTTTTGTTTTATTGTATTGTTTAATGTTGTAAACAATTTACATATTTTTATTTTAATGTGTCTTACTCTTTAATTATATATATATATATATATATATATATATATATATATATATATATATATATATACATATATATATATATATATATATATATATATATATATATATATATATATATATATATATATATATATATATATATATATATATATATATATATATCCAATTAGCCCTAATATTTTTATTATTTTGTTGGGCTATTTAATTTCCATACAATAAAGTAAATTAAATTAAGATGTCAGTGCAATAGAAATGACAATAAGTAAGTCTAATTTTAACTATAACATAAAAATTAAGTATATTTTCATCCCGTTTTAGTGTTTAATTGTAATTATGTAGATGGTTTAAGAAATAAATAAACCAAAACGTCAATGATCGATAGCCCTAAAAAAATTTAATATTGTATGGACGAATTTATTTTTTATATATGTTTAACGTCTTGTGTTTATGATAATGGGAATTTTATAAGAATTTAAATTATAACTTAGAATTTTTTGAGATAAGAAAGCTACGTTTTAGTCTGAATGTGTCTAAAACGGTTTGTATACCAGAAATAAATCTAATAAAAATACATCTGTGATTTGTGTTAACTATGGTATAATTATCTATATTTTATCATGTATGTGCATTAAGGAATCATAAGAAATGACCGAAATAATATATAATAATACGCCATAAATACTTAGTCATAAAATAAACCTCCTTCCGACGCCTATGACAGTGGTTAAAATGCCTTAATAACAGCAACCAAAAAAGATTTGTTCGACAACCATTACAGAATGATTACAGATCATAAAGAAAAATTATACATTCTTTGACTCGCGCAAGTCTAAACATATAATAAAAATTTGCATTTTAAAGCCTAGTAGACATTTTAAATGAATTAAGATATCAATTTAAATTGACTAACTAATGCGGGGGGGGGGTAACCTCTTAAATCGCGTATAATTGAAGACACTTTGTCTGTACCACCTTTGGTGTTACTTCTTACCCTATGTTTTGCTTTTTACCGACTAAAACTTCTCGTAATTTATTTTTGCTCGTTATTTCATGACATCTGTTGAATACATCCCAAAGATTCTCATTCCACTTGAGATACGGACTCTAACGAGGTGTTTGAAACCCGTGAGGAGTGTTATATAGGAGCCATTCACGAATAATAAAAGCGGTGTTCTTAGAATCACTATCTTGCTAGAAATAGAAGTCGCTTTTCTGCAATCTATTCTTGATTTTCTGAAGGCTATTCTAGAATTTTTTTGAAATATTAAGGCTGATTCATGGTTCCTTAAATTATATATAATTATATCTAATATCGCCATGCATAATAGTTTTGAAAGTGTTCTTAGTATTAACTCCTTCGCCATAATAGTATGAGACTATATAATGGCCTCAAGAGCGGGAAATTTTATAATATTTAGGGAACCATGGATAATTCAGATATATAATATGGTCCTAAATAAATCCACAAGAGGTCTTATGCCGTGTGCATATTTTATTCGGACAGGTGATTTTTTATCTTTGGCTAGTAACTCATAATGTAACAGAATTTTTATAAAAAAAATTGAACTAACTTCTAAAAAAGCACTAAAAAGCTAAAAATAACATAATTTTTTATATAAAATTCAAATTTTTGAAGTCGACGCCAAATTAATACCTGACAAAAAATGATTCACATAAAAAATCTTTATTTGTAATTACTTTCTTACCTTAACTTGTATGTATTTCGTGTTAGTAATTATTTGTTTCACTTAGCAAGAATTTGGCGCCGACTTCAAAAATTTCAATTTTATATAAAAATTTATATTATTTTTTGCTTTTTAGCGCATTTTCAGAAGACGGCTCAATTTTTTTTCCAAAAATTTTATTTTTCGATTTTCAGTTTTGAATTGAGCTTTTAAGGTTATCCAAAGTTATAGACCACACTAAATTGGACAACAAAAATTCTTTGATTCTAGGAATTTTCCAACTACCACTTTTAAATGAAATTATACCAAACAAATATTTAATGTGCTATAGTAAATCCGCTGTCTTGATTTTCTTAGAAATTAATTTTAGATTCACAACAGAGGCCTTCAAAACCCCCAATATTTACATACATTTTTTAGTCCGACATATTTTATTCTGCATAATAAATTTGATGAAATTAATTTAATATTCGTAATATAAGCTCTAAGAACCACCCAATATTAATTAAGGCAAAATCGAAAAAATGTCAAATTTCATATTATATTTGTCATATTAAATTGTAAAAAAATAACTTCAGATCCGTAACCTACGATTCTGAAAACACCTAATACTAATGTTGAAAAAATGTAAATAACGTAAAATTTGCAATCCATCATATTGAATTTATAAAACGGAAATTTCAACTTTTAATCTAATCTTAATCTACACTCGCAAAGACCCCCTCAGTACCAATTTTAGATATAATCTTCAGACCTTCATATTGTATTTACCATATTGAATTTTTTAGAAACAATTATAAATTTGTTACTTACATTCATAGAAACCCACAATACCAATTTTGAACAAAATCGAATAATGGTAAATTTTTAGTCCGCCATTTTGAATGCATCGTATTGAATTTTTTACCACCTGTTTTCATATTTATAGCTCTTTTCTATTCTCTGACAATTTATATCCAGTTCTTATACCTCGAGATATGTCATCCTGATATTTTGACAAACAAAGTTGTATTAAGGAATAGTTCTTTAGAAAGTGACAAGTGTTTTCAATTATAATTAAAAGTTGGCAGGTTTAAACTATTTAAAACCCAGTTTTATTAATACAATTATATTTCCTAGAAAATTACAAACATTGCAAAGAATTAATTATTTAGATAGGGCATTCTACAGGACATGAAAAAATTGAAGGAAAAGCATATGATTTTAATTTTTCCTGAATTTGTAATAGATTTTATTGTATAACTTATGAACCTTTGAAAAGGTTTAATATATTTCGGTTAGCAAGTTTCATAATATCTTTAGGCTGGATAAAGACTTCTTGTAGATGTTTTGTCGGAATGGTTTATGACAAATCCTAAATTGTTCTTTTTTTACGCAACATGTCCTGTAGGAAACTGCGATCGCTAGTTTGAGTTCGTAATTATGAAATTCTAGATACTTTTAAGCTTATTTAAGAAAGTTCGAAATAATTTTTTCGCCTTCCCTTGTCCTATGTTGTCCTTTTTGAACTGTTTTCTCATCCTCTAAATTTCGCTCTGGTAAGCCCTAATTGTACCACGAAAGATCTCCGGGCCAATGAATTAAATCTGTTTCTCTTTTAATAACAAGTTTTTCAGCCATTTCAACTCCTGTGTGACCCCACACCCTGTATATATGGATAATAAAATGAAACTGACATTGTAGCTTTAAATTATTCGGAAATCTCGCTCGATTATTATTAAACATTTTCCTATTAATTACATAGTTATTTCAACATAAAAATTAAGCAAATGCGGAAACAAAATTGGTATCTTAATTTGTATTCCTTAAATGTAATGGGCTTCTGCAGAATCACACAAAAAAATGATACATAAATTTGATACAATACCAGTCATCAACATTGGAACGTAGTGCATGCATCATTCGAAAACGTGCACCTGAATTCTCTTCTCTCTTTAAAAGCGTAACGATGAAAAAGAAGCTTAAATAATGCGGCAGGTGTGCGCAGGTGAACGTGTTTTTTATACGCTTTGAAATGTTTGTTAAGGGAAATACGACTTTTAAAATGTTTTATTGAAGTCTGTTGCATATATTCTTTTTTAGAATAAGGAAGATTACAACGGAATATATATATATATATATATATATATATATATATATATATATATATATATATAGGAAGGAAAGAAATCCTTTGTTCTCACCCGTAAATGAAATTGTCTCTTGCGTTGATCAATATTCTTTTGCTGGAGTTTTTTATGTTGATTTGAGTAAGACTTTTGATTGTATAAACCATGAAACTCTGTTTTATAAGTTGCCGGGATATGATTCTAGCCTTACCTACAAGGACGTACACAACGAGTTGCGCTGAATTTTGAGTGAACTTCGGTTGCTTTTAAACCATTGGAGGTGGAAGTGAGTATACTTCAAGGTTCGATTCTGGCACCATTATTATTTATTATTTTTTCCAATGATCTGCACAGAGTAGTTTCTGATCTTCAAGTTCTCGTTGTATCTTATGCAGATACAAACATTCTCCTTAAAACACTAGATCAATCCGGCATGAAGGTACTAGCTAACAGAGTGTGCTCTCGCATAACAGAATGGATGATCACGAATAAATGGATCATTAATGACTAGAAGATATAAGCAATAACCTTTACGCTGGCTGAGGAGCTCATAATGTTGAAGGTATCATTATTAATGATGAACTAGAGCAATTTGCGCAGTCTGTAAATTGTTGGGACTTTATTTTGATTGTCGCTTAAGTTGGTCCGTACATACTGATAAGTTAGGCAGAAATTTATCTTCTGTTTGTTACGGCCTAAAATCCTTGTCCCAACAGCGTAGCAAATATGTAGTAAAATCTTTATATTTTTCATGTTTTCACTCACATTTGCGATATGAAAAAATTATTTACTTGGGAGTTCAAAGTATTTTAAAAGAATTTTCATATTGCAGAATTATGCAATGCGAATAATGTTCAGACTTACGAGAAGGCAAAGCTACCGAGTTATATTTAGGGAGGGAACTTTCTGTAATAACTGCATCTGCAGTTTACTATCTGATTTGTCAGACATAATATTCATATATTTCAGCAATACATTATCGACCATATCAGTGAAACACGATACATACATATGTTGAATGGCTGACAACAGAGAACTGCCTTCTCCTAAAGAGGAACTTTTTTTAATGGTTGTCGTTAATGGACAGATATTTTAAACACTGGATCTATTAATTGTTTTAGGAAAAAAAAATATGATATCCCAATAATTTAAGACCATACATGGTGAACAAACTTTTGACTTTCCAAAATAATAATTTATAGGTTTTTTTAGGTCGTAATAAGCACATTAATGTTGTGACATGTATATTGTTTAGAATTTTTATTAGTGCATTAATTTTTTTATGTTATCACTGTTCACGGTTCCTGTTTATTTTTATTATTAAGACAGACTCTTCCTGTTTCTATTTTTGCTACAAACATGAAAACAAACTACTACAAAATATTGTATATGATATAAAATTTAGAATATCTTTTTAATTAAAATTATAAAACTTTCAAGGACACCCTGTACACAAACGCACAATCAACCTACAGCATATTTAAGAATATGTATTTCTTAATATTTTAAAAACCGTAAAATTGCCCACACCTATTTACGTACTGATACATATGAAAGGCGTTGGCCTACGCAACGTTGGCTAAAAAAGAAAACAAAAGTGGCCGTTTTGTTTAATATCTTAATAGAAGAGCAAACAAGAGAGTATTGAACTTTTAGTTAGATCGTGAGAGATTTCTGCGTTTCCCACTTATTATAATTTGTTATGTTCATTACCGGCATTTGTCTAACTTTTTGTTATTTTACGAATAAAATACGTATAATACATGCGTTATTCTCTTTACAACCAATATTAAATAGTACTGTTAAAATGTATATTTCAGAACGAGTATATATATATATATATATATATATATATATATATATATATATATATATATATATATATATATATATATGGAAAAAAAGGTAATATCAAACTCTACTGGTAATACGGAACCCCCCCATAAATAAGAAGTTAGTAGCGTCATCTATGTTTATTCGCTGAAACGTGATCATTACCTGCCGAAAATCCGCAAGAAGATTCCTACTGCATAGTAATTATCTATAGTTTATTAATTCGAGGTTATCTGTTGACTGCTGACAAAATCGCTCCGCTTTTTCCAGTCATAAAGTGATTTGTGTAGAATTTTTGGTTGATTTCGGTCTTTAAATCTTGAAAGTGTACTTTAATATCCCGTTTTAATGGGTAAGCTTTTGTTTATGTAGATGTTTAATAAAAAAATTAAATTGATTATTATAATTGTGTTTTCTGACAATATGAAACCCCTTGGTTGCAGGTAATATGGAACCGGTTGCATATTATAAACATGGGGTTCCATATTTTATGCTGATGGGGTTCCATATTTTATGCTGGGTATTTATATTAAAAATAATAATTAATGGTGGTGCCTAAATTGAATTGGATTGTTGCAGATGGCAAAATACCTCGAAGTACATTATCCGCGAAAGCAAATGGTAAAAGAAAATCATGGGACAAACAAGCAATGGCTGGAGCTATAAAAATAGGCCTGAAAAAGGCTGTAAAATTGTATAAGGTGCCAAAAACTACACTTCAAAGACTAGTTCACGACAGACAATATTCACCCCAAGAAGAGAGGGGTCGTTAGTGTCTACCATTTGTGCTGTGAGTGCTTTCAGTATATTTGTTTCTCCTATTTCGATTTCCCAAGGAAAAATATGTCTGAAATTCCCTCGGAAGTATTGAATGATGTCATCCATCTGGCAGGATGCAAACTAATTTGTTTACTGATTGGTTTAAGCATTTTATCAAGTGCATGAAACCAATAATAGATAATTCGCTTCTACTAATCCTGGACGGGCATTATTCTCATATAAGAAACATAGAAATAATCTATCTAGCTAGAGAAAATCACATCACCATAACATTCCTTCCTCCGCACTCTAACCACAAGTACCAGCCTGTGGACAAAACTTTCATGGGAGCTTTAAAAACTCACAATAGTGAAGATATTCATATATGGTTGCATCAAAATGAACGTCCTTTGGTCTTTATGATATTGCAGAACTTTTTGGAAAAGCTTATTTAAAGTGTCAAACTGCAAGTATTGCTATAAATTGTTTTTTAAAAACTGGAATATTTCCTTGCAATAGGGGAATTTTCACGGATAATGATTTTATAGGTGCAGAGCATGAAGCAATAATGGCTGAACTAAAGCGCATATCCACTTTCGATATCAATGAAGCTAACCTGGTAAAAACAGGTTACAGCTCAGCGTAAGCCCCTGCAACCTTATGTAACTTCTTTGTTTCTCCTTCAGTTATGTGACCGAGTCCAAGCCAACAAGAAAAATGTCGAATAGAGGATGGAAGAGTTCAATCTCGCGGATTCAGCACGAATACTGAAAGAGCTAGTATTAAGCAACTAACTTTGAACCACTCTGGGAAAACGGCGCGTAGCATCCATCAACATTACTCTGAGTCGGATTAGTCAGACAATGATGGCACAGTTTCCTTAAGTACCTCAAGTTATATGGGGAATCCAGTTGAAAATATATCTACAAGGATAGATAACCATGCGAAATGCATGTTTTGCACACAACGATTTTTGGAAAATAAGAAAGGGGAACAAAGGATTCAATGTCTCATCTGCCACTCATGGCATACATCCTATGTTCTGATTGTAAAAAGGCCGAATGGATCTGTGATTATTGTCAATAAAAACTTTTGATTTTGAATTTTTGAGTTTTTTTTTTGCGTTTCTAGAATCGTTGCCTATATGTATTCCCCTTTTAAGCAGAAAAAAGGAAAAATACATAAAAACAGTTTATTTTCTTCCAAATGCAAATCTGGTACTCTCTCCATACGCATTTCGACCACCTTATAGTCTCCTCAGTGGAGCTATATTGAACCGAGAGCAACGTTCGCAGTATGTATGTGCGTAGAATGGGGGGTCTGTACACTGCGACCTGATCGATCTATTGTGCCCGCCTACTGCTGCCCAGTCGTAAGAGTTACCTTATCGGCTAAAGCAGGTCCACCATTTCTATTTCCCTCAGGAATCTTAGAATGTTGGACGGCTTCAAGGAGGGTTACTCCCCTTTTTCGATTTAGTGTATTCCCAAGAACCGTATCCTAGGGTTTTCTAGAGCGCTGCACTCGGAAAGGATATGAATAGAGGTGTCGTCCTCCTCCTCACAGAATTTGTACTCTTCTCCTTCTACCAGTCTCAGTTTCTTCAGGTGTTCCTTTAGGTAGCAATGCCCCGTCAGGACCCCTGTCAGAACTCTGAGTTGATTTTGAATCTCTTCTGGTCGTAGGTCCCCAGAAGTATCTTCGCTTGTCTCAATCCTTGCAGCTCCGTCCAATAATCGGATCTCCTGCTTTCGTCTTCTTTTTTTAGTTCTTCCAGCATTACGCTGCTACTGATTCCACAGAAAGGCTCTGGCCCCAGAAATGGTATTTCAGTCCCTTTCCTCGCGAGGCTGTCTTTTCATTTCCCTCTATTCCAGTATGTCCCAGTACCCACATGAGGGTGACTTTATTATTCTTACTCAAATCATTTAGTTCCTCTAGGCATTCCCAGACCATCTTATCAACTGATTACGCTCAGCGCACTGATGACTGCTTGACTATTCGACATGACGATATTCTCTTGGTCATGATAGTTTTTCTTCTTATTAAATTGAATACGCATCCTAATGGCATGTATTTCTGCCTGGAAAATACTTGGTAACTTACCCAAGCTTTCGTGGTGTCTGGTACCAGGTCCATACACTCCTACTCCAGTTCCCTCCGTTGTTTTGGAGCCATCTGTATACCATATAATGAATTTCTTGCTGAGTTTTCAATGATGTTTCTGTCCCATTCGCTCTTACTGAAGTTTTTCACAAAGTTGAATTTCTTTTTCATTTCATCTTGGGGCAAGTTCCAGATTTGTTGATTTCTGGATAAGAGGTTGGACCTTCATTTTATGACTTCATCTCTCATCATCCTATAAATCGTCCTTTTCGCCATGTTCTCTAGAAATATATGTAGAGGTGTGTGGTTCAGGATTACTTCCATGGCGGCCATTGGGAGATTTTCAATGCCCAGTTATACATGCACAGGCCAATCTTTCAACTTTTGTTGCCCTCGTATTAGCCAGACTGGTTCTTTTGCTCCAGATCACTGCCCCATATGTGATGACTGGTCTTACTATTGCAGTGTACATCCACTGCAGGATTTTTGGGTTTATACCGCAGCTTTTCCCGCAAAGTTTCTACAGATAATCAAAGCTTTTATAGTCTTGTTGGTTACTTCTTTTTCATGCTTATTCCAGAGGAGTTTGTTATCTAAAGTCAGTCCCAGATATTTAACCTCTGACTTCCACTCAATAACATTTTCATCTAGTTTTCAGATTGAGATTTATTTTCCTTGTGAAGGCTACTAGGGTGGTTTTGGTGGGGTTGATTTTTAGTCTCATCATCTGGCACCATTCTCTAGTGTATTCAAGCCCTGTTTGAACTATATCACAGAGGGTAAACGTTCGCAGGAAACAATTTTTTATATAAAGCATAAATTGCGAGACATGTCGGAAGGATATTAAATCTGCCGTCTTTTCGATGTCAGACTAAAAAATATCGCCAATCGAACGATATTCATACATTCACCGGAGTAGCACGAAATTTAAAAATTAAGGTTTCAGTAAGAAATCAATAAATCAATTTTTCGGCCGTGTAACAAAATAGATTTATTTATTTCTTACTGAAATGTTAATTTTTAAATTTCTACGATTATTTGAAATAACTTATCATACATAAATTGTTTTACAGAAACGCATATGCAATAATATAACAAACAACAGTTGATTGATGTCCATTTCATGTCTGAAATATACGAATATCTTTTTTTTTTGCAAATAAGTATTTTCACATCGACAACATAGTTATTTTGTAAATTAGCCCAGAAGTATTTTTGAAGAGATTTGTCAAGAAATAACGCTATTTAAAAGTTACTACTTGATAATTTAATATAAGCACATCATTCCCATAATAGTCGTGAACCAAGTAAGCTAAATAAACAATTTCGATAGCGTAAGCAGATACATATATTATCCATATCATGAACATAAATAAATGTAAAAGCTCAAATATCTTTAATAAATATGCAAAATAAAGCGTATAATGAATATCAGGGACTTAAATTAACAACAATACATTTCCTGCATGCTATCAGCTGATTACAAACAAGATGAATTTTAAAAATAATTAACATCGTATACTTATTTTGTGTTTTATTAAACTTTTATTTAGTTGCCTCTTCTATGGTAGGTTGATCTTCTTCAGAGTGAGCCAATGTTCCAATCCGCGTGCAAGGATCTCTAGATATAATTGTGCATAGGAGAGACAACGAGAAAATTATCCTCACTTAATATTTTCTATACTCGTTCCTTTTGTGAGTTCCTTACTAATTTTTTAAATTCGCTCTGGAATGTTTTATATTCTGCTTAGTTTATTTCAATTCGATAATTTAGCGCTCTTTTAAAGAGCTTCCGAACAGTTTTTAGGTGGTTTGAACATTCTTCCATGATATATTGAAATTATTGGGTCTTCGCCTTATTTGACAACTAGCCTCATGTTTCATTTTGTTTCTTAGTAATCACAACAGGTACGTTATTCTTTTATAGTATCTACTCGTAGATTTACGAAAAATTTTGAAGCTTATTTCCTAGAAGGTTTTAATTCAGGTCTGATCAAATCTGATGCAATAAAGTTAATTCTCCTCTTGAAACTTGGGATTTTTTTTTCAAATAAGAATAACAAACAGAAACAGAATTTGCAACATAAATTCTGATTTTCTTCCGCAATTATTTTGAGGTTTTATCCCTCAAATGAGGAATCTTATAAATTAATTCATTCAAAAAGCTAAGAAAAATTTCAAAGCTTATTCCCTAAATGGTTTTAATTCAGGTCTGTTCAAATTTGATGCATTGAATTTAATTCTCTACTTGAAACTTTGCATTTTTCCTCAAATGAGAATAGCAAACTGAAACATAATTTGCAACATAAATTCTGATTTTCTTCCGCAATTATTTAGCTTTTAAGCCAATTTTGCCACCGTATTACATTCTGGCCTAATATATTTTAAGAGTGTTGTCAAAGTTTAGAAACCATACGAAACTGGAATATATATATATATATATATATATATATATATATATATATATATATATATATATATATATATATAGGAGTTAATTTTTCTTGAACCATTAAATATATTTTTAGTTGGTTATTTTCTTGGGAATATGGTTCATTTTTATATTGAAACTACATATATAGAGTAGTCATACTTATTGTGTATATATATTTTTATTTTTCGGGACGTTTCGATTCTTTCGAATCTTTTTCAACTGATGCGGATGCTACAAAAATGTACATTTTTAATATTATTATATATGGACAAAGAGGTTAAAAACTTACCATTAAGAACAGAGATTTTTGTTTTTAATTAATTTTTGTTTAAAACAAAAATCTCTGTTCTTAATGGTAAGTTTTTAACCTCTTTGTCCATATATAATAATATTAAAAATGTACATTTTTGTAGCATCCACATCAGTTGAAAAAGATTCGAAAAAATCGAAACGTCCTGAAAAATAAAAATATATATACACAATAAGTATGACTACTCTATATATGTAGTTTCAATATAAAAATGAACCATATTCCCAAGAAAATAACCAACTAAATATATATATATATATATATATATATATATATATATATATATATATATATATATATATATATATATTTAATATTATCACAGCGGTAAAAATTAAAATGTTTAATTTCTGATGACAATTGAAATTGCCATCTATTAACTGTAATTTTGTAAAGTGTATAGTAAAACGCTACAACTGGATGTTTTGATTAAGAAGAAAATTAAATCAGTTTGTTTGAAAGTATTCATGTGTTCAGATATATTCAAAAATTAGGCTAAAACTATTTTTTTTAAACATCCCCAAAACCAGCTAAGGTTTTAACCCTCAAATGAGGAATCTTATAAATTAATTCATTCAAAAAGCTAAGAAAAATTTCAAAGCTTCTTCCCTAAATGGTTTTAATTCAGGGCTGATGAAATTTGATGCATTCAACTTAATTCTCTACTTGAAACTGGATTTTTTTCTCAAATGAGAATAGCGTACTGAAACATAATTTGTAACATAAATTCTGATTTTCTTCCACAATTATTTAGCTTTTAAGCCAACTTTGCCACCGGATTACATTCTGGCCTAAGTCAAAGTTTTGAAACCATACAAAACTCGAATATATATATTTTTAATATTTTCACAGCAGTAAAAAATAAAATGTCGAATTTCTAATGATAATTCGAATTGCCATTTATTACCTGTAATTTGGTAAAATGTATGATAAAACTCTCCAACTGAATGTTTCGAATAAGAAGAAAATCAAGCTAATTTGTTCCAAAGTATACATATGTTCAGATATATCCAAGCTAAAACTGTTATTTTTATGAAACATACTCGAAACCAGCTAAAGTTTTAACTCTCAATTAAGGAACTTTAGTTATCTACTTATTTTATGAGTTAATTCATTTAAAAAGTTAGATAATACTTCTTAATATTCAAAATCTTTCATTTCATATTAACCTCCGTAAATTTTAAAAATTAGGGAATTGAAAGTAACTAGCTATGTCAAAATAATTCGTGTACCTTATATTTTTAATATTTAATAATTAAATGTAAATATGAATCACAGAGGATATACTGTGTATTATAACATTCAGCACAACAAAAACTTGTTTCTTCACAAGTATGTTTCACTAATGAAGCCACTCCTAAAACAAGAGCACTTAACGGTCCATGCCCTCGACTAAGCCCAAATGAATATCAATAATTTTAAATATCAACACGAGTTAGAAAAAATGCTTTACTATTAAATATCTCGGCTAATATTAATCATTCTACAATAATTAATTAATTCCTTGGATTTTTGATATCAAGCTGCGCCAAAATCGCTTCCGATACATTAAATATGTCAAAACAAATCTCGCTACAGAATTGTATCTTGGTTTTGATTTCTGTTTAATAATTATACAATATGGAGAATTTATTTTATTTACCAGAAAAATTTATGGTTGTTGTCAGTTTTGGTGGTCTTTAAGAAGTCTTGTAATATCTGCGCCCCCGAAGTCTTTACTAGAAATACCAGAAAGGCTAAAATCTTTATACTACAAATAATAACTGACAAATCTGCCGAAGTTATAAAAGCTGTGATATACAGACCGACATGACGAAACTGTACGCGTTCGTACTGAACCCTGTATAATATAGCACGTTTATTATAACTGGGATATAAAATATGATTTATTGTTACACTTCACTGTAAATTTCGAGTACATAACTGAAATACTTCTTAAGTATTTATAACATGCAAATTAGGTTAGATTTTGTCAAAATTCAAATTATTTAAAAACCCTTAAGGTTTAGGGACTAAAAATCTTATTAAAATAGGCACTTATTTTAATCGGATAATCCAAAAATGCAATAATATACCGGGGATTCCATTTAAAAAACACAACTTTGATACTTTCAGAGCTTTTGAGACACCTTGTATGATATGAAAATAATTTTAAAAAGTGACTATATTCCACCCTCATATATCCCAAAATTAAAACTTTTTGAAAATCACGTAGTTTTGCCACCATATTCCATAACCATGTACATATATATATATATATATATATATATATATATATATATATATATATATATATATATATATATATATAACCAATATATATATATATAACCAATTAATAGGCCATCCAGAATTGCCGAACGACAACTTGGAGTTTTGGAGTTTTTCTTCTGTTTCTCTTAAAAAAAGTTCATCTCATGTAGTTAACTTTCACCATTTTTTTTCCATTTGCGACCCATTTTCGCCCTTCCTTAAAACTGCAAAACTACTTCTGAAAGAAGGAGGTTCTCAATTCGTCGAGTATATATGTTTTTTTTATGTATGTACGCCGATTACTCCGGAACGGCGGCACCGATTTGAATGAAATTTCTTACGTTATGTTCAGAAGTTGCTGCGGTAGTCCCATATTTCTTTGGATGAAATTGGTGCAGTAATATCCAAGATAGCGCTGACAATATGGCGGCCAAACAAATTAGTTTTGTCTGATTTTCTCCAAAATTAGTATGAGGGAATTTTTGGGGTCATACACAACGAATCTGAAATTATTTCTGAAAAATTCAATATGGCGGATCCAATATGACGGACGAAAAAATCAATTTTGTCCGATTTTCTTCAAAATTGGTACGGGGGAGTTTTCGAGGTCGCACATAACGAATCTGAAATTATTTTTAAAAAATTCAATATGGCGGAACCAAGATGGCGGATTAAAGATTCTACATCTCCCGATTTTGTCTAAAATCAGTATTGGGGTATTTTTATTAGTCTTAATTATGAATTTAAAATATTTTTTGAAAAACTCAATCTGGCAGATTCAATATGATGTCCTAAAAATTTTACATATTTCGATTTTCTCCCAAACTGATATAGGGGGTTCTTGAGGGTGTAAATTATGAATATAAAGGTATTTTTTCAGGATTCAATATGACGAATCCAAGATAGCGGACTAAACATTTTACATTTTTCGATTTTATTCAAAGGTGGGACTGAATCGTTTTTGAGGATGTAAATAGCGAATATATGTCTAGAAATTTTAAATTTACTGATTTCATCCAAAATTGGTACTAGGGGGCTTTGAAGGGTTTATTTAGATTAGATTAAGACTTAAAATAATTTTTTTGAAATTCAATATAGCGGATGCAATATGCTGGGTTGAAAATTTTTAGTCACATTTTTTCAGATGGTATTAGAGGGTGTTCGGGGCCGTGTATTACGAATATGAAGTTAATTTTTTACAACTATTAGGTTGATAAGATACAATAAATGAGGGGTAGAAAATTTTACATACTCCGATTTTGTCTAAAATTGATATTGTGGAGTTCTTGAGGCGTATACAAACTCAATATGCAGTATAAAATATATCGAGCTAAGAAATTTACATCTCAGGTTCTTTAAATATTGAAAATTGATAATGTGGGGTTCTTGAGGCGTATACAAACTCAATATGCAGTATAAGATATAATGAGCTAAGCAATTTACATCTCAGGTTCTTTAAATATCGATATTGGAAGGTTTTGGGGCCAATATTGCCGATCTAAAATTAATTTGAAATTTAAGATAGTGGATTTACTATGACAGACTAAATATTTGTTCGACACAATTTTACTGGTATTTGGAAAACTCAAAGAACCAAAGAATTTAGTAGTTCATTTTAGGGTGATTTACAACTTTGGATAAAATGGGCACTTTTTTACCACCTTGGAGTCGTTGCGAGGTATACTAATCTCGACTAGTACTCATACTGAAATACTCATTATGAATTCTGAAACTAAAAATAGAAAAATATATATTTTTTTTTAATTTAACCGACTTCTAAAAGTGCGCTAAAGAGTGAAAAATAACTATAAATTTTTATATGAAATTGAACTTTTTGAAGTCAGCGCCAAATTATTTGTAAATGAAATAAATAACTACTAATATATACAAATTATGGTAAGAAAGCAATTACAAATAAAGTATTTTTAATCTGTTTATGCAAATCACATTTTGTCAGGTATTAGTTTAGCGCCGACTTCAAAAAGTTCAATTTCATATAAAAATTTATAGTTGTTTTTCACTTTTTAACGCACTCTTAGAAGTCGGTTCAATTTTTTATAAAAATTTTATAAACCCTGTTATTGAAATAGGAGTGAACTTTTCTCCTTATTTCATTTCTTGCATACCTATCAACTTCTAATGGCTTTGACCAAGAGAATTTTTAGCGAATTTCACATTGTTTTCACTTTTTCTTTATCCAGGAAATCTGTAAATTGTTTATTCTCTAATGTCTGTTATTTTAACACATTTAGAAACTACATTTCCAATAGTACTTGAAGGTGTATGCACAAATGCATCATTCAATTCAAAATTATGAATCTAGTAGACTAAAAGTTGAAATTTTTATAATTAAGAAACGTACGAACACAAAATCCACTACGAAAATAATTTCCTTAACACTGTCGAATAAACAATTCAAAAAATAAATTTTACCTTAAGGGATTATATATTTCCTCTGAGTTTTCATTTTAGTGTCATTATATTTACATTATTTATAAAAGTTTCATTTCATTTTTAAGAATAATCAACCTTGAACTTACTTAGTAGTAATAAAATTACCCGGACTTAACTCTCACCATAGTTTCCGGGATTCTAAAAAAACAAAAATTTACATTCTTCTTTCCAATAGGCATCGAATGAAAATAGCAAAAACCAGAAGTTTTACAATATGATAACTTATGGTTTTTCCACTACAAAATTAATATATGGTTTTAAAGAATGCTACCCAAGCTTAAGAAAAATCAAATTACTATTGAACGTGCTAAAATAACGGTGAAAAATTATACATACTGTATATTACATGATATATCTCGAATGCACAAGTCGCAATAGAAACCACTTTATTACTTCTATTATTTTTGTATTTTTAATGTTTATATATTGCTGCATGCAATATTAGCAATTCGATATCAGAATGCAGACCACGGTACTACTTTCCTTGAATTTTAATACTATTCTTAATAGTATACTTCAAAGCTTTTACCCGTGTGTATTGTTGATATGGAGTTAAAAATGCCATAAAAGATATTGTTAGGTATAAGAAAATTTGTTGACTAATAATTACAACTGCTGTAGCGTGTATTTTTTTAATTCTCTTTTCAAGCCAGCTAGCAACCCTTAAGGTAGCGTCTTCGACGACCGGCGTCAAGTCAATTTCATCATATTTCTATTATTCACGAGCAGAGCGACCGAGACTCGCAGTGATCAATTTTGTGTCAGTTTTTGGTGCGAACTCAAAAGAATTTTTTTATCTATTTAAAGGGCGCGTTCTTTCGAAAAAATTTACTTTGCAGCGAGACCGACGACACGACAGATATGATGAAATTTGTTTGTTGTTTTCCAGACGCTTCTATCATCTCCTTTGATGCCAGCGCCTCGTGAGAAATTCGCGTAGTGTGCTCGACATCAATCGAAGTCGCAAAATTCATAAATGAACAGATAAATCAGTTATATATATATATATATATATATATATATATATATATATATATATATATATATATATATATATATATATATATACCATTGCAGTTCTTCAACCAAAATGTTCTGCGATGGCTTGGACCTCTTTTGCCACCAATTTTAAATTGTATAATAACTTAAAGCACCTGGTATTTTGCATTACTTAAAATATGTCAGAAATATTCTAATTTTCTGTTTTTGATGATGTGTACATATGATTTCTGTTTGTTTGTTCATTCGGTTCAGTACTTCTGTATTTCGGATTCTGTCCATCCACGAAATTCATATCATACTCCGGTAAGTCCACATTTCGAAGGCCTCCAGTCTCCTACACATGTGTCCATGCTTCAGCTCTATACAAGAGTATATCACGGCTGCATAGTACGGTCTTCATTTTGATAAAGGCGCTTCGAGCCCGTTTTATTCGGGACCTTATCTCTTGTGTGTTGTCTCCGTTTTCATTGAGTATGAATCCCAAATACTTGTATTGTTGAACGTGTTCTATAGGTTTTCCGTCATATTCTAAACGACTGAACACATCTGTTTGTTTGCTTACTACCACCCACTTTGTCTTCTTGATGTTCAACTTAAGCCCCATCTGTCCACTGTTGTCTACCACTTAGTTTAAAAGTTCTTGTAGGTCTTCCGATGTATTTTCGAGAAGTATAGTATCGTCTGCATATTTAAAATTATTTATACTGTACCGTTAATAATAATGCCTTGGTGTTTTTCATATAGCGCCTTTTGAAAGATTTTTTCAGAATACAAGTTAAATAAGAGTGGCGATAGTACACATCCCTATTGGACTCCACGCATTATTTGTATCTCATCATTTGCTTTCTGGTGCCAGTAGAGATTGATTATTATTTTTATATCTCGATCACCCAGATTCTGTTTTCTTAATATTTCTATAAGTTTTCCGTGTTGAACGGTATCAAAAGCCTTCTCGTAGTCTATAAAACACGCAAACACATTTACAGAAACATCTCGACATCTCTGCATTTGCTGTAAATACAGGCATGAATGATTTTCATGTGACAAAGGTAGAAATAAACCAATCTTTAGGAATTTTGCCACTTTTGTAAATTAAATTAATCAGCCTTACCAAAACATTGAGTGAATGCTTTTCTAGAAGTAATTCTTGCAATACCGAATGTGTTTCATCGGGTCCTGGTGCCTTTACCATTTTTTACAAGGCGTACTGCGTGCTCCACCTTTAATCTGGTTATATCAAATCCCTCAGCCCATAATTCTATGGGCCCATCTCTGATGTCATAAAACAGCTCCTCAATATAGTTACACCATTCCTTCAGATTTGCTTTGGTATCAAGGATAACTTCTCCTTGTTGGTTTATGAATAATCCAGTGAATTTACTTTTGTACTCGCCGCGCTTTGTAATTGGCTCGTTGGTTTGACCAGTCAGGATGTGTGTCGGCTGCGTGTGACGGGACCATCTGTTTCTTGTATTTCGTGATGTTTTTCTGTATTTTCAACGATAACTTTTTTTGTTGGGTTATTTTTTGGGGTATTTTTTGGTTTTACTCAAAAATTTACTAGATTTTTCCTGGTACTTGGTAGTCTTTGGCTATCATCTCGGTTGTTTAAGTTTTTTGATTTATTCTCTATTTCTATAGCTTCTTTTATAATTCTTGTGGATAGCTGGCTACTATCTGCTAGCATTTTGGTGCTCTTAAAATCAATTTTATGTCCTGTGTTGTTGTCATGCTGGGCACTGATTTTTCTATTGGTCTGTCCAATGTATGAGATATATGCGGGGTATTTTGATAGCGTGTTAAGAAATGTAAATGAAATTGAGTTTCTAAAAATGAGTAGGTGGTACATTTGTATCAAATATTTTTTCTTTTTTTTTACTGTTGTGGTTCTAATACATTTCTACAAATTAAATAGTTTTAAAATAATTTACCTTTATATATATATATATATATATATATATATATATATATATATATATGGATCATAACTAGCCAATTAAATTAAATTAGTCTAAAACATTATTCAGATTGTAGAAATATATTAAAACAACAAGAGTAAAAAAAAAAGAAAAAAATTTGATTTCCATATACTTAAATTTCAAGAAAGTCAATTTCATTTAAACTTCTTAACAAGCTACCAAAATACCCCGTATATACTTATATAAATCTATTTCACGGATATTTACCAAGTTTGAAACATTCCACTACTAACCTTGAAAATGGCCGTTATGCTGGTTAGATAAATCTCGACAGGAATTTATGAGTGACATAACATAATGAATTTATAATCTTTTAAGCTGGTAAAGCACCTTATGTTCAAATATAGCGTTAACAGAAAAGTGCTAAAAATAAAGTTAAATTATCAATTCGACATAACTAATTTGAAATCAACGGTATCAGGAATTTTTTCTAAACGTTCATTAAAAGAGGTCTGTTATAGTGCCACCACTGAAATTTTATTAAAACATACATATATGTAAAATGATTTTTCTGCAAATAAGGTCCTAAATGGCATTTAAATGTTGATAAGACAATATAGCAAACTTGTTACCAAAATATTGAAACAGTTAAAAGTGTAGCATCAAAAATTATGACTCAGCATATTTCATTTTACTTGTTCTTAAGCGTGATAATATCCGAGATAGATATTGGTAGTATTTTTTTTTAATTCAAAAATGTAACTTTACAATAAAAAATGTAAAAGATAGATAGTATCATGAAATATGTCATAAGCGGTATCTTTAACGAGTACCTGGTCATAATTATAAACGCATATGTTCTTTGATAGATTTCAACTTAAATGTTAATAATTTTCATGTAATTTACTGCATTCCATCTTGCTCTAGCCTTGTACTTAACTTAAATTTATTTATTTCTGTTTAGGACTTGATCATTAAAACCTTGAGTTCTTGTAATTGGACATGGTTATAAACCAGGGTATACCTTATACAAATCTTATTATTTCGTTGGATAGAAAATAACTGTAATTTATAGAATTTTCATATAATTATCATGGTTTTCTTTTAAACCGGTTTTGATGTTGAAAAATTATTCCTGGAATTGTAATTTATCTTTATTTTTTGCCTTGCGATATTGGAATTTCGGAAAAAGCAACAAAAAAAATTAAATTAATTTAGGTAATGTTGCCTTCTTGGTGCATAATCGTCTACCGTTCAGAAATGTTAGTTTGTCTTGTTCTCCCACATGTCAAGATTAAGATCTCAAATTTGTAACATAAAAATGGATAACATTGTTGAGCAACGTTTCATATTTTTGTACACGTAAGCAAAGGGGACCTCAAGCGTGGAGAGACTGATTTGGAAAAATAGAAGGATACGATAGATGGGAGCTGCCAAAGATCGCACATCATAGCGGTGGCTTAATAATATTAAGAAAGAAATGTCTAAACAAGAATAGTAAAATGCAGCATTCCTTTTAGCAAGTAAAATATATGCTAAATGATGGAGTGTTTTAAATTTTATGTCAAAAATAGCGTTTGCAGGCTTAAACTTAACTATCAATTTCTCCCATATGAAAGCCTTTATTATTTCTTCCCTTTCTAGAAGGGGATCTACGTTAGTGGACTGTGTTGATATTTTGATAATAAATACAGACTGACCAAAAAATATCATTAAATTTTAACTTGAGTAAATCGTAAAAAGTCATGTTTTTAAACATAAACCTTCTAAGCATAAAAAATAAGGGTGACTTTGTATAAATTTGTCAATTTCAAAAATATCCAGGTTTTGAAATATTGACAACAAAAACATTTTTGTATTGTAAAAATGCTAAAAGGCTTACCTACACAGGGAAACAACTTATTTTAATAAATATTCAAAATTTCCACCCTGAACTTCCAAACATTTTTCGCATCTCCAAATTAATTCGTGACCACTCTACTTGAATCTGAAGATAAACTTTTGAATGCATCCCTTACCCTTGCCATATATCGTTATCACTACCAGAACTTAAAGTATTTAATATGTATACCATTCTGTAAATTAGCTGTATCAACTAACTCATTTTGTTTATTGTAAATCGTACAGCAATTTATCGTAAATTTAACAACGTTGCCTTTTTTATCAGTTGACTTACCGACGATAAATTTGTCGTCAACTTTGGAACACATAAAACATTTTTAACTGTTATATCAAACTTTTTTTGTTGTACAACAGTTGTTCACATTGCATTACCTGAACATTTTACTGGAACTTTGGTCTCATTTACAACAGTTATTTCTCGAATACCTGGACTTTCACTATTTTTTAACCATTCTTCATTTGCTGTTAAATGAATACTTGCGTCTGACTCTACCATATGCACTGAGAGCATTATGCGATTTTTGCTGATCACTGTTTTTGTTTTGCATATTTGTACATTCGTTTTAGAAATGATCAACTTGTTTACAGTTGAAACATTTTATCTTTTTTTCGGTGTTCCCCAGCTTTGAATTTTTCTTAACGTTTTTGTTATCACGCCAACTTGGTTTACTATCCAACGCACTTTCATTGTTGCAAATATCAACTTCCATGTCGAGCAACTTGGTTTTTATCGAGTCTGTCGTAATAGCTATAATAGAACGTTCAATTGCCATAACAATTGGCGAATATTTATCCGGTAATCCAGCCAATAATAAGGAACCGATCCACTCATCTTTATGCCAAATTCTGTGCCTCGTAACTTTTCACTTCGACAGTTTGATTGACATAACTTGCCATTGAATCACAGTTTTCTAAACCAGTCGAAATTAAATTTCTTAGTAAACTTTGTCATCAAACAATGGTTTTAATTTATTCCATAAATCCACTGTTATTGCATTTTTTATATGAACATATAAAGATGGTTAAAATTAATTTCGCTTTGGCCTTGGAGTCATCTGTTTCTACAACTCCTGATATACTTTTGGATAAACCTTCCAAAATCAAAAAGTTTTCCACTGCAAATGCCCAATCACATTAGTTTTCCCGTCCTCTTAACTTTGGGACATTAACTATATAATTCGCAGCCATGCTTGTGCACTTTTCGAAAAACTCAACTAACAAAAGTGGTATCGCAGGTTAACGCTAACTTTCCGACGACCTGGGCCCATAACCTGATGGAATAAAATGCTCTTGTTTAGTGTTCTGCACAAACTTAAAAAATATTTCGTCAACCTATATTTTACAATATGCTGATACAAGCTTATTTGCCTGTATTGAATATACAGTGGCATACCAAAACAGAACTATATAATATTTTGAGCTAATTTTTAACAACAGTGACAACTAATAAAAAAAACTTAAAAGCCGTATAGCGTTTTTACCACACAAAAATGTTAAATTGTTAATATTTCAAAAACTACAAATTTTTCGAATAAACAACCTCATTCAGTCACCCTTATTTTTAATGCTAAAAAGATAACATTATAAAAATAGGGAGTTTACATTTAAAAAAATTGACTTTTAACGATTTCTCAGAGTCAATATTTAATGTTAGTTTTTAATCACCCTGTATTTATTTATTATCAAAATATCAACAAAGTGAATCTGTTTCTAGAAGGAACCCAACCCCAATTAAATAATAAAGGCTGTCATATACAAGAAATTGATAGTTATATTTAGGCCTTAAGTCTAAAATATTTCGAGAACAATTAGGTATAGGATATTGTACATATATGTCTGTAATTTTACGTAGAATCTAAAAATGAAATAATATATAGGGTGTTTTATTTAAAACAAACAAGAAGGCATCAACTTTCGGTATAACAGTGCCCCCATCGATTTTAGTAAACTGCCAAATTTTATAAATTTTCCAAAGTCTATTTTCCGAGAAATCAATTACGGCTGTTAGTCATGGGACACACCATATTAGCAGCATAAAGCAATATAAAGAAAAATACAAGGCAGGTATTCACCTGTGAAATGAATTTTACACTTATATGCCGCACAAATAACCATTATGTTACAATCACAATTATAGTTTTTGTTCCACATCTTAACCGACAAAATCAAGAAAAACGGCGTGGTGGCACTTCCGCGCCAAAAAATTGCTTCAAGAAGATTTTTATTCACCCTTTCTGCGATGATTTTTAAATGCAGGAGACGAGCCCTCTATCCTTCTTTGATTAGAGATACAAAGAGTCAAATGATAAAATAAATCAATTTAATGTATTTTAATACAACATAAACTGTCCCCAAATAATGACTTAAAAGACGTATAGTAAATTAAGCAAATACCAAACATTTTGTAAATTCATTTTATTACAAGGGGTCAATAACACTTTGCTTCGAACCAAAATATTTACACAAACTTTGTTATAATATTGTATGCATTATTGCGCACGGCTGCAAAAATCATAAATGAACTTTAATCTATCCAAAATATACTATCAGAACGTTTATTTATTTACTAACGGTCATGTTCGCATAGGCACTTTTTACTCAGTCATAAACTCATTAACGGTCTTTAACCACGCTTCTTTTTGTGGTTCTTGTGAAATAATATTTTCCGAAGACTAACACATTTTAGGAAAACAAACACGAACGAAACAACGGGTCTTTCAACTTTGAAAAAGGCTGATTGTTCTATTATAGTCTCAAAATAGTTCACAATGGGTTAGGCAATCTATTGTTTGTTTATTTTGTTAATTAGAAATTAACAAAGCGAATTAGATGTTATTTTTTACTATGTCTTATTGAATTTGCAACTCTTCATATAATTTGATAACTTAAGCAGTGTAGTACAATAGAAATATTTAAAACTAATGAAAAATATGATTATTACTTTTATTTTGACAAAACGCTGCTACTTTGTGTTACTGTACGTATAAAAAACCTTTGCAAAAGAGCTTTCAGTAATATATTTCAAGACCCTTTTAGCATCCCCTCCTCTTCTCTCTGCTTTCTCTCGTGCCAATTCAGTACGAATTTCTTTTGCTATCTCCGTCTCTATATTGTCTTAGTCTCCACTATATTGTGATTCTTGTTCATTCATCTTTCATTTCCGTGCCACTTGTCTCTTACGAAATAGAATTGCTGATGATGAAGAATATTTTTTATTAGTGCGTCAGTACTTTTATTAGTTGGTTCTATACCTTGTGGAACCGACAAATGTTTCTCCAAGAATCTCATTTGGCATCTTATGTGATTTTTGTTGTGTAAACTGAGGAAGTTAGTTCCGACCCCTTAGTTTTCTGTTCGAGAACCGCTGGATATAATTTTGATTTCAGATGTCGTGTCGATACAGTGGTTTCACTTAAAGAGGGTTCTCACGTGGTAAGATGATTGAGTGCATAGCTCTTTTATTCAGAGTATCGCTCTTTTCAACTTCAATAGATTGCTTTCTATAGCTATGTTGTCTGGAGAGGATGAAAAATGACTGATGTGTGTTTATTTCATATGCATTCTTATAACTTGATTGATATTCTTCTGATTGCTTAGTCTATATATGTATGCATTATTGCAGATGCGGCATGCGATCTTATATACTCCCTGATTTTCTAGCTAGATTTTATCCTATGTTTTTCTTTGAGAAAACCTATTGTTTCATGGTTGTTTTGAATTTTGACTCGTATATTATTGGTAGGGGGTATTATTCCTGAAAGGACTTTTAGTTGCTTTTGAATTACTTTAGTTATAAGGTGGTTTGCAGCCATTTTATCTCAAAGCCTATTCTATATTTCTTAAGATTGATGATGTAAATCGGTATTGAGGTATTTGTTGAAGTGTGTTTGTTTTCAATATATTGCGTGTTGCATACTTTTTTTCAGGAAAGTAAAACAGGTAGAATTAGCAAACTACTCCATCAGTATCACATATTTACAGCTTAGAAATCGTATGAAACAATAAGTTCATCGATAGGAAATGTAAAGGATAAAATCAACCCGGAAAATCAAGGATCGAGGAGTGTAAGGATCACATGAGGCAACTGTAGCAAGACATATATGCGAAATCAACAAAACATTATCCCTTATCCAACAGGAGACAAAGTTAATTTTGACCTCTTCCAACAAGTCGCCCACATTTAACATTACATTAATTCAAGAAAATTTTTAAAAAATCGAGACTAAGCGGTCATTTTTCTAAATAGCACCCCCCCCCCCTTCGTTTAATGTACAAACTAACTTGAATATTGTTTGTAACAAAATGTAACCAGAATAAAAGTCTTTTTAAAATAATTCATAGTTTGTCAAATTTGATTTAAGAAATTCGCACTTACAGAAACTACAAAGTTTATATTGGTTCTCTATAATCAAGTAAGAAATGTTTTAACAAAATTTATTAAGGAAAAAAAAAACAGAAATATTATAAAGTTTGTATCCCAAATATTTTATCTGAGATATTAAGGGAAATTATTTATTTTCGGTAGGCACAGCCGATAAAACTCTAGAGGTGGAATTAGGAATTTAAGAATATTGTTTAGCTGATTTTTTTTTCGTCATATGTGTTGTTAAATTTGGTATCTGAGAGTTATAACCTATACCATAGTTTATTATACCTAACACTACAACTATAATAATGCCTGTACTTACTTAATCTTGAAACTTTTCTACCCTAAGGTTTAAGACTGGTGTTTTTGTGTTGTATCATTTGTCTCCATTGTTTTCTGTCCCGCTTCTTATGCTGGACCTTTTCTCTTTGCTTCTTTCCTGATTTTATTTGTCCATATTGTCCTTTGTCTACTTCTCCCACCCGACACGCGCATTTCAGTCACTATTTTAATAAGTCTAGTATCCGGCATTCAGCACACGTGACTTAACTATCTTATATGTCCCTTAATAATTTTTTCGCTAACTCTATTGACATGTGTTTGTCTGAATGTATCGTTTTTGCTTTTATCTCTCTTGCTTTTGTTATCTGTTTTTCTCAAAAATCTCATTTCTATTACTCTGATTCGAAATTCTTGACTTTTTGATAAGGTCCGTAATTCTTTACTGTATGTATGAGTGTTGATCTCACCACTTTTTTCACTATTTCCGTTTGTATCTTTTTCAGTGCTTCTCGTTTTCCTAAAAGTGATTTCATTGTATATATATATATATATATATATATATATATATATATATATATATATATGTATGTATACCTCCTACTCTTCCTATTCTTTCATTTATTTCCTTTTCCGTTTTCCCATTATTTTCCATATTTGCACCTAGCTATATGAAATGGTTTACTTGCTTTCCATCTAGCTTTATTTCATGTGTTTTCTTCGTCTTCGAAATTGTCATAGTATTTTGTTTTGTATATTGATTCTTATACTTATCTTCGCTGGTTCTTCCTGTATTGCTTCAAAATTATATAGTAAGTCATCATTTGCTATGAACATTGTCTACAAAAATCGGCTCATTCAGTTTTGTTGTCATCATTTGCCAATATCCCAAAATCAATCGTTTCATCTTTTCTTTGCTCTTTTCGCTACTTCATCCAATACCATTGGAAACAGGAGCAAATTTAAACGCATCCTTGCTTAACTCCTTGTCTTGTTTCAAATCATTTTAATTCTACATTATTTATTCTTTTCCCTCTCTTAACACTCTCCATATGTCTTTCCTCCATATTCTACCAAAAGCTTCCTTCAGCTCTATAAAGCATACATGTCCTTGTTTCTTCTTGTTTATTATCTTTTTGCTCATTTGTTTGATAAAGAATGTGAGATTTTGTGCGCTTCTGTTCGTCCTATGTAAACCCATACTGGGTGTCCAGTGGTGTTCTATTTTACTTTTTTCTCAATTATTCTTACTAATACTTTCCTTGGCACATTTGAGAATGTTATCCCTCTGTAATTAGCACAAATCCCTCCCCTGTCATATTTTGGTAGTATAACCTATATTTTCCAATGTTTGTTTGAAGGTTTTAGACAATATTGAAGATTGACGAAATTGTGGTTGTCGAACTTGTATTATCTTTATTTTTGTTTATTTCTAGATTCTATCTCTAATCGTTATCAAGTATAAACTGAATGTTTCGTCCTAAAGCTACGACCTTATATAGATACTGTATCCATTGAAGCGTAAAGTTTCGCTTCACCGTACATAGCTCCATGATTTGATGTTACAAATTAATGGTTGTCAATGAATAGGTAATTCATGACTGGGTTTACTGAAATTCCATTATTATTTTTATTGTAAACTGCTTCTATATATTCTCTTTTTGTCATGTTGAGTTCCCTATTTATTGGAATCAACAACACCATATAAAATGGTGTGAAGCTACGACAATATATATGGGACCCAAAAAAAAAATTATAGACGCAGGTTACGTTAAAGATAATAATGGAATCTTCAATAAACCTAGTGTCGAAATATCTAATCTTTGGCAACCATTTCTTCGTAACACTAAATGATTGAGATGTATAAAGTGAAGCGCTCCAATGGACACAATCCCTATATAAGCTCATAGCTGTTGAAAATGTACGTTTTCTGAAAAAGAACAAGCGGAAAAAACAATTGTAAATTTGTTTTTCTTATCTGCCCAAATGTCATAAAAGCATTTTTTAAAAGAATTTATGCATATCCGGCGACAAAATTCAACGTTAAAATTTGCGCTGGAATATCACGTTACTTTGTCGGCACATCACCTGATTTTGGGACATGACTACCGGAAAGTATAATAACCGTCAGATTTTATACAGAAATCAGCAGTAGTAGCAGAATTTGAGTAGTATTAGATAGTAGCAGATCAGATCTAAGGAAAGAGAATATTCAAGTGAAGTAGGGGAATTCAGTTGCCTTAAGAAGTAGTTGCAAGTTGAGAAGAAAGTTGAAGAAAACGTCAAATTTGTCGGATCTCGGGATTTTTAGGAAAAAAATTCGTTTTTATAAAAGAAATTCTAAAAGAGACGACAAATTTCAGAACTTTCATCGCTTTTAGGACGGCAGAACAGCCAAGAAGAGGTTACAATATCGACGATCTTTTTAGAGGGCTGCGTTCGTGAAAATGATAGTATTTTTTTTAAATCATTTAAAATAAAGTACCTCCGAGACCCCTGGACGAACTAGTAGCTATTGCAAAAAAATTGCAAAAAAATACGGTGTATCGGGAGTTCTCTGGATAAAAAGATTTCTTCTTGAAAACAGATCTGTTACCCTTACTTTTTTCGACTTTGAAAATTTATATAATTGCGTCTAAGTCCAGTTACTCATACTTTTCTTGCGCATTTTAAAATTTTACAATAAAGTCCAATTACCAATACTTTTTCTGCGTTAAAATTTCGGTGTTGAAAATCATTGAGGATTTTAACAATAAATAAATAAATTGCGACTTGCGGTGCGACTTTAGCGTTCGATTTAAGTTAAATAATTTATCGGCAAGTTATAATAAATAAATATTCGAAAAAGTTAGGATCTTTGCGTTTTCAAAAATATTTGGTCACGACAAAGTATACTTGACCCTTGCCCCATACTAATTATTTTTTCAAACGATAATTGGTATAACCCTTTTTCAATTTTTTTTTCTTAAATCGTCTTGAGCATCCAGGCTCGCTTCCCAGACGCACAACCCCTTAGCCTCTTTTTAAATTTCGGCATAAAAGTTTTTTTTCCAAATTTAAGAGCATGGCTCATCTTCCTCAGGTGCCCTCGACAAACATCAAGAAAGATGAGGCGGCTTGGATTTTCGCCGGGTCGGGCGGTTATGGTGGATCCTCTCCGGCACCACCTGCACGGTGTCCTACCTTTCAATTTCCGGAACAACGTCCGATGTTCCAAAGTTTCCAAATTGACCCTGTACATACATCATCCTTTGAAGCAAAATTTAGGCAATTTCCGGGATTCATCGATGATAGTAGCATAGAGTTAAACCTAATGCCAGCTAATCCAGAAGCATCGGCATTTAGGCTTCACCAAACATAACTTGAAGAGACAAATCCTGGTGAAACAACTCACGAGTGCTACAGGACACAAACATCTCAAAATTCAGAAACGGTTACTAGCGCAGATGTTATGTCAAATTTAGCGGCGATCGTATCAGATCATGGCACCGGCATACCCTTGGAATAGGTACGCGAATCAGATACCGACCGACCGACGTTGCGATATAGCCTTAAGACGAAACATTTAGTTTATACCTGATAACGATCAGAGACACAATCTAATTGAAACGTCGTAGAAACAAACAAAAATAAAGACAATGAAAGTCCAATAATCACAGTTTAGTCAATTTATTTTCCAGTCTCTGGGTATTTTTGCGTTCTAATAGCTCGTCTGAATGATGTATAAATAATTTTAGAGTGAAAGTAATTAAATACTTTCTCCGTACAATTTAAAAAATTTAATATCAGTTAAAGTCTTAAAATATGTTTATCACATCCATTTAAAGTCAATACGGTGTGCTTAGTTCCTGATGTTTAAAACAAATTTTCCAAAAAATCAGTCAAAATGTAATGACTCTTAATTATTACAGAATTTTAAATATAAACATAACTATGTTCATCACTAAAAAACATTAATAATCATTTAGGCGGCATTTAATTATAAGATTCACGCCATTTGTTCTTGTATCAGATCATTTGCACCAATTATATTTTTCTATGGGTAGATATACGCCCATAAATATAATTAATTATTCAATAAACAAATAATAAATATAAATAAACATAGGTCTTCAAACAATGCGCGACGGCTGGCGCACGTTTTAATGTATTTATGAGTGTCTAGTAAATCAGAATAATGAGGGTATCATTGATACGTAATTACGGTTGTTTGTGTGATGAGTAGCGTACGGTAGGTTAACTGACAAATAATACTATGTTCGGATTAATTAACGAATAAATCGCAAGTAAATGGTGAAAGTATTAGATAAAATAAATAGTAGCTTAAAACGGTAATGTTACTGTAGCAATTATATAGTGTGTGCGAAATTGGTAGTTAATATATTGTTCGGGGCGGCCGATCTTCAAACAAACTACACACACAGTATTATTTTAATAACTTTTTATTGTCAACCTTACTTTTGACACATCAAACTAATTCAACAAGCGTCGACAAACTCTCAAAATATACTGACCAAGAAAGCCGATCTGGACCCTTTTGGTTGATACCGGAAGATTCCCTAATTCTCTAGAATGATTTCCATACTACATGGGGGTAATCAAAATAAGAAAAAGAAATAATCCGGCGATTTCTAGACCTTCCATCATAGGCATTCCATGTTAAAAATAAGAAAATCGAATTCTCTAAAAAGTTCCAGACCTTCTTTCATAGTCGTCTCCTGAGGAAATTAACAAAGATAAATTACTTAAATAAATTATAAACTCGTAGAAAATATACCTAAAACCCTATAAACTATGAACACAAACTAATACTATGAAATCAACTACGCTATAAAGTTCGTAACATTGCCCCCTTCCGAGCCTTGATCGTCCCGATCAACCATCTTGGTCTTGATAATGGGTCAATCTGTCCAAATGCACGACTTTCATCTTCGCATGAGGGCTTTTCTGAACTCGGTACACCAGATCGTTGAGTCGATTCACTACGTTGTACGGACCTAACCATGACTTTTAAAGCTTTGGTGAACGCCTTTTGGTTCATTTACGATTGTACAACGACACCTTCTCACCAACCATGAATCCACTAGTATCGGCTTTGACATCATAGCGGATCTTCGTTCTGTCGCTTTCTAGTTGTAGTCTTCTCTGTACCTTTCCAAGAATGGCCTGGAAGACGTTCTTCGGGAGTCTCTTTCACCATCGCGGTCCCTCTCAACATACCTTCTCGAGGATGACCTGTGGAACGTTCTTCTTCCATAATCCCATTCGCGGTCACGGTCCCTCTCGTCACGTTCTCTTCGATCGCCGCGAGTACTTCTTCTATGTCTTCCGGAATGGTCCTTTCTTCTATCGTCTCTACCAACAGTAATTTCCGGGCAATCTCTGTAAAAGGGAGTCTTGTCTCCGCACTGGTAACAATGCATGGTATTCGAATGGTACCGGCGACCCTGACCCCTTCTTCTCGGTCTGACATAAGTTACTCTACGGCAACAACCGCATACTTCAACTCCATCGCAAGCCTTGACAGCAACTGCTGCATTTCTTTTATCTTGGTAAACAGCAAATCCAAAACAGGGAATACTATTACTTAACCAGACTTCCTTAAGCTCACCATAAGGATCAAAGACTTTCTCCAAGTCGCTTCTTCGAACATCGTCACCTATATTAGCAATATGAAGCCGATAGCCATCAGGGCCACTGTCAGGAACAGTATTGCAAGTACACTGGCTTTGTAGATGACCCTCTTGACCACACTTCCAACAACGAATTCTATTTCTGCTATGAAAAGTTGTATTTTTGTTATCTTGTGTTTTCCCTTCATTCAAAAATTCTTGCAACTCCCTAATAAGCCTCATGAAAGTTTTCTCGTTGATCTTGCGATAATCCCGGAAAACATTGACTTTTCTTATGATTCGTTCTTGGTTCCTTGAATTCTCTAAAAAGTTTCAAACCTTCTTTTATGGTCGTCTCCTGAGGAAATTAACAAAGGTAAATTACTTAAATAAATTATAAACTCATAGAAAATATACCTAAAATCCTACAAACTATAAACACAAACTAATACTATGAAATATAAAACGCTACAAAGTTCGTTACATTAGAAAATATACCTAAAACCCTACAAACTACAAACACAAACTAATACTATGAAATGAACTACGCTATAAAGTTCGTAACAATATTAAGATCTCTGAAACTGTTATGTTCGTAATTTAATAGCGCTTGCAAATTGATTCTAACGGATTTTGCCGTGTTTTTAAGAAGCCTCTATACAGTGTGTCCACATGTGGAGTACCACAATCTAGTCAACTTCATTATTTTTTGATTTTTCGAGTAAAAATCATTCCTAATAAAACGTTTTACTTGCCTTCGGATTTCAAAAACAGTGATTAAAGTCATAATAATGTATACAGGGTGTTCAAAATATTCAAAAATGTAGAAATAATCTTAAATAAAAAAAACTGTTATTTGTAATTTTGTTACAAATTTTATTTAAAAAAATTATTCCGAAATAGAACCGTATTTAAAAAAAAATACAAGTATTAATTTTTTCCTTTAACTATTATGAAACCTTAGTAGTAAATAGGAAATAGAAAGATAATTATTCCACACTATTAAAAAAGTGCAAATTTAATGTCCATTCTACATTAAATTTAATAATTTTGTACCAAAGATCATGAATAATTTACATTTATTTTGAATTTAAAGCAATTCATTCAAATATCAGTTCGTTGTGCATTAACTTTGATTAAATAGCATCTTAAATTTTAAAAAAGTAACAGAAAAGATATTTCAACTTCTGTACATTAAAATTAATTCACATATACCCTAATACTAAAGGAATTTACGTTATTATTCAATATACATTGCAAGAGATTCCGGGAGATGGCGCAACTTGTATTGAACTTTTGGTTTAGTATGATATAAGTTGCTCAAAGGACTCAATTTTCGTATAGTAAGATGTCTGCACCGTACTGACGAGAACCAATGAGTTCAAAACCGGTCTAGATGGCGGATACTACCTATGGGAAAAATTTCCACCTTTTCCTGATAATTTCAGAACTTTGTGAACTCATATTAATGTTGATGCATTAAATATGTGATAAAAAGCATTGATCAAACTTTAAATTTAATGTATGATTATATTAAATTTAATCGAATAAATTAATTTAGATTAAAGTAAATTATTAAATTTAATGCATTACATTAAATACATTTAATAAACGTTTGTGAAATTTGCTTCCAGCACATGTACATTAAATTAAAGACATTTCCTTTTAATAGTGCATATGTTAAATTCTTTCACATACATTTTTCTAATATTTTTCTAAATTCCTCGTATACAGATGCAATTAAATCTGTTTTCTTAGTTGCAACAGCGTCCACATTTTTTTTCTTTTAGCAGTTCAATGTTGTCCTTAAAATAATTGTTTTGCTTTAAATAACCACATAGAAAGTAATCTAATGGAGTTAGATCAGGCGACAGAGCAGGCCAGGCCATAGATCCAAAACGACCAATCTACTTATTTTAAATGTGAATGTTTAACCAGTATGTCACTAGTAATGTAACTTGAACAGTTCACTTGTTTTGTTGAAAAATAAGATTAGAATAAATCTTAACAGCCAGATTCACTAAGAAGATTTAAGATTTAAACCCGATCTAGTTACCATGAAATTTAAATCTTATACTCGGCCAGTTTTGGTTTGCTTATGATATTTTCATAATTTATATTACATATGTCAACAAATAAAAGCTTATTTATGGATATTAAGGATAAGAATCTTACAATAAAGCTTTGCAATATGTAAAAGAAATAGTTGTAACCCGAAAATAAATAAAGTTCTCCATTCTTGCCGGTTCAGTAGTAAAACAAAATAATTTTTTTATTCTTGTATTTTTAGGGTTTAAAACTTGCTTGACTTATTGTTGCTCTTGTCAGTTTAAGCCCTCAGCTGTCAATTTAGAGCTGTTTTTAATTTAAACCATATTAGTGAATCCGGCTGTCAATGCTTATCCTTAAAATATTCATATACGAATTTTGATTTAAATAATTGTGTACTAACAAATGAAGTCCATACATTACCTTTTTTAAATTTTGCCTATGAGTGGCAATTCTTAAATTCTGATTTTTCCTGTGCCCAAAACTTACCATTTTGTGAGTCCTAAAAGTTACCTATAAAGGAATCAATTAAATGCAATTTTTCAACCCATTATCAAACAAAACTAAAAACGCGAGAATCATCTCCGTCTTTTGTTAAGAAAGTTTCTAAATTGTCTACTCTCTTTAGAAAAAAAGAATGATTTAAGATTTTGTTGTACTGAATCAATAACTACCAAGATGGCAACTTCATCATGGTTGTACAGCCTTTTTACTTTCTTGATATTTTTCACATCTCCAGTAGCATCAAATTGTTAAATTAATTTACGGACGGCTTTTTGAATTACTGATTAAATACTTCAATCGCATATCGATAAGATACATTTTACTAGGTATATCCTTTCTAAGATTGACATGGTTAATTTGTTATTTAACTATTTTTGGCACAATACAAATAATGTCTGTTACGTTGACATTGACAGAAAAGTAGCCATTATCGAATTAATTCGCCTGATTAATAAAAAATAGAAATATTTATGACAATGTCTTACCTCAAAAACTTTATTTTTTGGTAAAAGTTAATTTTAATTTTTTTTATTAAACTACTTATTTGGGCTTTATTTCTATTTTGGAGCAACTCAATTAAGTAAAATGTGTAAAAAATTACAAATAGGAATATTTTATTTAAGACTAATTTTACATTTTTGAATATTTTAAATACCCTGTATATGTTATCATGACTTTGATCACTGTTTTGAAGGCAAGAAAAAGTTTTTATCAACAATGACTTTTCCTCTAAAAATCACATACTATTTATTAACAAAACAATGTTCACTGCCTAATTATGTGTATTTAAATCCTTATTTGCATTTCAGAATATGTAGCTCGACCTTGACAACGTAAATGCCCTGCATACGATGGCAACCCCCAGTGTGTCTCTTCCGCTAATGTCCATTGCGACGCCCTCTCGAGACTCGGCGACCTTTACAACAACTAAAGGTCTTCTCAATGGTCCGGGGCAGAATAACTGCTTTCTTAATAGCGCTGTTCAGGTAAGTCCATTTTACATTATAAGAATAATATCAATAGTAAAACACATTTTTACAAAGCAGTATATTTTAAACAAAAAAAATTAATATGAAATATTAATTGTATAGAATTTTTTCCTTGTGAAAATATTTACTTCTTAATAAGGGTTCTTTGCATATATTAACCTGATGCTGTATATTCTTCTCCAAATAATCTTAGACATTAATAAAAAGTTTTTTCTTATATTTCACCTTAAGTTTATCAGTCATTCACGGGTAATACTTTTTGATTCTAAAGTCATGTGAGCTATACTTGTAATATATGTAATTGGAATACGGACAGTATACTTCTATTAAAAATATGACTTACCTTTTGAAGCATTCTATTAAAAGCTTCCTTTACCTTGTGTGTAACATCAACAGAAATTGGCTTACGAAGGTAGCCGATAATATTTCGGGAACCAGGAACACTGGTGTTGTAAACCAAGAAAAAAACGTTAGTTCAGGTTAGATCAGTTAGTACAATCAGAATTAAAAACTTTATATTTTAGAAGTAAAGAACATACTTCCTAGCAAATAGGGTATACAAACCGTTTAAACTCAATTTCTATGTCAAATGATTATGAGGCTATATAAAATCAACTTTCACGATAACTCTTCATAACGAAGCTAAGCATATTTCAATTCCGAGACGACTTGTATTACATAAAATAAATCTGAGTTTTTAAATTTTGGTTTTACAGTTTTATATACTAATTGATACAAAAGCCAAATTAATAATGAAATAAACCATGGATCAACAGAAATCACATTCATAGTAATGAGGTTTAAGGTTATATTTTCTTGGTTAAGCGTGTAACCATCAGATCATCCAATAATAAACTTTAACTCATGGCTAATTTCCGATCAAACTTAAACCATCAGTTATAAACCATCGCTTCTGTTATAACCTTTCGGGTAACCACACATTGATATACAGACACTATTTATGTTATTTAAAGTAACTTCAAATTTTCATCTCGGTGAAAAAATGAAATTAACTCGGAAACATTTTAATACGATTATTTTACACAATTTTTGACGTGATTTTTCTCAACATTAGTGCATCGAAGATCTTAATTCATTATAATGCGATGAAGTATCCGCAAAAACCACTCGTTTACTTGCGGACGAGTCGCGTGAATGTCGTCTAAAATCAGTGCAAGAAAACGTGAAGAACCTATTTTTGCGTTGTATTCCTCATAATTTGACAATAGCTCAAAAAAGGCTCGTATCTACTGGTGCAAGGAAATACTTTAAAACTACGATATGTTGCTTCAGAAACATATAAAAGATCAGGACAGATAACGAATCTTGGATCTATGCATATGAGCTCGAAAGTAAACTGCAGTTCACCTTATGAGTCTTCCATGATGAGCCGTTGCCAATAAAAGATGTTTGCTCACGAAGCTCTTCGAAACAAAAACTGATCATATCGCAACCGAGCTTTAAGAGAATCGTAGAAGGATCAATTGAATGTTATAAAACCATTTATTTGCTGGAAGTCTTCGGTGAATTAAGAAAAACAAATCGGAGACGACTGATCATTCCCCACCATGCCAATGCAAACTCTCACATATCGACTCAAACAAGAGACATTTGACCACTCAGAACCTGGAATTGATGAATCATCCACCGTACAGCCCTAATTTGGCACCCAATACAAAGAACAGACTGCGTAATCAACGATGTCTTATTGCCGAAATAAAAACAGCTATCCTCATATCAATCTTTATAAGAACTCTTTCCTTATGTGTCAGTAATATAATAATTTTATCTGAAGTTATCTTACGATAGAGAATAGCGGTAAGATTTAGAATTTATTTTTGTATCTAAGAAGATAATATGGAAAGAACTAACCTAAAACCACCCATTAGAAAAACATGTTTCACTCGTTATGACCTCTGTCTCTTCTAATATTCTGAGAAACTTGGAGTTCTAATCGAACTAAACACTCGCTATCGATATAAAAAGATACAGATTCATATGTTTTAAAATAATACACTGTCGATTTTATTGGATATCCTGGAATCAAAGCCGAACAAAATTTTTAAATAGAATTTAGTAGTTTGACGTCATCACATCATAACTGTCCATAAACAGTACGTATTTAACACTTATATGTTACTATATTTTTCTAGTTGTAGGTAGTAAACAAACTCGTTTTACACATTTCTAAAATATTAGGTAAAACATGCAATTACGTTATATTTTACACTGTAGTGTGTTTTTTCCAAACTCGTGTAATTAAATTAAAAAATTATTAGATATTTAAAAAAAAAACTTTAAATATTACAAACTTTATGGTACTAATTTCGCTAAATAAAATAGATTTCTAAAATGTGCAGTCTAAAATTTGTTTCATTTAATTATTTGTGCGATATATATTCATTCGTCCCTCTATGTGATAAATATATATATATATATATATATATATATATATATATATATATATATATATATATATATATATATATATATATATAGATATATATATATATATATATATATATATATATATATATATATATATATATATATATATATAGACATTTCGCCAAATCTCATTGGCATCTTTGGTGCTACAGCGTGTTTTATACACGGTTATTATTGCCTTTGGGATCACGTATCCATTTCCTCCGGTACAACATCTGAAACAGAAAAACTTGTTATAACGGCAAAATTGGTCAAATCCGAAAATGGATTTATTCTTGATTCGCAAATATCATTGCTGTTTTGATGTCCAGTAACGCACGGCATCGGGTCTTTATTCGAGATAACTTGGTCCAGATTAATTAAATCAGGTTCTACATTCTCACGCGAAAAAGAAACGACTTTCGATAATTCGATGTAATCATCTAAAAGGATATATATGTATGTATATAGGTGCGTAAAATTGGGGATCTGTACACTGCGACCTAATAGATCTATTGTGCTCCCCTACTACTGCCAAGTCATAAGAGATACCTTGCCGGCTAAAGCAGGTCCTTCAGTCCTTAATTCCCTTAGGAACCTTAGGATGTTGGACGGCTTTAAAATGGGTAGCTCATCTTCTTCTATTTGGTGTGCCCTCAAGAACCGCATTGTATTCTGGAAGGATGTGAATAAAAGTTTCATCTTCCTCCTCCTCGCAGAATCTGCACTCTTCTCTTTCTACCAATCCGAGTTTCTTGAGGTGGCAATGCCCCTTCAGGATTCCTGTCAGAAATCTGCGTTGGTTCTTAATAAGGCTTATGCATTCCTTGAATCCCTTCTGGCCGTAGTTGCCAAGAAGTATCTTTGCTTGTCTCAATCTTTGTAGCTCTGTCCAATAATTGGATCTCCTATTTTCTTTCTCTCTTTTTAGTTCTTCCAACATTTCACTGCTACTGATTCCACAGAAAAGCTCGGCCCCAGAAATGATGTATTAGCCCCGTTTCTTACTAGCCTGTCTACTATTTTATTCCCCCTATCCCGGTGTGTCCCGGTACCCAGATGAGAGTGACTTTATTATTCTTACTCAATTCATTTAATTCCTCTACGCATACACAGTGCACTGATGGCTGCTTGACTATCCGACATAATGATAATCTGCTGAAATGAATACATTTCCTAATGGCTTTTTTTTCAGCCTAGAAAATGCTTGGTAACTTCCCCACGCTTTCGTAATGTCTGGTGCCAGATTCATACACTTCTTTTCTAATTCTCTCCGGTATTTTGGAGCATATGTTTACCATTTGATGGATTTCTTGTTAAGTTTTTCAATGGTGTTTCTGTCCCTTTCACTTTTGCGACTTAACTTTGTGTTTAAGTTTTTCACAAAGTTGAATTTTTGTTTTCATTTCACATTGGGGCATGTTCCAGATTTGTTGATTTGTGGATGAGAGATTGGGCCTTCTCTCTTCATTCCTCCTCTTCGCCATACTCTCTACAAGTATATGTAGAGATGTAAGATTTATGATTAATTCCATGGCGGCCATTTTCACTGCCCCAGTTATACATGCACCGGCCAGTCTTTGAACTTTCGAGAGATTGGCTCTCCTATTGGCCAAACTGGTTGTTTTACTCAAGATCACTGCCCCATATGTGATGATTGGTCTCCCTATTGCAGTGTACATGCACTGCAGGATTTTTAGGTTTGTGCCCCAGCTTTTCCCGTAAAATCTCTACACACCATCAAGGCTTTCGTAGCCTTGTTAATTACTTCTTTTTCGTAGTTGCTCCTGAGATATTTATTATCTGGGTTCAGGACCAGATATTTAACCTCTGATTTCCACTCAATAACGTTCCCATCCATTTTGGTGGTTTCAGATTGTGGCTATTTTTCCTTGTAAAAGCTACTAAGGTAATTTTGCTGGGATTGATATTTAGTCCCATCATCTGGCACCATTCCTTAGTGTGTTCAAGCCCTCTCTGGACTATGTCACGGAGGGTATTCTCGAATTTACCCTTCGCGATCACGAGCACGTCATCGGCTTAGCCCTGACAAGATATGCCAAGATTAATCAGGTCATAGAGGAGTCAATCTACAAATAAGGCCCAAATAAGTGGAGAAGCTACTTCCTCCTAAGGGCATCCTCTGGTGGTAAAGAGGGCGATGGTGTTCTGTCCTATCTCTGTCTCTGCTCGTGAAGAGAAGTTGCACTATCCATTTGGACTTCATGTCGTCCACTCCCCTGTTATCAAGTGCTCTGCCTTGTGTGGAGTGTTGCCAAAAGCTTCGTTTATATCAAGAAAGGCACATATAACCATTTCCTTTCTGTTTAGTTGAATCTCATCTTTTAATTGTATCAGTGCGGTTTCCGTAGACCTACCCACTTGATGAAGGTGACGTGGCGCCTAGTCCAGATGTTTTGTTCTGATACAATTGTCTACTGCTTTCTTCATCGTTTTTAAAATAAACGATGTGAGACTGATGGGTCGCAAGTATTTAGTGTGTGTGGTGTCCTTTTTCCCCACTTTCGGAATAAAGGTGATTCTGACCCTTTTCCATATTCCAAGCTACTTTGGAAAAAAAATATTTGATTTAATATGTTTGAATTTTAGGTATTTTTAACGCAAACACAGGGGTTGTGGGTGAAGTTCCTCCGAAACCACCAAACCAAACTGAACTCTCCAGCCACCTCATCTGTTTGTTTTTATCATAGCTGGAGATTTGAGACATGGTCTCTTATATTATAAAAACTTATTTAAAATAAAATATATACAGTGATGGGAAACTTTTAGTTACAGGTCTGATCTAGATAATATTAACTTTTAATTTAACCGATATGGAGAATGAGCTATGCTCTGCTTAGTTTGAATAGGGTTAATATTGAAAGATACCCAGGGTAAATTTACTTAAGCGCATTACTCTTTTATTCTTATACATACATTGAATTGCGACTGAGAACATCAATTACTGTAATAATTAGAAGATTGTAAATACCTAGCTCTAATATTATATATCTTAGAGTTTACTTGTACTGAAATAATTAGCTTGTGAAATGATTGGTAGCAAACTCATTTTCAATTATTAATCTTAAAATAAATAATTAAGCGAATTATCTTTGTTTTAACAATAATTAACTTATCTTTACTTACTTACATTAATTATTATTGCATCAAAGTTTATCGTTAACTAGCTACTGCTCATAACTTATTTACAGTTATTTCGAGAAATCATATCTGCCCATATCTGCCAGAAAAAAATATGCAATCGAAACCTGGATTTAAAAAATATTCGATATCACTTTTTTTCATAAGTTTATTTCTGAACTAATGATTATTTATTTCGGTAAAATTTCGCATAGCACTGCCAGAAATGCATAAGCATTCGGAAGGTGGATTAGAACGGATTTTATACACTTTTCACGAGAAGTTTACTTTTGAAAATGTAAATTTTAAGCCTTTATTATTTAATAAACCCTTTATCTTCTGACTTTTAATTGTTTATTAATAGTATTATATGTTATAAACGTAATTAACAAGTTCTCGCGATGTTTTAATCGTATTTTTTAATAAATTACACGATTTTAGCCGTTTCAACAGTTTAAACTTTCAGTACTTAAAACTCCAATGTCTTTGCAAATATTAAAATGCTATGCTGTCTGTTAGTCAAGATAGTCTCCTGCATAGAAACCTAGACGTTCGAGTAGAGTAGAAACTAAGAAATCTGAAGGCGCTTTAGTTAGAAACTCTTACCTAAGGTTTCTTAAGCATGTAGCCTTGTTTTATACTTTACTAGCGACCCGCCCCGGCTTCGCACGGGTACAATGCTGATACTAAATACACTACAGAAAAACTGTGACTATTTATTTTATTTTTACAACAATTATTACATCGGCCTCCGACGCGCTATTTATAGGCACGCTGCCGCCGCCCCGGTCGGCCAGTACCGCCGCAAGCGCTACTTCCCGCAATTTTAAATCTGTAATATCTTCGAAAATATTCATTTAAATCTTGTGCTGTAAAGGACCATATAGATCTATATTAAATCAACAATGTATTTAAGCTATTTAATTGGATAAGGATTAATGCTGTATTGGTTAAAATCGCTTCAAAATTTGCCATTATTTGTCGTAAAAAGTAAATGACAAAAAAATGTTATTGTGGGATATCCATGAGAGATAGACAGATACCATCGCGGAGTTTTCTGTAGACCTTTTCAATGTGTACAAATAATTAGTACATTATTTTGATAAATCTCGTAGGGTTCAGCCTGCGTTTGCAATGTAAGCGGAAAAAAATTAACGACATCACATTAGGAACCTCAAAAATAACAGTATTTCTCCACTATTTAATGGATGTTATTATACATATAATCCTTCCTCTTGAATCACTCTATCTATTGAAAAAAACCGCATCAAAATCCGGTGCGTAGTTTTAAAGATTTAAGCATACAAAGGGACATAGGGACAGAGAAAGCGACTTTGATTTATACTATGTAGTGATTTCGTAAATTTGAGAACTCAGATGCTTTATATGAAATCCCAAATGAATCTCTATGTCTTCGAAATTAGGCCGATTGTCACTCAGCTGAACTACAGGATGATAGACTATTTTCACGAACGAAATGGGATATTTTAGTGGAAGTTCCCACAATTTCGCGCCTAGCTTGGTATTGATCAGTTTTTGGACTAAAAATTTGTGTAGCGCAATTTATCATATTAAAAACACAAATAATCGGCCGTGATAACAACCCTTGATTGGAACCAAATTACTAATTGTAACGGCTAAGTTATTCAACAACTGTTCTTGAGCTGGGAAATCGAGATCAGTTACTAAATTCAGAGCACTGTTTGGTCTTATGAACAGAGTGTATTAATGGTTAACCAGAAAAAAAGAGGAAAATAATATGTGAACATAACTGTACTGTTCGGACTGCTACCATGAGCAGGCTTCTGTGCAACTGCTGCCAGAAAATCAAAGCTTGAGCTTCTACTTTCAGTATTACTACCAGACACCTCTTGAGAGGGTTGTTTTACAGTCAGAACTAGAACACAACATGAAAGTGATAACTGAAAAAAGAGATGCTACCATGAGAGGATGTTGCAGAGCTTAGAACTTCCTACGACTAACTTTAGTGAGAACTAAGAACTACTAACTTGAGTGAAAACTCAGAATTACTAACTGGAATAAGAACTGAGAACTACTAACATAAATAAGAACTGAGAACTACTAACCTGAATGAGAACTAACTAGATTCGGGTACGTGCAGCCTTTATATAGTTTTCTGCTGATTCCGCCCTAAAATCAGTCATACTTTTTAACGCATAATTTCTGCTCAATTATCACGTTTTAATTAAAACTTTTGTGTCAGTTATTAACAGCTTACTAATAATTAATGATTGTTAATATTATTTTAATAAAGTAAATTCGTACATTTACAATATTATATGAGTATCTACTAGGAAGACCAAGGATGAGCAAGCATTGTTGGTAAATAACAGGTTCAGGTAATATTTAAATCCTATAGTCGATGCAAAAAGCCTAGCCTGGAAATATTCCTCTACTATATGAACCATACGCAAAGGCAAAACTAAACTGGGGCGAGTGGGTCTGAGGCTCTGGAGGCAGTACACTAGTACAAGATAGGAAGTTGTAAGTGGTCAGTTTTTTAACTTATAATATTAATTTTTATGACAGTATTCTCTATTGCATACGGTTTTGCTTCAATGGTATAATTTGCTATTTTCATTAAAGAGTTCCTTTTCGTAGGCTATTGCGAATTAAGCCATGTCAATACCTTCTTCCAGAATTATCAACCTGCATATTATTTAGTCCTCAGTTATATTTAAATCACCTTCCGTAACTTTATTTAAAAATTTTAAACTCATTTCACCGTTTAAAAAAGCGGTTTCATATTAACACCCAAACAATATTTTCTATAACATATACAATCCAAAATGGAATGTGTTTATTTAGTAAATTCGGTGATGACGTATGCGGTGTGTAATTTAATGGGAGTTGTTTTTGGATTTAATACATAGGCGTTTCGTCGGCGCTTTAATATTGTTTGGAATGAAAAAGGCATTATTGTAAAGAATTTTAATCCTGCAAGACCCAATTTTTACATGATTTTATATATATATATATATATATATATATATATATATATATATATATATATGATGACTTTTCGACGCCTCAAGATATTCAAGTTTTATTGATACACGTTTTGGTTGAGTTTCGTTCATTGATGAAACACTGTTATTTTATGAGAGAGAAAATACCGTTAAAACTCAAGAATGGCTTGAAAAGTGTTATAAGGTATCTGTTCTGTCAAAAGCAACCATTTGTCGCTGGTTGTTGAATTCAAACGTGGTCGTATAGACACAAATGATGCTGAATGCTCTGGAAGCCCAAATCAGGCTGTTACGCTGGAAAATATAAAAAATCCACAAAATCGTTTTAGACGGTTGGTGATTCAGAGAGCGTTATCTGTAGCTGTTTAGGCTCAATAAAGAGAAGTTCTCATGCGGAATGTGATAGTGGATGAAGCCTGGATCCGCCACTACACTTCGAAGTCAAATCGGCAGTCAACTGAGGGGATAGCAAAGTATGCAAGCCAACCGAAGTGACCTTTTTTGGGATACCCATGGTATAATATTTCTTCATTATTTTTAAATGGGAAAGATCATCAATAGCGTATATTATATAGCGTTATTGGTGCCCCAAATGAAGAACTATGCGAACTATAAATTTTTTGGAGTATTTTTTTCATAACTTATATTTTATTATTTAGTAGTTGTTTCGCAAGCTAATGTCATGTTTTTAGGTTTGTCTTCCAGAACACTATATTATTTTTTTAATTTAATATTTTTCACATCTAATAAACATCCTTATTAATAATTTTTCTAACAAAACTATTCAACCATTTATTAAGATCCAAAAGTAAATAATTCTACTATCCATTTAATAGTCCAGTGAACAAAAACTTGTTACCCGTAACTTATTTAAATATTACAATGATTACTCTAGGTATTTAATTCTAATTTCTAAAGATAATTGAACGTCTATGTGTCCAGCTTGAAATAAGATATGAATTCTGTACGATCACCTCAACTGAGCCAAAATAACTCGCCTTTATTTACAATAACTTAAAATATACAGTTATGTTTTTAAAATTTTAATATTTATTACTTTGTGTTATTACCAAAGCAGCTGTGTTGCAAACTCTTGGTAAATAAAATTTTTTGGTACTGTAACTTATATGATATTTATAACCAATTTATGCAAAGCTAATTTCAAACATGAATAGAAAAGAAATTACAATTGCATTTCTAGATACGTTTGCAGGGTAATTATTTTTCTAGGTTAGCCAAGTTCTTTGTTAATTCCAAATTTTAGAATACGGGGAAGACAAAAATTTAGCAAAAGGTTAAAAATAATAAATTAATTTTACAAAAAAAAACTAAATCGGCTTCAGAAAATTGCACGAAAAAGTGAAAAATAAATTATAAATTGTTTTAAATTGCAATTAATATAATATTTGAAGATTTTCTAGTTTACTTAGCACTTTTTTGATATCGGGCCCTAGTAGTTAAATGGATTATTTTGAAATTAAATTAAATGTAGATGCACTAGTATTTTTAACCAAATTCATTTCTATATCATATTGTCTTATTGATTTAGCTTTCGATTTCTATTCCACTCCTATATATATATATATATATATATATATATATATATATATATATATATATATATATAATTTAATTATTATTCGTTAATGGAATTTTTTGAAGACGGTTTATTTTAGTTTTTGTTTTTGTTTTTTTTTTGTACAAATAATTTATTTCCTCCTTCCGATTGGTCTAAATCATATCTGAATTTGAATACAATATGTTTAATTTCGTTAGGAAGATTTATTATGAAAGTAATTTTATTCAGGCTCATAAACCATTTGACTTTACAAATTGATAAATTATTTTTAAATATTTGATCTTTAGCTCTAAAATAAAAAATAGTATATAATTCCTTTTAAACTAAATTTCTAATATCAATATATAAGCTAACGTGAACTTACTTTATTGTTCTAGACTTATAAGTAGAAGAACCTCTATTGCAAAAACTCATTTATTATGGAATTAAGTACATTAAAAATTACTATTAATTTAACTTTTGTACAGAGCATTTTTGTTAACATTATTAGAATGATATACATACACTTAATGACGAGGTTACATCCATTTAAAAAACGACGGTATACTTTCTTCAAAGGCGGACCCTATAATTGGGTTTTGTGTTTCATAGTTGTGCTGAAGATTTTCTTCTACATACAACTTTTAAATAAGAAGATTACTAAGGTAAGTCTATAAAAATGATAAATTGAAGGTTATTCTTTTGAATCATTATCACTTTCAGTTCTATCACTTGAAGTAATCATGATCATTTCGACCTAAATGACAGGTAAATGCCTATTCAAAAGAACATGAAATTATCAGTTTCACTTTTTTCACTTTGATCATTTGATAATTACTCTAAATATTACAGCCTTGGTCATCAGTTAATGTAAAGCCCTATCAGGGCGCATTTTGCAAAGTTATGAGTTCGATATTAATTCCTCCGTAAAATTAATATATCGTTAGAACTAGGATTCTTTTTGTGTGTGGTAGGCTAATCAGGTGATAATATTTTTATTCGTATTTGGAAAAACACTGAAAAATATCGCGAGTTCTTTGATTTACGGGTACATGCACCGATTATATGTTATTCTTTTATAATTGTATTATTTAAACAAGATCAACATGTTAAAAGATATATTCACCGGGAACTAAAATACATTGAACTTCTAGGCATCTTGGGTTGCCTAACTTATTTTATTTTCAATGTATAAATAATATCTTAGAAAACATATCAATAAAGATAACTTTAGATCCTCTTTATATTGACAATAATTTTAAATTTCGAGCACTTTTTAACTCTTAAAAATTATCAAAGATCAAAAATTGTCAAGGAATATTCTTCTTACAGATGCGACAAAATGGATTCTCGCCAATACCAAATTTCGTGACATTGTTTGCCTCGCGATCTGCTTTATTACACTGGGAGAAAGTGAATATTCAGAACAATATAATTATTTTCTATTTGTATTTTATATTTTTTATGTCAAATTATCATATATAAAACATTTTTGCTTAAAAATGAAATTATGAATATATTTTTACTTTATTTATTAGAAAAGTATATCTTGTGATATTTCTTTTTAATTTTATTCAACACTAGCAGTGTTATTAATTTTATAGCTTTTTTCCAGTGTAATATAGCAGTTCCTGAGGTGAGCAAGGTCAATAAAGTTGGGCCCTTCAAATTCAAAGGTACCCCAAAGCTGACGCATCTGTAAGATGATAAATTCCGCACAGTATGGCATGATTAAAGGAACAGGTCCTATAACCTTATAACCTAAAGAGACCAATTTTCTAATAATAAGTTTTATACCTTAAAATACCTCAATTTGTTTAGGTCTTTAAAAATTAAGGTTGTTATTAAATAATAAAAATTTATGGTAGGGAATCACTAAGTTCTGTTCTCACGTGGTCATTTGCCGAAAGAAAAACTTCTTGAAGCATTGTTTGTTGTCTTTTTCTATGTTGAACATAGAAATATATATAACTGAATATAAAATATGGTTTTTTCATGCGGTGGTTTTCAGGCAGAAAAAATGTTGTTTAAACGACAAAATCAACGAGCTTTGGCTCCCAGCTTTCTTTCATATCTTCATAGTTCATAAATGAAAACTTTTCTTGAAAATCCGCTATACAGCAGTAAAAAGCCTGTCCAGTAAAGTTATAAGAACAGAAGATACATAACGAGAGCTTAAAAGAAATATATGTTTTTCATAAATTAGCTATTTTAATTTTATTTAATAAAAAAATATTTCAGTGCTAAAAAGCAGTACTCTTACAGACACCACGTCATCGTCTTTAAAAAAATATTTTAGTTCTTTATTTAAAGAGTTCTTAAATTTCCATCGTACGTCTCTTTTGCCATATTAATGAGATAGCGTCATTTAAATCTAATTATTCACAAACAAAATGCATAATTCGTGACCTTGTTTGCCTCGCGATCTGCTTTATTACACTGAGAGAAAGTGAAAATTCGGAACAATATAATTATATTATATTTGTATTTTATATTTTTTATGTCAAATTATCATATATAAAACATTTTTGCTTAAAAATGAAGTTATGAATTTATTTTTAATTTATTCATTAGAAAAGTATATCTTGTGGTGGTATTTCTTTTTAATTTTATTCAACACTAGCAGTGTTATTAATTTTATAGCTTTTTTCCAGTGTAATATAGCAGTTCCTGAGGTGAGCAAGGTCAATAAAGTTGGGCCCTTCAAATTCAAAGGTACCCCCAAAGCTGACGCATCTGTAAGATGATAAATTCCGTACAGTATGGCATGATTAAAGGAACATGTCCTATAACCTTATAACGTAAAGAGACCAATTTTCCAATAATAAGTTTTATATCTTAAAATACCTCAATTTGTTTAGGTCTTTAAAAATTAAGGTTGTTATTAAATAATAAAAATTTATGGTAGGGAATCACTAAGTTCTGTTCTCACGTGGTCATTTGCCGAAAGAAAAACTTGTTGAAGCATTGTTTGTTGTCTTTTTCTATGTTGAACATAGAAATATATATAACTGAATATAAAATATGGTTTTTCATGCGGTGGTTTTCAGGCAGAAAAAATGTTTTTTAAACGACAAAATCAACGAGCTTTGGCTCCCAGCTTTCTTTCATATCTTCATAGTTCATAAATGAAAACTTTTCTTGAAAATCCGCTATACAGCAGTAAAAAGCCTGTCCAGTAAAGTTATAAGAACAGAAGATACATAACGAGAGCTTCAAAGAAATATATGTTTTTCATAAATTAGCTATTTTAATTTTATTTAATAAAAAAATATTTCAGTGCTAAAAAGCAGTACTCTTACAGACACCACGTCATCGTCATTAAAAAAATATTTGAGTTCTTTATTTAAAGAGTTCTTAAATTTCCATCGTACGCCTCTTTTGCCATATTAATGAGATAGCGTCATTTAAATCTAATTATTCACAAACAAAATGCATAATTCGTGACCTTGTTTGCCTCGCGATCTGCTTTATTACACTGAGAGAAAGTGAAAATTCGGAACAATATAATTATATTCTATTTATATTTTATATTTTTTATGTCAAATTATCATATATAAAACATTTTTGCTTAAAAATGAAGTTATGAATTTATTTTTAATTTATTCATTAGAAAAGTATATCTTGTGGTGGTATTTCTTTTTAATTTTATTCAACACTAGCAGTGTTGTTAATTTTATAGCTTTTTTCCAGTGTAATATAGCAGTTCCTGAGGTGAGCAAGGTCAATAAAGTTGGGCCCTTCAAATTCAAAGGTACCCCCAAAGCTGACGCATCTGCAAGATGATAAATTCCGTACAGTATGGCATGATTAAAGGAACATGTCCTATAACCTTATAACCTAAAGAGACCAATTTTCTAATAATAAGTTTTATACCTTAAAATACCTCAATTTGTTTAGGTCTTTAAAAATTAAGGTTGTTATTAAATAATAAAAATTTATGGTAGGGAATCACTAAGTTCTGTTCTCACGTGGTCATTTGTCGAAAGAAAAACTTGTTGAAGCATTGTTTGTTGTCTTTTTCTATGTTGAACATAGAAATATATATAACTGAATATAAAATATGGTTTTTCATGCGGTGGTTTTCAGGCAGAAAAAATGTTTTTTAAACGACAAAATCAACGAGCTTTGGCTCCCAGCTTTCTTTCATATCTTTATAGTTCATAAATGAAAACTTTTCTTGAAAATCCGCTATACAGCAGTAAAAAGCCTGTCCAGTAAAGTTATAAGAACAGAAGATACATAACGAGAGCTTAAAAGAAATATATGTTTTTCATAAATTAGCTCTTTTAATTTTATTTAATAAAAAAATATTTCAGTGCTAAAAAGCAGTACTCTTACCACGTAATCGTCATTAAAAAAATATTTTAGTTCTTTATTTAAAGAGTTCTTAAATTTCCATCGTACGTCTCTTTTTGCCATATTAATAAGATAGTGTCATTTAAATCTAATTATTCACAAACAAAATGTATAATTCGTGACCTTGTTTGCCTCGCGATCTGCTTTATTACACTGAGAGAAAGTGAAAATTCAGAACAATGTAATTATATTCTATTTGTATTTTATATTTTTTATGTCAAATTATCATATATAAAACATTTTTGCTTAAAAATGAAGTTATGAATTTATTTTTAATTTATTCATTAGAAAAGTATATCTTGTGGTATTTCTTTTTAATTTTATTCAACACTAGCAGTGTTATTAATTTTATAGCTTTTTTCCAGTGTAATATAGCAGTTCCTGAGGTGAGCAAGGTCAACAAAGTTGGGCCCTTCAAATTCAAAGGTACCTCCAAAGCTGACGCATCTGTAAGATGATAAATTCCGTACAGTAGGGCATGATTAAAGGAACAGGTCCTATAACCTTATAACCTAAAGAGACCAATTTTCTAATAATAAGTTTTATACCTTAAAATACCTCAATTTGTTTAGGTCTTTAAAAATTAAGGTTGTTATTAAATAATAAAAATTTATGGTAGCGAATCACTAAGTTCTGTTCTCACGTGGTCATTTGCCGAAAGAAAAACTTGTTGAAGCATTGTTTGTTGTATTTTTCTATGTTGAACATAGAAATATATATAACTGAATATAAAATATGGTTTTTTCATGCGGTGGTTTTCAGACAGAAAAAATGTTTTTTAAAAGACAAAATCAACGAGCTTTGGCTCCCAGCTTTCTTTCATATCTTCATAGTTCATAAATGAAAACTTTTCTTGAAAATCCGCTATACAGCAGTAAAAAGCCTGTCCAGTAAAGTTATAAGAACAGAAGATACATAACGAGAGCTTAAAAGAAATATATGTTTTTCATAAATTAGCTCTTTTAATTTTATTTATTAAAAAAATATTTCAGTGCTAAAAAGCAGTACTCTTATAAACACCACGTCATAGTCATTAAAAAAATATTTTAGTTCTTTATTTAAAGAGTTCTTAAATTTCCATCGTACGTCTCTTTTTGCCATATTAATGAGATAGAGTCATTTAAATCTAATTATTCACAAACAAAATGCATAATTCATTACAAGTTGTAAAGATTTTATGTATGAATATACATATACGTGTGGATTTCCTTTTTGTTACCAGTATCTTTCATTTGTACAATGTTAATTAACTACTACATGGTTTTCTCACCATAAACAAAAAGGACAATTCATAATTATTAGAGTGAACCTAATAATAAAAGTTTCTTTTTATGCTTAATGTGAAGTGTACTAATTATAGGTTTGTGCATCAAGGGTGGAGAAATTAGTCTGCGCAGGAAATTATAAAATTGATATAAGCTTAGCGACCTTGACATGTTCTAGTTGAGTATTTGGAATTATAGTGTTTTTTAAATTTAACCCGGGGGGGGGGACTTAAGCGAAGGTTATTTATGTTAATAAGTAATTTAACATCAATATATGTTGAGTAAATAAAGCGAACCATATACAAAATTTGTCAGCTTCCCTTAATACCGAAGAATATCAGCGAAGTACATGAAACTTTATCAAATATTCCTGTACTCTGTTCCCTTCGTTAAGAAAATTCTTGATGGAAAAGTAAGAAGAAAAAATATTTTAATTTAATGATTATTCTTCTTCTTTCTCAGCCCATTGACGTCCACTCCTGGACATAAGCATATCCGATGCTCCTCCACTGGGATCTGTCTCTCGCCTTCTGGAGTCTTTTCCAGCAAACTGTCTTATATCATCTACCCATCTGCGTTGTGGCCTTCCACGATTTCGGTTCGTTTCTCGCGGTCGCCATTGTAGTAATTTACTCGTCCACCTATCGGGCTGTTGTCTAGCTATGTGCCCCGCTCATTGCCACTTTAGTCGTGATATGCGTTCAATGACGTCAACTACTTTGGTTCTTGATCTTATTACTTGATTTCGTATTTTATCCCGTAACGAGATTCCTAACATTTGTCTCTCTATGGAGCGTTGAGTAACTCGGAGCCTATTTGCGTTTTGTTTGGTTAGTATTATCGTTTTCATGCTGTAAATAGCAACAGGCAAGACAAATTTATTCCCTATTCAAAGCTAATAATTCAATCGTTTGAATTTTTTTTAAATTAGGAATAATAATTTTCTTAAGTATTTTGACATAAAGGGGAAGAAAGGCATTCTGCCTTTTGTAAATAGGCTTAAAGATTTACACACTAGTAGATAAAAATTTAATAAAAAAAAAAAAGATAAAATAGACATTTTAAACCCATCACTTTAAATGCAATATTTTTTACGGTTATAGTTAAATTTATTTATGTCTTAATTCTTATTCTGCTGACATCCCATTAATTTATCAAAATTATAACGAAAACAAATTGGTTAATAAATATATGTCTGGAGTCATTTTGCATAATTGAAAACCATCTATTTAACTTTATTATTTAAATAAAAACCTTTTAAATTATAATTTTGAAATGAGCTTTCTTATGTTGGACGAAGGAAGACGAACATATAATTTTTAGTCTAACGGCTGTTTCGTTAAATGGTTATTCGATAAGCATTGTATGTAATTAAGCTTTCAAAGATTTATTTATTTTGTCTTTAATTTAAAACGAAAAGATTGTATTTTAATTAATAAGTATCTTTAGTTTTACATTCCCAAATTAATCCGATACTTAATTAATCAAAACGGTTGGATAAATTAGGGTCCCGATTTTAGTATGAGCCATTTCTTTCAATGTGCTTAACGATTTTGTAATTTTAGTTGAGAATAATTGAAGTTGTAGCAACTTGGTTACATATGAAGTATCTTAGAGTGGTCAAGAAAAATTGAAGGAATATTTCAATATTATTTACATACACAGGATGGAAAATCTTTATTATTTTGAATTGGGTAACTTCTTGAGTCAAGGGACAAGACGTTCAATAAGTATCTGCTATTCTCTTTGCAAGTTTAAACTTTTATGGAGTTATAAAATTTTTTTAAATTTTATACTAAATATTTTGACTTGATTTTGATTTCTAAAATAATTGTTCAAATTTTCAAGCAGAACTTCATACAATTAAAGAAGCATTTAATACATGCTTTAAAAATAACTCTGTGTGAAGCTTGTAAAGAGTGTTTTCTGCCATATCCTACCTCGCTGGTCAAGCGGGTTAGTAGGGGTACATATATTAACCCTAGAAGCGTGGGTTGCCATTTCCGCTGGATCCTCCGTACTGAAGTTTTACTTCTTCGCCTTCACCGCCGTTGTGGTCTTCATACGTAACCCTGGACAAGGGGCCCTCGCTGAGTGCTATCCGACGGGCCAGTTGAACCGAAGTTTTTTTACGATGTGTTACTCCTCCTTCCTTATCTCTTGCATGATATGGCAGGCTTGGGACTGCTATAGCGGAGTTATAGACGAATAAAAAATGATGGAAGCCTTAGCCGGCTGCAGGATAGATTTTTGGTACTGTACTCTAATTCAACACATATATAATAAAGCAACAGCATGTGTCAATCTTCATGACATGACAAATAACTTCAGAATAGAGAGAAATGTCCATCAGGGCACTATCTCCCCTAAATTATTTAACACTGTACTACATACAATACATGTGCAAACAAGTAGACTTCGACAACCTCGGTCTAAACATAAATGGTGAAGAGCTATGCCACCTACGATTCGCCGATGATATAGTTCTAATATCTGACTGTATAAGAAAAGGCATGATAATGCTAGATAGACTAAAAACTGCCTCAGAGTAAATGGGTCTAAAGATATATATAAACATAAGTGATGACTAATTTAATAATTGGTGGAGGCATCTATCTTAACGAAAAGTAAGTCAAAGAAACCACGTCCTACAAATATTTGGGCCATGAAATTCGCATTGATAGAAATAACCAAACCTACGAACTTACTAGAAGAATAGATTTAACGTAGGCAGCCTTTGGTAAGCTAAACTACATCTCTGGGGCAGATCTACCAATATGTCAGAAAAGGAAGATCTTTGACCGGCTTATATTACCCGTTCTAACTTATTGTTCACAAACTAACTTTAACGAAAAAGATCCTTAACAGGATTAGGGTGACGCAGCGTTCAATGGAAAGAGTAATGCTTAGACTGTCCTTGGGAGATAAAGTTCCAAACACAGAAATACGGCGAAGAACAAGGTTGGAGGATGCTGTAGAATGAATAGCTATCCTAAAATGGAAATGGGGTAGTCATATCGCGAGATAATAGAATGGAGACCACAACAGGACGCATTTAAGAGCAGAGGACATCCTCCGACAAGATGACACGGCAATTTAATAAGAATCCACACCAACTGGATACTGGCAGCACAAGATAGGAGGTTGTGGAAGCAATCAAGGAAGGCTTATGTTCAGCAGTGGACTTTAGAAGCTAGTTGATGATGATGATGATTAAAAATATCTCACTAGTTATATGCACTCTTAAATATTTGAATGTTTAATCTTGTTCTATGATGCTGCCCTGTATTTCTAATTTGCATTTGAATGATTCCTTTGAAATGATCATGCATTTTATTTTATCCCTTTTCATTAAGGAATGATATATTTCTGCCGATTAAGTAAATCTATGTAAAGGTCTCTGTAAATAATCTCGATTATTGGACATAAGCATAACATTATTTGCGTAGCATATAACATTGAAATAAATATATTCCATTTCATAACCAAACAATGAAGGCAACTGAGTTATTATGGAAGGGCTAAGAGAATCACCCTGTCTTTTACCAGTACCTACTGAAATATAATGCTACTTTTATTTGTGTTTTACATTGTAAATTGATTCCTCTTACTACGTACTTGAGGCAGACGTCAACTTGATATTCCTTCACGGTAGTCTCAGTCTGTCAAAAGCCTTGTTGTTATTTTCACAAAAAAAACTGATCTATTGCCGAACGGTTCTTCCTAAAGCCTTGTTGTGCTTTTCAGATTATAATGTTTTTACCTAGAATCTCTGAAATCGTGTTCGTGAAGATTTTCGTCTGCCCTTTAGCAGCGTTATTCTTATAATTTTCAGTGACTGTTTTTTCTTCTATCTAAAAAATCGGTATGCTAATAGTATTCTGCCATTCATCCGGCTTTTTTTTCAATATAACAATATTTTTAAAACATTTCTCCACCTCTTTAACGAGACTCGCCATCCCATATTTCAGAAGCTCGTTTGGAATGTCATCTATCCTAATTATAAATATAAAGTTGTTCTTTTAAATGATCCAGATTATAATACAGGTAATTAAATAGGTAATCAGATATTTAAAGAATTAAATGATTTTAACATTTCTTCTACTTTGAACCTTGCGAATGTACTAAAACACTATTTCAAATAATATATAAACCTTACTGTATATCCAGAACTTTTTTTGGCTAAAGGTATATTAACTTTTACCGTGGCCCACAGTTGGCCTTTTTAGCTAATCCTTCCGGGACAGCTAACCGGAAAAATATTTATATTCTTTCAATAATCGTAGTGTGAATATTAAAATAATATTGTATTTATAAGAGTAAGAAAAATGGAGAAAAGAAAACAGGAAAATTTAGTTTAGTTGTACAGATGTGTTAAATTGAATGGTGGGAAAAATGATACAGTAATTATATGACGTTAAGTATATTTATATAATCACCACCAAAAATTTTCTGATTTGTTGGATCAATTATCAGTGCCAAATTTTATCTTTAATGATAAGATGCATCAGTCAAAAATCAAGTAATTTTTTCCTAGCAGTGTTTCCATAGTTGAAAAATGGATTAATTTTGAATTTATTTAGCCGAAAAAATTTAATTAGGTTATTTAGGTGTTTTTTTTTCATTTTTAGTTTAAAATTGATATAAAAAATTATAGTCTTGTTTTTTATTAGAAAATATGAACTCCTTATGTCAAGAAGATTTTGACATCCTAGAGAAAAAAATAAGACTCAATTTGTTTTGATTTATCTCAAGAAACTATTAAAAAAGGTCCTCACGCTCAAAAAAGGGAGCAATTTAAAATAATTAAAATTATCGATACCCTCATTTGTTTCCGTGTAAGTAAATTAATGAGTCTCAGGAAAGTCACAACTCATCTATCCTTGGAATCTCCAAAAATCCTAGTCCGTCCCTGGTTTGCCGTACTTCAAGTATTATTTATTTAATTACTCTACAAGTAAGTATTTCTCAAGAAAATTATTGAAGTAAATTACAATAGATTCCAAACCATTATTAAAATGTAATTTCAAATAATTTACTTAAATAATGAAGTATTGATAGTTCTGACCAGCGGAATGAGTTATAAATTGATATACACAAATTTAAAAATGTATTTGTTTTTGGAAATATGGTTATTTAAATTGACGTATTCTTGTATTATTGTATTTAACTATGACAATAGAAGTGCTAATTAAATAACCCGTTAAGTTGTTATCTTTTTATATTGGTACTATCCTACGTCATTTCAATGAGTAGAATAATTTTATTATTTTTCTCTATATGGAAATTTTTGTATGTTCAAAGCTTGGAAAATACACAAAATCTACAAAGGGAACCAATGTATACGTTTGACTAAAATGTGGTTGTCGGACTTGAATTGTATTTATTTTGTTTGTTTTTACAACGTTTCGATTAGGTTGTATCTCTAATCGTTATCGAGTATAAACTGATTGTTTTATCATAAGGCTACGAGCTTATATAGGGACTGTCCATTGAAGCGCAACATTTCACTTCACTGTACACACCTCAATGAGTTGATGTTACGAAGTGGTGGTTGCCAAAGATTAGATATCTCAACACTGGGTTTACTAATGATTCCATTATTATGTTTAATGTAAGCTGCTGCTATAAATTTTCTTTATTTCATTTTGGGTTTCATATATATTGCCGCAAGTTCAGACCATTTTATATGGTGTTGTTTATCCCAGGCGTGTTCTGCAATACCTGATCTCGACGTTTCCCCTTTTTGTGTATGAGTTTTATGTTCCTTAATTCTAACTTCTAGTGTTAGTTTGGTTTCTCCAATATACATTTCACCACACTCACATAGAACTTTGTAAACACATTCTTTCTTATCGGTAGTTTCTGGTTTCCTTTTTGTTAAATGAGCTCTAAGTGTATTTCCTAGTTTGAAGGCTGTTTTTATATTATAACTTCTGACAATTCATCTTACTTTCTCCGAGGTCCCTTTAATGTACGGAATTGTGAAGAAGGAATGTGTTTCTTGCTATAGTAGTTAGTAGTAATAGGTAGCAAACATTAAATCCGATTTACAACAGAATGGTTATCTTTTAAAATTAATTAATGATGTTATAAATAACTTTAGAACAACGACCACTGAACACATTCCTTCTTCACAATTCCGTACATTAAAGAAACCTCGGAGATAACTAGACGAATTGTCAGAAGTTATAATATAAAAACACCTGTAAATCAGGAAATACACTTAGAGCATTTAACAAAAACGAAACCAGAAACTACCGATAAGAAAGAGTGTGTTTACAAAGTTCCATGTGAGTGAAGTGAAATGTATATTGGAACAACCTCACGACCACTAGAAGTTAGAATTAAGGAACATAAAACTCATACACAAAAAGGGGAAACGTCGTGGTCAGGTATTGCAGACCACGCCTGGGTAGACAACACTATATAAAATTACTTGAAGCTGTGGCAATATATATGGAACCCAATATGAAAAAAAAAATTACAAAAGCAGCTTACATTAAAAATAATAATGGAATCTTCAGTAAACCCAGTGTTGGGATACCTAATCTTTGGCAACCACTACTTCGTAACGTCAGATCATTAAAATGTGTACAGTGAAGTGAAACTTCATTAGACACAGTCCCTATATAAGGTCGTAGCCTTAAGACAAAACATTCAGTTTATACTTAGAGATACAACCTAATCGAAACGTCATAAAAACAAAGAAAAATAAAGACAATGTAAGTCCGACATCCACATTTTAATCAGGAACCAACATGTCTATCTATCTGTATATCTTGGCCATTTTTATCAAGAACTAGGCATTGGTTACAATTACTTTTCTTTTGATTTAGAATTGCATTGCAAAAATGTACGAAAAAAATTAACTTCTCCCCATGATCGCCGAAACTTGTGAGCAAAAAAATTTGAAATAATTCACGCTGATGAAGAGAGTTATATGGAGATTACAGGAAAAATAATACACAAAAAAATATTAATGTTTTTATTTTCTAAAAAAGCTTACTTTGGTTCAAAATATTGACTGGTAGGGAGCCCTCAACGTGCAACTCCCACTCTCTCTCAACCAACCATTTTTTACGGTTTTTTTAAGCTTCTACTTATCATTTCTATAAGGAATAATATTAGACTATGCCACCAACCAAGCCATAAAAACATAATAGCGGAAATTTAATAATAAAGTTACATTCAATTATAGCACAGGTGTCTCCTTTACTGCTAATATATTCACTAGACTTTTAACAAGACCAATAGAAACTGGTTTTTAAATAGTAAAAATATGTCTAAATTTTGCATATATGAATTTGATTGACCCATCAAAATATTGAAATATATTACTTTCAAGTTTTGCAGCCTAACAGCAAAAGGTTGTTATGAGCAAAAGAAAATATTTATCTTTAACACAAGAAATACTGATGGCTAAAGTTAATAGCCTAAGGTTAATTTTCTTTTATCAGTCCTCAATGTTATTTAAAATATATCTAGCAGCTCTCTTGGAAAGAACTGTAAGTATCATAGACAAGGAGTGGTGGTAAATAATATTAGATACGCCGATGATAATATATTATTTATCACCAGCGACCATAACTACAGGAACTACAAAACCTTAAGAAAACCAAAACTGTGGTTACAGTGAGAAAAAAAGTGCCACAGTTAACTGAGCAATTGAGTTAACAGTAAACAGGGCAATTGAGGAGAGGAGGGCTGCTTTGTAACTTAGATCTACGAGTACGATTGCTGAGGTGTGGAAACTAAACCTTAACAAAATGGTCAATGAAGAAGAGGTGTTCGAAATCAGGTGCTCTAAATGATTGCTTCGAATTTGCTGAAGTGGAAAAATATATTACACCTATGTATTCTAGCGACTAAATAAAAATATTTTTCTGGTGGGCATTATCAATTTTATGTATATAGCAGATTGAATGTGGAGGTTTAAAACATGTGACTTTGACCTTTTTTTTTGAATATATGGCTATAAACTCACTTTAATAGATCCGATTAAGGTTACAAGGGCTCAAATTAAAGGTTCAATATGACGTTAGAAACCTCGTACGTAATTCTTTTGCGAAAATATGACTATAAAATCACTTAAATAAGTCCGATTGAAGTCTATAAGGGCTCAGATGACTGGTCTTGAATTCTACTTTTCAAAAACCGGTGGCAAAATTGACTTTACTTTCAATGCGGATCAAATAAACGTGACGTTTACTTATTTTCTGATATTGGGATGTAATACTTTCAGATTACATACGATTCGACTATAAAAGGTATCTGAACTGAAAGTCCAAAATTATAGGTCCCCAAATATTTATATATATATATATATATATATATATATATATATATATATAGTACAATCAATGCCCGCTAGATGGCGTCAGTTCACTAGTAAATTGCATCAGGTAGGGTAGAAGAAAGTTATAATAATGAGCAGAATCATAAAAGACCGCGTTCTCAATAAAAGGTTTAGCAATGCTTTACCTGTTCCTTAGATTTTGAAAAACGATCTTTTTCCAGTATATAAGACATTATTAATCAAAAAGTTTTCAAGTAATGAAAATGCTTTAAAATTGTAGTATTTGTGAGCTCTTGAAAATTACAAATAGATATAAATTTATGGCCTATATTTTGCAAACAACTATTTGGATCCAAAGTTTAAAAAATACAATTTTAATTAAAACTTTTCAAGATGGAAAAAGGTTACCACATTGAAGAGAACTTTTGTTGTAAAGAATCCAATTTTATGTAACCTGGAGGTATCATTGCCATATTTCTCAAAAAAAAAAGCAAAATGCGGGTTCGGCCGCCATATTGAATCCGCCATAGCATAAAATTAATTTCGCCACACATGTTTGGAAAGTAGAGTTCAAAGCTTTTAATTTGAGCCCCTATAGGCATCAATTGGACCTATTTATGATTTTATTATTTATTTTTATTATTATATTTCCGCAAAAAAAGTCATGTGGTTTCAGCCGCCATATTAAATTTTTCATAAGCGTGAAATCAACCTTGCCACTCAGATTTGGAAAAAAGTGTTCAAGGCCTTCAAGTTGACCTGTGGTAGTTCTCTTTTATGGGACACCAATTTTAAATAGCTGAAGTCATGTGTTCATAAGGAATGCTGGTGCATATGGAGGAATTTTTAATTCTTTCATATATTTTACATAGTTAATCAGCAAAATATGTAACTTAAAATTTATTTTCGTACAAGAATTTTAACTTTTTCCCATGTTTTGCTAAAAACTCTGCCCCCTAATCCACTAACATGGTTTAACTTTAAAACCGGTCTAAACTGAGAGTAGAAGGTTTAAATTGTGTAAAGTGTAATGATAAGTCAAGCAAGTTTTAAACCTTTAAAATACATGGATAAAATATTCATTTTTTTTATTAAACCAACAAAAATGGAAAATGTTCATTTTAGGAATACAACTATTCCTGTCGCCGATTTCAAGGCTGTATACCTAGTTTTTTTTTATCAACTGTTAGTCACTCAGTTACTTATGTCGTAGGTATCTTAAAATTTGTAATTGTTTAATAAATCTACTGGTTAACTTATTTAACTCTAAGAATTAACATAGGTATATTCACTAATTTTTAAAATTTTTCTACCGAACTTTGGATTTAGAAATTTTATAAAAAAAAAATATATGTATATATATATATATATATATATATATATATATATATACAGGCGCAGATCCAAGGGGGGGGCGATCGCCCCCCCCCCCAAGAGCTTTGAGTTCAGGAAAATAGACCCGATTTTGCCTCTTATACTATAGTTTATTCAAGAACTCGAGAGAGTAATAAATTATTTTTTTCTTCGCAAACTACCTGTGTTCTTTAGTCCGGTATATTTGGCAAAATCTGTTAGACACATATATTTTTCATAAGAATTGGTTAGAAATTTTATAATCAAAAATACCGGTCTAAAATAATGGACTATTTGGGTTGGATAACAATAAATATTTGGAAGTGTCAAGTCTTAAAAAGGATTTTAATCCTTGTCATAGGCGACGGAAGGAGGTTTATTTTATCACTGAGTATTTATGTCATAGAATGTTATTTCGGTAATAAACTTAAAATAAAAAGTTTTTGTAATATTATTTTATTTCTTATAATTTCTTAATAATTCACATACATTACAAAATATAGATAATTTTGACATATTTAACACAAATCACAACTGTATTTTGATTATTTATAATTTTGGCATAGAAATCGTTTTAGACTTCAGACTAAAATGTAGCCTTATTCTCTCAAAAAATTCTAAGTTATAATTTAAATACTTACAAAATACCCATTGTCAAAACTACAAGATATTAAACATATATAAAAAATATAATAATATATATTAAAATTTTTTTGGGGCTATCGGTCAGTTTATTATTAATTAAAAACACTTTTAGGACATTTGACGTTTCAGTTTATTTATTTCTTAAACCATCTGCAGAATTACAATTAAACACTAAAAAGGGATTCAAATGTAATTAATTTTTATATGTTACAGTTAAAATTAGACCTACTTGTTTTTATTTCTATTGCACTGACATCTTAATTTAATTTAGTTTATTATATGGAAATCCGATAGCCCAAAAAAAAAATAAAATTAACATGTTAATTCTACACGCTTAAGAAAAAGACACAAATACAATAATAAAAAAATTACGGCTAATTGGAAATAAATATATATAAAATTAATGACTTGGACACACTTAAATAAAAATATATAAAAAAATAAAAAAATATATAAACAACATTAAACAATGCAATACAACAAAAATTTAAATAATAAATTGTGTTTACACTAGTAAACATTACGTATCTAATTTGTAATCAAAGTCAGTGAAGCTACATTCGCCCAAATTAATTATAATTGGTTCCTTTATCTCACGGATCATGAGATAAAGTTTTCACATTTTGCTTTATTCTTTATTATATGAATTTTTCTCAATTTCTCGCAGTAACTTTATTCAAAAAAATATTTTAAAAAATTCAGTTAAATTACTAACTTTGTAAGTTGTGTTATTTCAAGCAACTCTACCTTTTACTTGAGAGAGATATTTCCTTCTCCAACGGATAGTTTCCGGACGATTATAAGAACAGATTTCCTATCTGGTTTTTCCCTGCAAAAATTAAGTTCCCTGAGCAATTTCCAGAGATCAGTTCTTTTAATTTCAGGTAAATCCCGATCTTCATTAATTTTAGTTAGAATTTTGTCGACGGTTGGGATCTGCTTCTCGTAATAAAATGTATGTACAACTCCTTTTATTGCAGTTTTCATCTCTTCTTTCAACGAGGTTTTTCGTCTGCCTGTGATCGAATGTGGTTTGGGAGTACTAATAATTCTAGTCGTTTTTTTTCTCCTTCAGTATTCTGAACATAGTAGACTTTCCAACTCCTGTCATGTTGGAACACATTTCAACAGAGCTTTTAACAATAATATCTAGATATTGATATCTTAAGAATACAGTATAGGAATGTGTATGTTTGCTATCGCCTCTCTCCTCTCCCAAGAGCTTTGAGTTCAGGAAAATAGAACCGATTCTGCCTTTTATATTATTATCTGTACGTTGCTGGCACTCTCCTCCGTTGGCAATTTGTTTTTCTTGCGTTAGCCGTCCCTGAAAAGCTTTGAGTTCAGGAAAATAGACCCGATTCTGCCTCTTATACTAGGAATGTGTATGTTGCTGGCATCACCCCTCTCTCCAAGAGCTTCACATTCAGAAAAATAGATCCTGCCTTTTACACTAGAAATGGGAATGTTTCCGGTGTCCCCCCCCCCCCGTCGACAACTTGCTTTCGCTCGCCATACTGTACTTTCGTGATATCACCGCCCCCCCCCCCCCTAAAGAGATGCTGGATATATATATATATATATATATATATAATATACATTTCATTAAAACCAACAACGTATAATCTTTTCAAAATCTCATGTACATTAATTGACTTTTCGTTCAGTATTGAGCTTCATCAGAATATTGCAAGAATAAGTTCAATGTAAAGTAGACAATTTTTATTTAAACTTTCTTGATTTTCATTTTTTTTTGCCTTGCACAGAAACCTATCAAATATACAATATTGTCAGTACATTTTTTTTTTAATTTGAAGCAAAACTAATAGGTAAAAGTTTATTTTCCGAAAACACCAAAATAGTTTTTGAATTTAACGATAATTTGTATGTATTATTTTCAGAATTTAATTTATGAATAACGATTTCTATTGGTCGTTGTTGCGTCTCTTTTTAGCAGAAACAAAAACAGACTCTCCAACAAATTATTTCAATCAGCGTAAAATAAACACATGCCACAAACAATAAAAGGTATCATGAAACACGATAAACAATAATAAAGATAATAGATGCTCTTAAAACGTAAAAACTAGTTCTCGTGTGATGCCTCCTGTGGGGCAATTAGAACCCATTTCGAGGCGGTGCACCAGCAACCTTGATGAGCCTGAGGGTCACGTTAATAGTAGCTCGCTTGAGGCCGGTCGAGATGAAAATTTCTTTTTTTATTTAAGTCATAATTATTTAAAGAATGCGGATAAACACGTATGATAGATGGACAGTCGCTGGTCGATGGTCAATTTATAGTCAATCTAGGTTTTCTATTTCACGCTACACCTGTATGATGAGACCAGTTTTTAATCTTGGTTAGTGAATAATTTAACATATTTGACATGTGCGGTAATTAATACATATCTCGAGAAGATTATACGTATAAGATGTTTTGAAAACAACATTTTTTTTAAGTAGTAATTCCCTTTGGTAAAGTATGAAAGAAACTATAGTAGTGCAAGAAGTAATAGAACATAAGTACAGAAAATTACTCCTAAAATTTTGTTTTACTGCTTCCTTCTTTTGTTGTGCCAATGCGTTTACTTCTAAAGTGAACCAAGGTTTGTTGTTTCTTCTCCCATTTATGCTTGTTGTTCTAGTACCGAGTGCTTCTTTTGCACTATCAGTTATACTTATCTTGATTTTGTTCCAAGCATCACTAGGACTATCTTCCTCTATTATTGGATCTAGGGTTAGTTTCTCTTTTAGCCTATTTTGGTATAGCATTTTTGTTGATGTTTCCTTGAACGATTCTATGTTAAACTTTTCGATGTATATCGGAGGCTTTTTCTTTTGGAAGTTGGCTTTGAATCGATATTTGCACAGTACTAAGTTCTGTTCCGACGTTCGCAGATGTTAGGGTTCTTACATCTAAAATTTGGTTTGAAAGGATTTCTCTATTAGTAATGAAGTAATCGATCGTCGAATTGAATCCTCTTGTGTTGCCAAAAGTATACTTGTGCTATTGTTTGTGATTATAAAAGGTGTTATTTATAAAGGGTGTTTTTATAGAGGTATAGAACTTTAAGTTGGCAAAACTTTTTTAACTGGCGGCCATTTTGTCAGCTGTCAAGTGATTTATGTTTAGTTTGGTTTGGCATTTCAACATGAATAGACTGGCGCCTGAACAACGCTTCCAAATTGTGCAAATTTATTTTGAAAATCATGGTTCTGTTCGGAATACGTATCGCGCACTACGTCCATTTTACGGTCAACATAATCGTCCATCAGAGCAATTAATTCGATTAACTATGGAACGTTTTCGCACCACGTTTACTCTAAATGATAATACGCATCCACAGAGACGTCGTACAGTGCGTACAGAAGAAGTCATTGCTGCTGTAGAGCGTAGCGTAGAGGAAGACCCGAATCAGTCTATCCGCCATCGTGCACAGGAATTGGATATGTGTCCATTCACTTTATGGAAGATTTTGCGGAAAGATCTTGGTTTGCGTGCTTACAAAATCCAACTCGTGCAAGAATTGAAGCCACACGATCACCTAGCAAGGCGTAGATTCGGTGAATGGGCCCAAAACAAAATTGCCGTCGATCCCGATTTTCATAAGCGAATTTTGTTTAGCGATGAAGCTCACTTTTGTTTGAATGGATACGTCAATAAACAAAACTGCCGTATTTTGAGTGATGATAATCCTCAAGTGTATGTTGAGACACCGTTATATCCAAAAAAACTGACTGTTTGGTGTGCTTTATGGGTTGGTGGAATCATTGGTCCGTACTTCTTAAAAACGATGCTGGTCAGAACGTTACAGTCAATGGTGACCGCTATAGAGCCATGATTACTGACTTTTTCGTTCATCAATTGAACAACCATGATGTGCAGGAGCTGTGGTTTCAACAAGACGGCGCAACATGTCACACAGCTCGTGCCACAATTGATTTATTGAAGGAAACCTTTGGTAACCGCATAGTTTCACCTTTCGGACCCGTGAATTGGCCTCCAAGATCGTGCGACGTAACGCCGCTAGACTATTTTCTGTGGGGATATGTGAAGTCGCTAGTCTACGCCGATAAGCCCGAAACGATTGATCACTTGGAGGACAACATTCGCCGCGTTATTGCTGATATACGGCCACAAATGTTGGAAAATCGAAATCATCGAAAATTGGACCTCCAGATTAGACTACGTCCGAGCCAGCCGTGGCGGTCATATGCCAGAAGTCATATTTAAATTATAATGCCAGAAGGTTATCTTTCGAATAAAGTAAATTTCATGTCAATTTAAAAAATTGATCTTTGTTTTATTCCATTTAAAAGTTCTATACCTCTATAAAAAAACACCCTTTACAAAGCTCGTTATGTGCACATATATTTATTAGCATTTCTCCGTTGTTATTAATGGTCTCTTCATTAAATTTGTGCATTATACCCGGAATGGGAGTATTCCCTATTCTAGAGTTGAAGTCACCTATTATGAAAGTTTTTGATTTTTTTGGCAATCTGTCTATTACTTCTTGGAGTTCTTCGAAAAAGGTGGTTCTTTCTTCTTTGGACTTAGTCATGTCTGGCGCATATATGCTTACAAAGTTAAGATTCTCCGTATTAAAACTTAAACGGATGTATATAATATTGCTGTTTATATATTGAACTTCAACCAAATTCCGAAGAGATAAATTGAATCATCTTCTCTCGCGATATATTCACGTGATAACGATACGATAAAACCATGTTCAATTGTCGACTACAGATTTAAAGTGACACAGAGTATAAAATTTAGGCTCTACTAATGGTATTTTGAGAACAAAGACTATTTTTTGAGTCGAACTGGTAGGCCTCTACTTCAATTATATTGGCGTATTGTGCTATTTTTGAAGAATAGACAGGTAAGGGAGGATTATTTTTCTTTGATGATTGAGATATTTGCTGTCAGGACTGAACCAAAACTGTCGGGGTAATTACAAAAGTATGACTTTCTTTTATTGACACATTATTCTAGGATTATAGAAAGCAGGATCATCTGATGGTCTGACTAATCTCATTCAGTCGCTATTAGGAAACGTCGTCAATTATTATTTTATAACTATTTTTGAACAAAAAACAAATTAACTTTTTTGTATAAAAAATATTTTATTATTATTTTGACCATAGCTCTGAAGTAGTTTTGGAAAATATAAATATGTTCATTATGTGCATATAGGCCAATCAAAAGAGAGTTTTTCGTAACAAAAATACTATCATGATACCGACGGTGTCATCACACTAAAAATTATCCGTAGTGATATTTTGTCATGTTTTCCTTTCTCTACTATGATCTATTAATTTGTTATAAACAATTAAAACCAAAAATTTTCGTTTTTTTTTCAGTTTCTTGCTTTCAAAATCAAAATTAATGAAATAATCTCGAGTGTAAAGAGGCGAATGGTAGAGAATGAGCCCTAGATTGACTCAATCGGATCATTAATAACGGAGGATAAAAGGAAAAACCAGACAATTTAGCGTGTTTTTCAAAAACTCATATTTCCGTCTTTTTTCAAGTTGTAGCGCTGCCCCTTTGCGAAATAATAGTAATTTATTTTTACTTTATTCATTTCAGAACCAAGTGCTGTCGGTTTATTAATTTTTGCCACAATTGCCATTTGAATTTTTACTACATCTTTTAGCTCACCTAGATGCTTTATGGATGGTCCCATTTTAATTTCGTCGAAAGATTTTGAAAGTATTATTCTAGAAGCCTATATTCTCATTTTGCAGCAGAAAGACTGTGAAATAAGTAAAAAATGGTAGGAAACATAACTGAAAACGGCTGTGCGCGAGAAAGTAGCCTTAAAGTGAGGGCAGCGCGACGGCCGAGGGGAGTCGTATTTATACAAAGTGTCCGGTAAGTACCTCCTAATTTCTCGAGAGCATACACGAGAGGTCAAAGTAACCCTACTTTGTCATTGAAAAAAAGTCCTGAAGTGCCCCTTAACGAAGATACAGGGCCCTAAATGGGTACCCAGCGATTTACCTTATAGGCTTGTAAAATTTAATGAAATTTTAATGTTTTATAGAGGTCATAGAGACTCATTAAACCTTACTACAGTAGATATTTTAGATTATCAGAGGTCAGGAACGGACTTGCAACCACACTCGTCGGGACTAACTTTGGACATGTTTCATTTTACTGAGCTGAAAACTGAATTTTTAAATACTTTGGCCATTTCTCTTCAAAAATGGTACTCTTAATTTATTTCGATAAAGCTGGCGGTTTTCGAAATAAATCGGTTTTTATAAGAAAAATTCAAACAGATAAAAATAAATAAGTAGATAAGTTTTTGTCCGTGTAATTTAAAATAACTTATCTACTTATTTATTTACTTGTTTGGCTTTGAAACATGCTAAACGATGCCCTCATAGTGGGATCGTTTGATGCGGCACGTGGCTTTGGCTGCTAAAATAAGCGGTAGGCTTGCTTGCCAGTACCGAAAAATGCGACCCCTATCCTTTGGGCAGCGCGTTTCGTGCACTCGATTTTACATATTTCTGTTTTAATTCACCGTCGCGCCACCATATGACGGTTCTTTTACAAACTTTGTTAATCTGTGTGGTTCTTGTATTATCAAGTGGACCATCGAGATGTCGCCTTTGTCGTCTTGTTTGCTATTTTTTAATTTTAAATTCAGCTTTGTACGATGCAAAGGCGAGATGATGGTTTGTACCGAATGCGGTGGCCTGACGAGTCCCATATTAGGACGAAACAGCGCTGTCGCCATCTGTCGGACCCGGAGTTTTTCCATATTTTGGAGTGCTCCGCACTTTTTAACACGAGAATCATGTAGATTGACAAATTTTCACGTCCGCTTCGCCAATATTTTATTCTATTTTAAAATAAAAATAAAATACACAGGGTGTGCTGATGTGCTTTAATTTATGGGGAAGCGCTATCTCACTCTTCGAGGCAAGAATATGTTATGCTGAAAAATGTCCAGTTCAGACATTGTCAAGTCCAGAAACCTTTCAAAGGATTGATCGAGGCTCAATTAATTTACAATGTTATTAAAATGCAAAGATAGTGAAAGCGTTTAAATGTTATGAATGACCAAAATATTTAAAAAATCAGTTATCAACTCTGTACAATGACACCTGTCAAAAATTAGGCCCAATGAGTGTGGCTGCAAGTCCGTTTCCAACTTCTGTGATGTTCTAAAACATCTACAGTATGTAGTATGGTTTAATGAGTCTTTATAATCTCTATAAAATATGAAAATTTCATTAAATTATACAAGTGGTTTCAAAACTTAGAGCCAATAAGGTAAATCGCTGGGTACCCATTTAGGGCTCTGAATCCCCATTAAGGGGCACTTTAGGAATTTTTTTCTATAACAAAGAAGTTTTATTTTGACCACCCCTGTATGCTCCCGACAATTTCTGAGGTACTTACCAGACACCCTGTATAGTACATACGACTCCCCTCAGCAGCAGCACTGCCCCCACTTCTTTCACGCTCTCTGTCGTTTCGGTCATGTTCACTAACATTTTTCACGTATTTCACAGACTTTTTGATGCATAATGAAAATATAAGCTTATAAAATGAAAATCGGACCAACCAAAACGCATCTGGGCGCACTAAAAATTTGTAAAAATTTGAAATGGCAATTGTCCAAAAACTAATGAATCGACGGCGCTTGGTTTTGGCACCCATAAAGTACATATAAATTACTATTATTTCGCTAAAAATCAGCATTAAAACTTGAAATGTGATGAAAATATGAATTTTTAAAAAACGCTGATTTTCCAGTTTTTTTCTGTTTTTATCCGTTACTATTGATCGGATTGAGTTGATCCAGGGCTCATTTTGTTGATATTATTATTGTTTACAATTCGTCTTTTACACCACCATTTATTAGTTTAGATTTTAAAAGCAAAAAACCGATTTTTAGTTTTAAATATTTATAATAAATTAATGCATCAGAAAGTGAAAAATATAACAAAATATCACTACGGATTGTTTTTACAACACAGTCGCTATCCCAAGTATTTTTATCGTAGAATCACTTATAATTTTTCTATTGATAGTGATAAAGATTATTCCTTCTGACAAAAAGTTCATATAAACACGTGCCCTAAAATGCTTTATTTTTAATATTTAAAAGTTAACATTTTTTTCTTTTTCCCAAAAATCCAAGTAGTTAATATATTTGCTTATGTGTACCAATGAAATGCGTAGAGATTACTGTTTACTTGTTATGATAAATTATCTTGAATTATCCAAGAATGTTAATCAAAAATTCTCTTTTAAGTTTCTTCTATAATAAAGAGTAATATAATTTTTAACTTAGTACTGTAAGAGTTTACATATGCATATTTAAAAAAAAAAAAAAGTCAACTTTCAGAACAAAATTCAAAATACAACTTTGATCTAGTGTTTAAAAATTATTTACTAGTTAAAATTATAAATTTAGTTTATTTAAATCACTTTTAACTTTCTATTTAGATAAACAAGGCAACTAAATTTTTAATATTATTAATGTTCAAAATTTTCAGTGTTGGTTGCCGATTACGGAAAATTTTCTTATCAAAAGTTCTCTTTTTCGAAAAAAAAAATAATGTGATGATCCAACTTATTTTTCTAATATTAAAATTAATTTCATAAAATGTTTGCCATTATATGGATATTTTGGATATTAAGGAATAGCTACTGCACGTAAAATTAAGGAATTTACACGGCCACGAATAAACTAAAAGATTGAAATATCTCGTAAATTATTGAAGATAGGTATAGAACATGTTTTACAAAAATTTAAAGTTTTCCTAACAATGTATAGAGCAAAAGTGATATTTTTTATTTTGAAGTTTTTCAAATTTAGACCTATTTACATATTAGAACACCCTGCAACTGTTTCTTGGAATATTTTAAGCCAAATCTTCAAAACGTTAGACTTTCTTTATTATAAATGTTCGAGTTTTTTTCATAATATTAAGGACTACAAGAGATAGGACTTTTCTCCTTTAACTTCTGTTATTTCGAAAACTATGAAATTAAGGCTTATCAAATATATAATAAAGTTTAAGGACTACATATAGAATTAAAAAATTAAGTTTTATATACTGGGTGTTCCATTTAAAAAAAAAATCTTACTGTTTGACGCAACCTGTATATTTCCAATATTTTGAAAATGTTTATATTTGGTAATGATATCTTAGAGTAAATACAGTTTATTATTAAATTTGCCCTATATCCAGGAACTTACTCTATCCAATTTGAGGTATTCAGTGGGGTTTTAACAAAAAATAATTGCTAAAAGGGCATGGAGCAAGCACGGTCAATAACTGCTATTTTTAAAACGGATGATTCTCTACGGATATCAGGTTAGTGTCCATAAAATGGTTTATAACCCCTACAATGTGCTTTATGTCCGAAATACTGCGTCTTCTAGATATAAAATCTGCATGCAGAATTAATTATTATTAGCATAGATAGCTTTTTTATTTCGACAAAATTTGTTTACTTCTATTTTCATTTCATTTTATTACTTAATATAATACTATTTTCAAAATATACAGATAATAATATTTAATTGTCCCCAAAATGAACCTTGTATTTAGATTTTATAGGTTTCGGAACCACAGATCTAGGTTATATTGCTCAGACTCAATAAATCTAGGATTTATGTCTCCAGGATAAGGTATACATTTTAGGTGAGAGTGCTTGGCTTTAGGTTTTGGGACTTGAAAGTGTGGGCTCCAGAGTTTTAATTATTCCAAATTTGAAGCTAGTAGTTTGATATTCTGTTGGTATGATGGTGTGATCCGACAGGCCGATTCTATACATCAAGCGAGGTATTTTTGAGAAAATCCCATTTTACGCTTGCGAAATTATTTTTAGCGTTATGTTTAAGACAATATTATTTTTAGAACAGAGTTTATTTTCATTTTCTACAACTTTGAATGCAAGAAACTCCGTTACTTAAAACACTTTTCATGCAAAATAAAATATTAAAATTTTGGCTACACAACTTCAGATTACAGATTAGGCTTATCTTAAAGATTTTTATCTGTAGATTTTGAGAATAATATTGTGATATTAGGTAAATGCAAACGTTCATGTTGCAATATTATATAAAAAAGGCATTTTTTCAAGAAAGTGAATTTTTAGGGGTTTTACAGTGATTCTCTGGCAGGGGGCTAGCATGCTTCTTAGTTTTCCTGTAATCTACATTAATTAAGCTCCAATATAAAAAAAATTTCTCGATATCTTTATTTTCCTCGAAGATTTACGATTTTGAAACGAAAAAGTTACGATTGACCCATAGTTGCGCCATGGCGAAATCGTTGCTCACTCTCATGGCGTTATATCTCGAGATAATAAAAAAGTCCCATTTTTTAAATATTAATTTCGAAAAATCTCAGCTTTCAATTAAAAACACTTTAAAAATATCAAAAGTGACCTTCTCAAAATAGAAAAGAAATTTTCTTTTCGAATTTTCACTATGACAGTGGGAAAATTTTGGAAAACGCATAGCTCCATTGGAAGGACAAGGTTAACATCTCTATGTATGCCAATTTTTTTTGTAAGTTTGTTGGTTTTTTTGTTGAGGTGAAAAATATGTTATATTGTGAGCTCAGGAGACTTGACTTAAAATGTCTGTACGACTATTATGTAATTTTGGAACCAAAATTTTCTCTGAATGGGAAAAATTCAATTTCTGAATTCCCTAATTTTAAGAAAGAAAGAAAGAAAAAGTTCGACTGGCTATTTTTCATCATTAAAATTCTAAAAATGGTCTAACATTTAGAGTGAAATTGACACTAAAAAATATACCAATATGTGTTCTAAATATTCTCAAAGCTTTGTCAGTTTAACTAGATTAAAGTTTCAACTTTTCAGAATGAAATTATTATTTTTTCGTCTCATTCTCGGACTCCATTTCTCACCTTGTCTTGTAATTTATAGTATCCCGCAACTCAAAAGAAAAAATTGTAATTAGAAGTTACTTCGGACGAGTGAAAAATATAGATACAAAAGGAAATTCTTATACAAAATATAGATACAATAGGAAATTGTTATACAAAAAAAAACTCTTTGAATAGAGTTTAAAAATGAAGAATCTATTAAAAAATTCATTTTTGATCTAAATTATGCATTTCTGAATTTTCTGTAATTCTTCTAGAAAAAGATCTCCCCTAGAGTGGAGGTATTATATATATATATATATATATATATATATATATATATATATATATATATATATATATATATATATATATATATATATATATATATATATATATAGGTCGGAATTTATATATAGGTCGGAATTTATTCTTGCAGTTGCTTTTTTTGGTCGTCTTTTCCTTGTGGGAATGTGCTTGCAATCTAACGCGGTACACATATTTGGTATTTTTAATAAAAAACTTTTACTCTTGAAAACTTGGTTAAATTGTACTGAATGTAATAACTAACATTTAAATCTAATGAAATGAGCAAAAAATCAACACTATACATGACCGTTTCTAGAACCGTACTCTCTAAAGACTAGATTAGAAATGAAGTTCAAAACTAACCTTATAAGCAGTGGTCATTTAGATTTATATACCTGAAAAGTTTTATTCCAAGACCTTTTTTTGGAACAGTACTCTCGACCGACGGGATTAGTAATGAGGTTCAAAAATAAAGTTACAACCTTGTCATTTATATTTTACATTATTTATATACCTGAAAAGTTTCATTATTATGTATAAGATTATAGGTAAAGGGTACCAGTAATAATTGACCTTAAATCTGCATAGTAAGGAATTTATGGTGGCGTTTTGTTGTTGGGAATGAAATAATTCGAAAAATGGCATTTTTTGTATAATAGCTCAATAAACAATTTTCATAGATTTTAATCACTAGTATTCCCCTTGTTAAAAATCTTTTTTTTTTCTATACTAGTTTGTACGTCCTCACAGTTTCTAAAAACTTCTGAAACATAGCCTAAAAAAAAAGATGAAACAAGTTTTTTAAATCTACGGGAAGTCAATTTTCAGTTTCAGAGTCGAATGTGAAAAATTATATTTGTAACCAAAAGTATACCAGAATAGGTTTAACAAATTTTGTCGAGAGAAAAGCTATGCTAATAATTTATTAGGCATGTAGATTTTATGCCTAGGAGATTGGGTTTTTAGGACATAAAGCATATTGTAGGGGCTATAAACCATTTTATGGGTATTTATCTGATATCCGTAGAGAATCATCCATTTTCAAACTTGCATGCTCGATGCACTCTTAACAGTTACTTTGTGTTAAAAACCCATGGAGTAACTCAACGATTGGATAGAGTAAGTTCCCGGACTATACGGCAAATTTAGCAATAAACTATATTTACTCTAACATATGATTACCAAATATAAACATTTTCAAAATATTGGAAATGTACAGGTTGCATCAAAAAAGTAAGTTAAGTTTTTTGAAATGGAACACCCAGTTATATATATATATAACTAAATTTTTTAATTCTATATGTAGTCCTTAAACTTTATTATATATTTGATTGGCCCTAATTTTACAGTTTTTCTTAAAATTTTTTTTTTAAATAACTGTTAAGAGGGCATCGAGCATGCAAGTTTGAAAATGGATGATTCTCTACGGATATCAGATAAGCACCAATAAAATGGTTTATAGCCCCTACAATGTGCTTTATGTCCTAAAACCGAATCTCCTAGGCATAAAATCTACATGCCTAATTAATTATTAGCATAGCTTTTCTCTCGACAAAATTTGTTTACTGCTATTTTCATAAATCTGAATTAAACCTATTCTAGTATACTTTTGGTTACAAATATAATTTTTCACATTCGACTCTGAAACTGAAAATTGACTTCCCGTAGATTTAAAAAACTTGTTTCATCTTTTTTTAGTCTATGTTTCAGAAGTTTTTAGAAACTGTGAGGACGTACAAGCCAGTATAGAAAACAAAAAAATTTTTAACAAGGGGTGATTAAAATCTATGAAAATTGTTTATTGAGTTATTATACAAAAAATCGCAATTTTTCGAATTATTTCATTCCCAAGAGTACCAAAATAAATTAAAGTTTCTAGTTCTTAATAAAATCATGGGATATTTTATTATGACAAATTTCATTCCTGCAACAAAACGCCTAGTACTAGTACCCTTTACTATATATATATATATATATATATATATATATATATATATATATATATATATATATATATATATTTAGTTGGTTATTTTCTTGGGAATATGGTTCATTTTATATTGAAACTACATATATAAAGTAGTCATACTTATTGTATATATATATTTTTATTTTTCAGGACGTTTCGATTCTTTCGAATCTTTTTCAACTGACGGTTTCGGCGAATGCTACAAAAATGTACATTTTTAATATTATTATATATGGAATTGGAGGTTAAAAACTTACCATTAATTAGAAGAATGGACACACAGAATTGGACTGTTAAAAATACTTTTGAAAAGTGAATACACAAAAGAGTGAGTGATTATAATTGGTTTATGATGTAATTAATTTTTGTTTAAAACAAAAATCTCTGTTCTTAATGGTAAGTTTTTAACCTCGTATTCCATATATAATAATATTAAAAATGTACATTTTTGTAGCATTCGCCGAAACCGTCAGTTGAAAAAGATTCGAAAGAATCGAAACGTCCTGAAAAATAAAAATATATATATATACAATAAGTATGATTACTTTATATATGTAGTTTCAATATAAAATGAACCATATTCCCAAGAAAATAACCAACTAAAAATATATTTAATGGTTCAAGAAAAATTAATTCCTATACTATATATATATATATATATATATATATATATATATATATATATATATATATATATATATAACTCAACGCAAGCTACATAAAACTTCTTAGTTTTAATAAAATATACATTATACATAATAATGAAACTTTTCAGGTATATAAATAATGTAAAATGTAAATGACAAGGTTGTAACTTTATTTTTGAACCTCATTACTAATCCAGTCGGTCGAGAGTACTGTTCTAAAAAGGGTCTTGGAATAAAACTTTTCAGGTATATAAATCTAAATGACCACTGCTTATAAGGTTAGTTTTGAACTTCATTTCTAATCTAGTCTTTGGAGAGTACGGTTCTAGAAACGGTCATGTATAGTGTTGATTTTTTGTTCATTTCATTAGATTTAAATGTTAGTTATTACATTCAGTACAATTTAAGCAAGTTTTCAATAGTAAAATTTTTTTTATTAAAAATACCAAATATGTGTACCGCGTTAGATTGCAAGCACATTCCCAACGAATTGAATCAAAAGAAAACAAGGAAAAAACGACCAAAAAAAGCAACTGCAAGAATAAATTCCGACCTAGAGGAAAATTCTAGAAAAACTGAAGTAGAGAAGGATTTTGGAGTGAGTTGTTCTACACCTAAAAATACAAATTTGAATAGATCTGAAGAATCCACGCTTAAAGCTGAAGATTTGGAGTATACTGAAATGCCCCGGTTTAAAGAAAGGTAACTTTATTTTTAAATAAATTTATTTATTAAAGACATAATAAAAAATATTGTAAAGCAAACATTACCTAATAAAATGGAGCGTGAAGTTGAGAACTTTGCTACTGAAAAAATTTTCCACTAGTTTATAATAAAATATTTTAAAAAATCGACCCAAAACATTCCTGATACAATAATAAAGTAATATTTATTTTGAAAAAAAAACAGATTTGTGTTTTAGGAATATTTCAGGAAATGCTAGCACGGACGCCACTGGTGAAAGTGAAAAAAATGTTTTTTTTTTATGTTTATTTAACCTACCAAAATTCAATAAAATATCTAAACCTCTCAAAAAGAAATACTGATATAGAAAACAAAATGGAACTCCCTGTACCACAAAAATAAAACAATTGGGCACCTGTATTGATATGTCCTTTTTTTCTTAAAATCTTCCAAAGATTGACACCCTTAGATATTAGCCTGCAATTATGAAACTCCCAGTATATTAATTTGAGAAACTAAAATTTCGCATATAATTAAGGCTTTTCTTTTTTTTTATATTTCCAGTTCATAAATGTCTAGTTTATCTAGAATACTTCATTATTAATTCACAAAAAAGTGTCGCTGATTTTAAGAATAAAATTAATAATTTCCATAAACAGAAGCAGTACAAAAGTGTACAGATTTTGATTTTTTTTAGTGAAATGATTCATAACTAAATATACTCCATAAAAAATTGTTATTAAGGCAATATTTAGAAGAAACGCTTTAAATCTGTTTAAACGAACCATTTCACGAATAAATCTTACACTCCTTAAGTTTTTTTCTTGTTAAGCCTAAGATCATATCCACATAGTCTGTATAAGTCGAACGCTACGCCTTTCAGAATTAGAGCGTCGCAAAAATAGCTTATTTCAATATTCACTCACTAAATATCCCATTGACCTAATATACATTTAGAGTTTATTTAAAATTGCAATTGCAAGGAATTAAACTAACTTAATATTGACGTTGCTCCCATAAATTCATTGTTTGGAAGGTGGTACAAATTAAATAAACCTTGTCGAGTAGATTTTCGAAAACACCCAATCGAACTTAACAAAATTTGTCAAATAGAAGAACGGACAAGAACACTAAAGGTCGTGAATATGGAAGAGTAACAGTGAAAAGGAAACGCATTGCAACACAAAATCAGAACCAAAAAAAATATTTAAAAATAACACCAAAAATAAAACTTTACTAGAAGTAATAACATACAAAATAATTAGCAAATTTTTGCCATATTTTATAACATGCACTATCGAGCCACTTCCAATAAAACAACAATACGATTTTTTTCCAGTTTAATGACTGTGCAGCTCGTTCGGAAGTATCTCACAACTTTACAGGTTTCAGGTTCAAAGTTTAGATCATTTTTGTTCTACTAAAACCTGAAGAATTATTTATTGCATATACATTTATTAACAAATATATAACATTACACACTTTTATAAAACATTCTTTCTTTTTTACACAGTAATCTAACTCAGTTAGTCAACACCATCATCAAAGTGCGATTACCAAGAGATATTTTACGGAAGACAGCCTTTTTTAAACCAATTAAAAAAGAAGGAATTCATGAAGAAGATACATCGAACAGAAGATCAGAAAATGATGATATTCCACCCCAGTCATCTGAAGGATTTAAAATACAAAACACATGTGCAAAAATTTTCAATAAGTTGACACACATAAGGTTGGCCACTTCAACTCCACTGATTTATTACAAAAGTAGATCACAAGTATCTACACCCGTTACAAAAAAAATTACTTTGCCACATCGTCCTAACAGTAACTTAGGCTTTGATGAGAGGAGGTTTGCTTCGAATACATTTACGATGACCCCGTCCGCACAAGACGTGCCCTTACCTCCCAAGAAATGGTTAATGGTAAAAAAATGATCAAATTAATGAACTCACAATTTCAAAAATTATGTTAAATCTTTTAATAACAACAAAATAGGAGAATTTTGATTATCTAAAAAAACGTATATTGTATAAATTATTTGTTATAATTACTAGCAGTTTTGTGAAAAATTATATAATATCCTTCACATGTAAAATTTTTGGATTGTGATATTTACAACCCAAAAATTAGTTTTATTTTTTGAAAATATCTAAGTTATTTAGTTTTATTACTAATATCAAAGACAATAATGGGTATTATTGTCATTGCTTATATATAGAAATGGCCACTATTATTATACATACTATAATTTACTGTGATATTATAATTTTAAACATTTAGTTTAAGGCTAGGCAACCGGTAAATATTCTTTAGTTGTATGTATGTACATAGATTTTCATAATAGTGCAATTCTTTTGTGATATTTCAAGTTCCCTCAAGTATTTGAAAACTAGTTAATTTTTGAAATCATCGTATTTTGTGTAATTTAAAACAATAAATTGACTTCATTTTGATATGAATATAATACATTTATTTTATTATAAAATTGTTTTTAAACTTCAACCCGTACATCTTCTTTTGTCATTTTTAGATTTCGAAAGATGATATCCCATCATGACACTGACTTTAGTAACGACACTGATCTTCATGGCCAATTATAGATCAACTTTTTTTTTCCAAGTGGGGACCTCAGATGTTCCATACTTTCTATTTCTGCAATAATGCATATACATTGTAAAAAAAGAATCCTTTGAAGTTGGTTTCAAGGACAAAGTCAGGGTTGGTAGTGGATGTCCCCTATTACTTACTTTACTATTTACTGTACTCTACTATTATTACTATTACTTTTATACGGAACATTTCCTTCTTTATCACGAATTTGGGGAAATATTTGGGTGAATTTTTTAAAACAAAACACCCTATATAAGCTAAGGTAACATTCTTTTACTATGTACTGTATAAGAGAAGTCGTTTGCCACCTACTGGCTAAAAAAACTAAAAACTAAACCTGCGATACCGTGCTATAGGCCAATTGTCATTTTTTCGTTTCAAAATCGTTAATCTCCGAGAGAAATAAAGACATCGAGAACTTGATTAATATAGATTACAGGAAAAATAAGAAGTGTGATGGCACCCTTTCATAGATTCACTGTGAAGCCCCTTAAAATTCATTTTTTTTTTGAAAAAATGTCTTTTTCATATAATATAGCAACATGAACGTTTATATGCAGATAAAAATCTTTAATTGAGCCCAAAGTGAACCATGTATTTAGATTTTATAGGTTTTGGGCTCATTAATCTAGGTTATATTGCTCAGATTCAATAGATCTAGGATTTATGTCTCCAGGATGTGTGCTTAAGAATTTAGGATAATTTAAAATTCATCTTTAAGACTCTTTTAAATCATAAAAAATGGGTTTAGGGAATAAATTTTAGGTGAGAGTGCTTGGCTTTAGGTTTTGGCACTTGAAAGTGTGGGCTTCAGAGTTTTAGTTGATCCAAATTTGAAGCTGGCAATTTGATATTCTGTTGGTATGATGGTATGTTCCAACAGGTCGATTCTATACATCAAGTCAGGTATTTCTGAGAAAATCCCGTTTTACGCTTGCGAAATTATTTTTAAGATTATGTTTAAGACAATATTATTTTTAGAACAGAGTTTGTTTTCGTTTTCTACAACTTTGATTGCAAGAAACTCCGTTACTTAAAACACTTTTCGTGCAAAATAAAATATTAAAATTTTGGCTGCACAACTTCAAATTACTATAATTCAACCAAAATTGACAAAAGTTATCATTCAAATGCTTATATTAAAGATTTTTATCTGTAGGTTTTGAAAATTATATTGTGTTATTAGAGAAGTGCAAACGTTCATGTTGCGATATTATACGAAAAAAGCATTGTTTCAAGAAAATGCATTTTCAGGGACCGCACAGCGATTCTATGAAAGGGTGCTCGTTATTTTTCCTGTAATCTACATTAATCAGGTTTTAACTTAACAAAACTTTCTCGATATCTTTATTTCCCTCGGAGATTTGCGATTTTGAACCGAAAAAGTGATGATTGGACCATAATGCGTCGTGGAGCAAACCGTTGTGCAGTCTTCATGGCATTATATTTCAGAATAATAAAGAAGTCCCATTTTTTTATTAGTAACTTCGAAAAATTTCAGCTTTCAATTGAAAACACTTAAAAAAAATATCAAAAGTGACCTTCTTGAAATATAAAAGAAATTTTCTTTTTAAATTTTCACTATGATAATGGGAAAATTTTGGAAAACGCGTAGAACCATTGGATGACTAAGGTTAAAATCTCTATGTATGCCAGTTTTTCTTGTAAGTATTTTTTTTTTGTTGAGGCGAAAAGTAAGTTATATTGGGCGAAAATGAGAGCTCAGGAGCGTTGACGTAAAATTTCTTATAGGTACGAGTATTATGCAATTTTAGTACCAAAATTTACTCAGAAATTACATTCAGAGTGAATATCGGCCCTAAAAAACTATACCAGTATGTGTTCTAAATATTCTCAAAATTTGTCAGTTTAACTAGGTTAAAGTTTCAACTTTTCAAAAAAAATTATGACTTTTTCGTCGCTCTCTCGGACTCATTTTCCCATTTCGTCTCGAAATTTATAGTTTCCCGTAAATCAAAAGAAAAATATGAAATTTTAAGTTACTTCGGATGAGTAAAAAAAATATAGATACAATAAGAAATTCTTATACAAAAAAAAATAAAAAATTTGAATAGAGTTTAAAAATGAAGAATCTATTTAAAATCCGTTTTTGATCTAAATTATGCCTTTCTGAAGTCTCTGTAGTTATTGTGGAAAAAGATTGTCCATATAGTGGAGGTATTGTTTATATGCATGTATCCCGAGGTTCCATCCTATTTTTCTATTACTTTTTTCGCCTCTTCCTCTCTTAATACTTTTCAAAGCCCATTAGTTAAGGTTTTTCAATAAAATTATATCAAGCTTAAAAACAGCACAACGAACTCGATACTATTATACATATGTTTCCTAGGATGAAGGTAGGAGGTCATACCACTCAAATAGTTCGATTAAGTTTTAACATCACTAAGAGGATTACTTTAAGCTTCTAAATAAAATTGAGTTAGAAATAGTGAAACTAAATAACTAAATAAAAGTAAATAACTCTGCAAGACAATCAGAAACTAGTCAATGCCAACCAGATCATTCAAAAGCAATTTACAGACTGTCACCAGATTGTTTTTGTAAATTCTGGTTGGCGCTGACTGGTTTGTGATTTCTCCAAGAACAAATCTGGTCTAGTGTTTATCAAACACGCACTATGTTAGGATTCCGTAGTAGTTATTGGCGTCGTTAGTTATCTCTGCAATTTCGGTGCACATCTGTCTTTGAGTTAATTAACAGCACGTGTTCGCAAAATGTTATCAGGAAAAATGGGCTTTTTTGTCAGAAAACATAATTAAGTGGTTACACCACCTTTAGATTTTCTTTATCTAGACAAGTCATTTACACTTCTGGGAATTGAAAATATTTCCAGGGTCTACCCATTTCAAAATTCAAACTATTTGCCAAGTCCTAGCAATTAGGATTGAAAGCGCCAGGACGTAGACCCTAAACTCAGGTAGCGAACTGACTCTTGATCTTTGAATAGTCTTTTATAATAGATATTTTGAGTCAGTCTTTTACAATCAGAACTACTTTTAGGAATTTTAGAAAGTGAAAATAACTGAGGTGCATAAAGTTGGAATTCGTTTAGACTCTCTGAACCTACGATATCATAGAATCAATTTGCGTTGTGACGCAATAGTGCACAGATCGGGGTCTGGGCACTCTTTTTGAGAGAAATGAGATGGCGCTAGTATGCCAATACAATAGGACCATAGTTTATCGACTTAGCATCTGAAAGGTTTTGTCACCTTGTTTAAATATAGCAATTGATGGGTATGATTTGTGAGATTTATTTCGTTGTTTTCGTATTTACACCAGTCTTAGGCGATTAAGTTATTGACATTTTCAGTGTACAACTTATTGTGCATTGTTGGTAAAAATCGTAGTGAAGAAATTAGTAAATAAATTTAAATCTTGATTTAATGATTATGGATATTAAGCGAAACGATATATATATATATATATATATATATATATATATATATATATATATATATATATATATATATATATATATATATATATATATATATATATTTAATTCTTTCGTAAATTTGTGCACTTTTTCAATAAGTTTAAACTTGCTTTTATATCTTTTTAATTGAATTATATTTTTAGTTTTTCTGTGAAGACAGTGAGTATGAGATATTGGAACTGTTGTGTTCTTGGTTGTATTGATTCAACTTGCACCAGATATATTCCCAATCCTGATAATCATAAAAAACGACTTAGTTAGTGGAAGTTATTGACATTGAATCCTAATATATTCATTAGAAGATATCGTGTATATCAGCAGTATTTCAGTGAAAATGATAAAAGTTTGATAATGTATATTAATAATTCTAATTTATCTTCACCGAATTTACCAGCAAAAATAGGTAAGTTGTAAACATTTGTTCCCAATTATTTTAAGTTATGTTCATAAACGAACAATTTTACAATAAGTAACTATACTTTAAAAATTTAATGTTACTATCATTATAATACGAATAATTATTTATTTTTATTTCCAACACAGCAATTGCCTTTTGACAGGCAGAACAAAAGTGAAGACATAAGATCTACCGTACTATAAAATACGATTCTGAAATAAGGTCAATATTTTCAAATTGGAATTGGTTGTACAGATTCGTTTTTGCCAAGGGTGGACATATGAGTAATTCCTATAACTAGGGAGATTGAAACGATATGCATGCATTTCAGATCTATTTTAATAGAGTTTTCAGTTTTTAGCAAAAACTTTTGTTTATTGATTTCTTAGAAAATTTTATAACTGAAAATATTTTGATATCAGAGGAAATGCAGGAAAATTACTTTATAAAACAAAAACAAACAGGTAATTTAGAGTTTATGGATTTTTTATTGATCTTCTTCTTCTTCTTCCTCTTGTTATAGGCTTACAGCCTGTTTTTTCCAACTCAATCATTCATTTCATTCGATGTTGAAATCCAGGACTCTCTCCACCTTTTAGGTGGTCTACCTATTGGTCTTCTGGTTTCCGGTGTTCCATCTCGGGCGATTCTCGCTATCCTATTTTGCGCCATTCTTCCTATGTGCTCATTCCAGGCTCTTCTGCGCTTCCGTCCCCATCTTACTATATCCTGCATTCCATGTTCCTAGCGTATTGTTGAATTGCGTATGTGATCTTTTAATGTGTATCCCGATATTCTTCTTAGTACTTTCATTTCGGCAGTTCTTAGAATTGATTTTGTTTTTGTGTTGTCAGCTCTCGTCTCTATTGCGTACGTCATTATCGGTCGAATACAGGTCTTGTAGATTTTTGTTTTTGCGTCCTTGCTCATGTATGTGTTGTGCCATATTATATCCGCCAGGCTTCCTGAGATTCTATTTGCCTTGTTTACTTGGTTTCTTACTTCTCTTGTTCTGTCTTGGTTTGCGGATATCTCAACTCCTAAATAATTAAAGGTCATGAGTTGTTCTATTGGTTTGTCATCCACTACTAGTTTGCATCTTAAGGGCACTTTGCTTATTACAATTGACTTAGTTTTATCGATGGATATTTTCATGTTGAATTGCTTGCTTATGGTGTGGAATGCAAATAGAAGTCTTTGAAGATCGTCTTCATTTTCCGAGACTATGACGGCGTCATCAGCGTAACATATTATTGTTATTTCCCCGGTATTCATTCTGTACCCTGGTGCCGCTCTTTTGACGTTCTCAATTATTTGGTCCATTACTATGTTAAACAGTAATGGACTCAGAGAGTCCCCCTGTCGTATGGCCGATGCTATCGGTACATCCTTAGTTAGGTTGCCGCTTACTGAGATTTGTGTTGTGGTGTTGGAGTTTAGCTGTTCAACGATGTTAATTAAATTGTTTGGGATTCCTTTAATTCGCATTATTTGCAGAATATCATCCAGTTTCACCCTATCAAAGGCTTTAGTTAGATCTATAAAGCACATAAAAGCCGGCTTAGTAAATTCAATAGATTTCTCTGCTATCTGTCTTACGATGAATATGGCATCTACTGTAGATCTGTTTTTGCGGAAACCTTGCTGTTCTTTTATTGATATTATAAATAGAATGAATATTTGTTATGTTCTTTTTATAGAATACCAAATTTGTGTCCGCTGCACGTGCAGCCAACTAACTCCTAAGGCAAAGCGATTTTATAGAAAAACTATGGAATATAAGCATTCTATTTCTGTTTGTTGTCAACATACAGTATCACACAAGACCGTAGGAGATGGAGAGCTATAGTGGATGCGTCTAAGACTCACCCAGAGTTGTAAGACCAGGAAAGAAGAAGAAGAAATAAGATACAGTATCTTTTAAAAGAAAATAAAAATTATAAAGAGAATTATTAATAAGTTAAGATCAGAATGAATATTTAGACATTTGGCGCTAGATCTGTACAAACATTCTGGCAATGGTTATAGTTATTGTATGTTCCATTTATCATCCAGAAAGACAATGATGAGATATATTAGTTGATACCAGCATTTAAGGTTTCCTAATAGAAAATTTAGAAAAACAACAAATTTTTAACCAAACTCTTTTCTGTACATGTTCATGTTTGTTGAAATATCATAAATGCTTAGTGTTGTTTATGAAAAAATGAAGACCAGCTTGTTGGTGAGGAAAATGGAGTAATATGTGATGATGCCTTAGTATTCATGATTACAGATACATGCAAAAAATGAAAGCAAACTATTTGTTTCATAGACATTCTGCGGGAATACAACAAAAATACCTCTATCAAATTTCAGTTCTATATTGAAAACATCCATCCACATTTTACAGTAAATTTTATATAATTGTAATTTTTTTTTTGTAATTCTTTTCATTCTATATTAAATGTACTAAGAAAATCTATTCTTTATGAAATTTAATACATTAGTTAACTTATATGGCCACAGAAATTTCAGTTTCAAGAAACTAATTAAATAAAAATATTATATACAGATTTAATTGCATTTTTAAAGACCTACTTAATGGTATCCCACTCGATATATTTAGTAAGAGCAATTATACCAAATTTTTTTAGACTTTTGAAATTTACCGTTGGAAAATTATTTTAATGAGGGGGGCTTTTAAAAAGTCATTCATATTTGACAAATGAAGCGGCTAAATAAAAAATTTAATATAAAACATTTACTTGTATTTTTAAAGACCTATCCACTCGACAGTGTGAAGGAAAAAAATTTTTCCATCCTTACTTTTCAAACAAGTTGAGGTACCCTAATTTTTTTTCAATTTCGTTTTGGTTCTGTTTTTGGGTAACTGTGCATGTACCTGCAAAATGTCATTGCAAGAGATTGAACTGACTAAGTTATATGGCTGTGACATACACAGGGCAGATAGATATAACGAAACTATAAGGGTTTCTACGGAATGCGCGTAAATCTTAGTCTAACTAGTAGTAATTCTGATATAAAATAACTCTGCTTGAATTACTTATGAGGCTTATTTCTTTTTAAATTAAAAATTCATCAGATTGGCTTCTTTTTCATATCAAGTAGTTATTATTTAAGCGTAAGCATACGGGGTAACCTATAAGTTCCTAGGTGATTTATAAAGCTAATAAAGAAAGGGCTTTGCTTAAAGTTATTATGCTAAACGGAGTTTGTTCCATCTTATCAATGAAAAACAGCATCTTTTAAATTTCTTCGGTTTTTAGCCTCACACATTCTAACTCTATCCAACGTGTGTTCCATGGCAGACATTAAAATATCTCACTCTAATATTGTTCTTCGAGGGTTCTACACTTATTGACCTCAATTTTCTCGTTTAAATAATCCCACACATGTTGCTGGAAAGTAAATGTATTGAATTGTAGGGAAGAGCTCCTGAAATGAGGTGTGCCAAGGAATATGTAACTGGACCTGGTGCACGGCTTACTAGAGTGGTTCCATCCTTAGGAACTAAAGAGCTGCGAATTGTGGTGGGACTGTTGACAGGACATTGGCACCTGAGAGGCCATCTTCATAAGACTGGTGTCGTCGATGACTCGATGTGCAGATGGTGTCTAGAGGAGCATGAAACTGTTGACCATATCCTCAGAGGGTACCCAGCACTTAACGGACCTAAGGAGAGACATTTCGGAGATACAATTTTGTTACCGAAAGCCTTTAGGCAAATTCAATTAACGAAGTAGGGGTGAGATGTAAAGAGCCAACGAGGCCTAGGAATCGATGATCAAGTATCACCACCTTTTGTTCTTTCATTCATTCATTAAACCCCACATAAAAATCAGCAGGTATCAAGTCATGCCAATATGGAAATTCGGCACGTCTTGAGGTTGGAATTAAACCGCACTGGTAACTGATTTCTGTTGCACGACAATGCGCCAGCCCATTCTTCAATACTCATCATACAATTTTTGGCCCAAAAGTCGATCTTCATGATTCATCAACCGCCCTGCTCGCCAGATCTGGCTCCGGCAGACTTTTTTCTTTATTTCCTAAATTTAAAATAACAGTTTAGGGAAAACGTTTTGAAGACGTTGAGGCGATTCCAGGGAATGTGACCTGGGCTCTGAAAGCTATTATAGAAGAGGAGTTTTTCAGGTCATTCCAGCGGCTGTACGAGCGCAGCAAAATTTGTATAGAACGAGAACGGAATTATGTTGAAAACTAAATAAAATCTTTTTTCTAAACTCTTGTTTTCATTCGTAAAAAAATTGGCCCGGAACTTCTTGAATGAAGCGTGTATCTCATATCAAAATGTCTTCGATATGCTGTCTAAGTTACAATAATTGATGCTAAATTTTGAAAATAAAATTCCATAAGTTTGATTATCTGCTCAGTAGTGAGCCTCTCCATGATTAAACTCCTAAGTATCTAGTTATATATATATATATATATATATATATATATATATATATATATATATATATACATATATATATATATATATATATATATATATATATATATATATACATATATATATATATATACATATATATATATATATATATATATATATATATATATATATATATATATACATAGAATTTGGCTTTTAAAATCACCGAGGAAACTATAAACCACGCTGTCTTATCTTCTTGGAATAATCTTGTTTGGATACAGCTATTGTCATATAGGAGCCATTTCACAAACATCTGCAAAAGCTATAAAAACAATAACAAAGTATCTAGTTATATATATATATATATATATATATATATATATATATATATACATATAATTATATATATATATATATATATATATATATATATATATATATATATATATATATATATATACATATAATTTGGCTTTTAAAATCACCGAGGAAACTATAAACCACGCTGTCTTATCTTCTTGGAATAATCTTGTTTGGATACAGCTATTGTCATATAGGAGCCATTTCACAAACATCTGCAAAAGCTATAAAAACAATAACAATAAAAGTTAAAAAGCCATGAGCATGTAACTAACCACGTATAACGGTATAAATAGTTAATAGCTACAACGTGAAATAATATATCTACTGTGAAACAATGACATCTACATAAATAATTAATAAGGTACACGATCATTATAAAGTAACATAACTTTCATTATTACACGCAACAAAAATTGCAATGCATAGCACTCTTACTGATTCACTTTTTATTAGTGACAGTAAAACGAAATGCGTGATTTTTTATGATTTTTCAATTGCGTGTATTGTAAATAAGTACTTACATACTTGCGTGTATCGTATATGCATTTTAGTACTACAACTTCTATTTATTAATTATTTTAATCCATAGCTTTCCTGTGAGAAATTATTGAATTAAGTGTAGGAGTTTTGCAAACAGCACGGAATGAAATAAAAAAAGAAAGTTGAAAAAATATTCTTAACAGTTCGTTAAATATGGAGCAGTTGTTGAGTACTCTGTAAATATTTTACTTCTACACAAACGATAAATTTTAGCAGGGTAGCAGACACAGAAAGGCAACAAACGACTAGAATTGTATTTATTTTAAATCACCGATGAAAATAATATGTAATCTTAGTTGAAAACCTACTATAATATGATTCAAAATCTCATTCCGAAGACTTTTTTTAAAATTATATCAATGATCTGTAAAATGGTTGATTTTAGGGAAAAGATCTCACCCATGGTGCTAGATGAGCTAACGTCAGTCTTGAAAATAGCACACAATACTTTCAAGGGGGGACCAAGAAAATACACTTTTTTCTGCTGATTAGAGGAGAATAATAAATACCAATACAATATAATAAAATATTTACAGAAAAGAACATTATTTTAGTTATTTTCAAAAATTCCATGTCTGCATGAAGTTAGTAGAGAAAGAAACAAAGTTGTATTGAGTTTCCCGATACTTGGTGGAACTCCATATCATTAAAGATAACGTACTAAAATTCAAATTTTGCTTAAAAATTCCACTTTAATTGAAACTTGAATAAAAAATATTCAATATGGTTCGCTACATGGTAGCTTTATCAAGAATGAATACACATTCTTAGGTCTGGGTAGGATAAAGTAACTCTGGATTTTCCAATAATAAACAAGTGACTGAAATAGGTCATTAAAATAGGTTCAATAAAGGAGAGTTGTTTAGGTCTAGTTGACAGTTTAACAAAGAATAGGTATTTAAAATTTAGTCATTTATTTCCATTCCAACAAATCTAATTAGTGGCTTTATTTTCTGTATGTAAAATTTGGAATTTTAATAAATAAAATTTCTCAAAATAATTCTTATCATGAAGGACTGATTCAAGATATCTATTATAAAATAATATTTAACAGTATCCTTTATCAAGGCTGTGACCAGTCCGTTCGCTACCTGAATTTAGCACCAAAATCTGGCAACTTTTTTTTGTAATATCTATAAGTTGAGAAATAACTTGAATTTTGAAATAGTTAGACATTGAAAGTATTCCTAAAAGTGTAAACAGTTGACCTAGCCAAGAAAAAATCAATTTTTTGAATATATCGAGATGGTGTAACTCCTGAAATATTTTTAAATATGTTCTTCAAAATAAATGAAGATGAGCATTATGCTACTAAATTAAATTGAAAATCAAAGTATCAGTAAATCAAATAACCGCCGCTACTGAATAAGTGAAGTGAAATTGCAGAGGATGAAGGTTAATTAGCTAAAACAGCAATAAGAATTTAAGCTCTTCCTAATTAGGTATATATTCAAATTACAAAAAAAAAGAATATGATATTGATAACTTTAGATCTTCCAATAGTTTTAAATTGTTGCTACCCCTGATTTTTCAGAGTAAAAAAATTCAAATAAAAAAATTTTTCTACCTGTTATTTTTCGAAATTTGTCTTATCAAATCAAGGGGCACCAAATCAGTGATGCATCTCGTATAACACAACGAACTGGTTTTTGTCATATTTGTTCTCATTTTCTTCTACTCACATAGTCCAAAAGTACTGAGATGGAAATGAAACACAAGATTAAATATACATTATATTTATTTATGTCATAGTCCTGAGCGATTAAACTCTCGCAGTTTAGTTAGATATTACCCTGCTAAACAAGAAGCAATTTGTTCTTGTTGGAAATATATAGTTAGCTAGATTTTTTCTTTTTTTGAGTTTCGGTTATAATATTACTTCATAAGTCACGGTCAATAAAAAAAAACAAAATTATATATCATTTTCAAAATAGTAACACATGTCAATCTAATCTACTTGTTGAAAATAATAATATAATATAATAAACAGTTTTATATAAATATTTGACGACACAAACTGATTCCAATTAGAGGTGTAAGAGGTTAAATTGAGTTATTCAAACAAAACACAAAACTTTTTCACATTTAGCTTTTATTTATTATATCTCCTGGTGTCAATCTGTAATATATATTCAGTTATTGCCACTCTAACCTGAACTAAAAGCCTAATGTCGAACTTTCATTGTCATTACTTTTGTTCGATTGTATAACTTTTCTATTAGGTTGGATCGTTATTAAATATAAACTGAAAGTTTTGCCTAGTTTCTTAATTCTATTTCTAAGTGAATTTTATAAATTTTATTCACGTTACATTAATTCTAAACTGCATTAGATGCAAATATTCAGAGCGTATGTCTCCGGGTTTCTCACAAGTGATGCTGGGCACCATAATTAAAGCAGTATGGTTGGGCCTAGCATTTGCTACCATTTTGCTTAAACCACTGATAATTGTAGCACTGAGGCGACTTACTGTCTGCCTTCTGAGCTTCCACTTTTATCTTATTCAGTCTTATTTCCGTAATCCTGTGTATGTGTTCTTCCCCTTTGGGGAGGAGGATGAGTATTATCGACATCAAAACTCTCACTTTTCTAAGCCCATCTTATGACCCTTTTTAGATGGAATGAAAGTTATCTGTTATTTCTTCTGTTGTGGCGGTTTCGAATCTAAGCACTATATATGATACTTTCTTTTATGGGAGGTCGTGTGTATGGTATTTTTTTTGGACTTACCTAAATATTTTCTTATTTATTTATATAGTCTTCTCCTAACTTAGAGAGAGTTTTGACTTCTTCAGACACCGTGGTAGAGCTCAAACTCGATTTTTACTTTTTGGAAGTACGCTGTGACTTGTTTCTTAGGTCTAGTCACGAGCATTTTATTCACTTGTTGTGCACTTCTTGGCACATCTTGTGTACCTTATTTATGGTTTGTATTTCTCTATATGGCATTGGTGAATGTTGTTCCTGGAGCCTGATTTAGGCGGCTTTTGTTCGATGGTGATTTTTGTGGTAGATTCTGGTCTTTTTTACTTTGAGGTTGTTTTTCGTTTTTCTGACTGTTCTTGTGTCTGTATTTCCATTTCGTTTTGCGGAGATTTTGATATTGGTTTCTCTTCCGAGGTACTTTTTTTGTTCTTTCTTCATCTTCTTGAGGATTCGGAGACTCTCCGTTGCTTAAGTAATTGTGGCAATTACTCTTTTGTCTATTCTTGCTTGGAGATCTTGTACAAGATTTCGTGTTCTTTGACTAGACGCTGAGCTTTCTTTCTTTCTTCCTGGTATTGTTGTATTTCTTACCATTGTTGTTCACACATTTGCTTCAGTGACTTGGTATCTCCGATAAATTCTTGTAGTTTGAGATTTTTTTTGTTCAAAAGTCTTTAACAGCTCTACATTTTCAGCTTTTGTTACTCCGACGTAAGGCCGTAACATCCGCCAAGATCTGCGGAAGTTGTCCGAGTGTGCTTGGTATTTAGTCTTAGGGGTTTTGCGTTGATTCATCTTCCAATGCTCTAACTAAACTGATAGAAAGTTTTGTCGTAAGGCTACGAGCTTATATATAAATTGTGTCCATTTAAACATGAAGTCTCACTTCACTGTATACATCGCAATGATTTGATGTTACAAAATTATCAACGATTAGGCAGGGTACTTTTTCCATGTTTAGTTCTTTAAATATTACATTAGTATCAGACCAGGCATATTCTTCAATACCGGATCTCATCGTTTCTGCTTTTTGTGGATGAATTTTATTTTCCTTTATTCTAATCTCGAACAAACGTATGGTTTCTCCAATAACATTTCGTCAAATTCAATTGGAACTTTACAATGTATTTTTCGATTAGAAGATTGCTTTTTTATATTGTAGTAAAGATTATAATAGCTATCGCTAGCTGTTATAGTCTTTGATTGTAGCTACTGGCAATTCGTATTATTTTCTCTGAAGTCCTCTTAATATACGGAATTGTGAAGAAGAAATCTATTTCTTTACCAGTGGTAATACCTCCTCTTCACTTATACATAGAGAACAAGGCCCTGTAGGCTACATACCGCCTCAGTTGCCTAGGGTATCTCGGAAGTGGAACGTGCGGCTACTCAAGAGTCTGAGAGAGGGTGATGGAGAGATGTCCATCACTCCCCATGCAAATAGATTACATGACGACACTTTTGAAACCCAACCACTCTCTTGAAATACTTTTTCCAAGTAGGAAGGATAGAGAAAAAGAGCAAAATCTTCCGAGAAATTGATCCTGGTGGTTCACGGAAGGATCTTAATAAGATGAAAAAGCTGGATCCTGAGTATTTGACAAGAGCACGGGAGTTATAGAGTTCTACTCTCTCGAACAATATGCAACGATCATTAAAACGGAAATTTATGCTATTTTGCAGTGTGAGCATCTTTATGAGGGGAACATAAACAGGAATAGGGTAATAAACATATGCTCAAACTGTACGGCTACAACAATGACATTAAAGTCCAGTGTGGTAACTTCTCGACTGGTGTTTGAGTGTAAGGAATGCACTGAATAGTCTGACAAGGAATGGTTGCATGATCAAACTCGTGTGAACCCCGGGTCACTTGAGTATACACGGGAATGAGGAGGCCGACCGTCTGGCGAAGATGAGGTCAGCAATTGAACCATAGGGACTCCAACCAATTCTACCTGTCGCAATTTCCGTTGGCAAAAGGGAATTAAAATTATTACTGAAAAGTAAATTTATTGAATAGTGAAGAGAAACTTCTGGAATGAGATGTGCCAAGGAACATATAAGGGGACCTAGTGCACGGCTTACTGGTCACTTGATGAACCATCTTCACAAACCACTCGACGTGCAGATGGTGTCTGGAGGAGGATGAAACTATGTGTGTGAAGCGGTTAGGCAAGTTCAACTAACGAGGCTGCTTGGATTTGTACAGGGGATTGTCCTCAAATGACTTGCAGTTCTAGTGGGCTGTAAAGGGCCGAACGAGACCTAGGCAACGATGGTCGTGTATCGCCATCTTCGTTTCATTTATTCATTCGTCTTATTGTAAGTCAAGTTTAATATGTGATTTCCCCTAGAACATATTGTTCAATGTGTAGGCGTTCTGAGTTTTGATGATTTCATTGGAGCAATCGATCATGATAATCAGGAAATGTAACTGATTACTTTCCTCTTTTTCCATGGTAACTCTAACTATTCGTCGAATAGTATTTAGTTGTGCCAGTACGTCATTTAGTTCTTGACCAGACTTTCCATATCACTGTTGATCTTTCTATGGGATCTTCAGTAAAAACAACTGTTGATGTAACTAATTTTTAGCAACTATTCCTTTCATCAAATTATTGAGGTTTATACAGCGAAGCTAAATTTCATTCTTCAACAGACACAGTTCACATCTATTCTTGATAACTTTTGAAGATAAAACCTAAAAAAGACGACATACAAACAAACAAAGTAGAGTTAATGCAAATCCGACTAATCTTCACACACCATTCAAACTCATCCCTATTCCCATCTTTATAGTTACGCCACTGTGTACTTATCACGCTACTCACGCACAATCACACTGCATTACATAAAAAAACTTCCGGTAAAGCATTTCTTTTCACTAAATAAAAAGTTTTCAGAATAACTCAAGTTTATCTTCTGCGTTTTATTGTTTCCGACGTTGGCAACGATTCTAAATTGATCATTTAAATTAGTATAAAAAAAATACGATTGTGTGTGTGATTCTTGTTAACCGTGAGAAAAGCTGCGTGTTCTCATTCATTAAATTATTCAGACTAGACTAAATTACGCGAGCTTTGTGATGGAGAATCTAATTAAAAATAAATAATCTGTGTGGGTTAGGAGGTGAATTATAATAAAACAATACCTTAATAAGTATGAACTGTAACGAAGATAGCATTTTAATAATACTTTATACGTTCTTTAAATGTATAATTCTATAAGTTTAAATAACAGTGAATTGTAGAAGGATAGATAGAATAGAAAGTTGATAATGAAGTTTTCTGCTAACATATTGCTCAGCCATTAAATGTTGTCACAATAATTATCCAACAACAAGAATATGTTACCTTCTATACAGGGTGAGTCAACGATTGGATGAAGTAGGTTTGTGCCTTTTCGGTGAAATTAACAAAGAAACTATATTTATTGTTTGATACAGTTTATTTTTACGCAGATTTTAAAAATATTTAGGACTCTACAGGGTGAGCCAAAAAACTAGGACAGCATAAAGTTGTATTTTTTTAAATAGAACCCCCTATATACGAATCGTATTTTCAATTTAGCTTATAATTCTAAATCTTTTTTATTAAGAGTTTACTATAACAAAACTTTATAGTTTCTGAGATAATTAAGTTTAAAGAAAAAAAGTCACATTTTCAAGCATCAATTCAATCCTAAATAACGTTTTCAATTTTGTGACAAATATATTCAAATTTGGAATTTAGTAAGGCCAAGGACAAGTTAACATAATTTTTACCTAATATTTGCAATAAAAGCTACAGGGTGTTGAACACATCGGCTCAAATTTGAACAAGTTTAAATGAATAAATATCTTTTTTTTTAAATGGTACACCCTGTATATTTTCATGTTATTTAATAGAGTAATAAAAACCCTAAAAGTTTTGTCCAATATATCCTATACCTATTTATAATAGTTTTTGAGATATTTCAGTTTTTCTTATTTTCCATACTTTTTTACAGAAATACTCTTCATTATCATAGTAGCCATGTAAAATAATAAAAAGAAACTACAAAAACAAACAGAATGTGGTTAAATATGATGAAATATGAGTTTAATTAAACATAATGTGAAAAAATTAACACAACAATAACGACAAGGCAAATACATATTTACTTTTATACTAAATTGAAACAAAAAAATGACCTATTAAATACTGAGATTAATTATTTCTTTTTAATAAGTGTTCGAATAAACGACCCTCTTGTGCAATGCACAAATTTAGTCTTTTTTGCAGATTTTCTCGGACCCTGGACAAAATTAGTGGCGTTATTGTTCTACAGGTATCCCTAATCCTGTTTCGCATATCTTCCACTGTTGTTGGTGGATTAACATACACCTTATTTTTAATATAACCTCATAGGAAGAAATCTAATGGGGTGATGTCGCAAGACCTTGGTGGCCACTCAATGAAACCCCCACGTCCAATCCATTTTTGCGCATATCGTTGGTCCAAAAATGCACGAACTTCACGATGGTAATGCGGAGGCGCACCATCGTGCTGGAACCACATACTGTCGAGCTCATCCCTATCGAGACCTTGAAGCAGTTGGGGTAGTTCTTCTTGTAGAAAGTTCAGGTAACTATGGCCATTTAGTGGTTAATTAAAAAAGTGGGGTCCAATAATTCGATTATGATGAATACCACACCAAACATTTAATGACCAGTGGTTTTGATGTTGCACCTCTCTAATCCAAAATGGGTTTTCTGTGGCATAATAATGCATGTTGCGTCTATTTACGGCACCGTTACTTCTAAAAGTAGCTTCATCAATAAACATTACCTTGCATAATAAATTTGAATTTAATTGAATCTCCGCATTTATTGTACGACAAAAGTTTACACGACTTTCAAAATCCTGTCCATGCAATTCTTGGTGTAATTCCATGTGATATGGATGATACCTATATTTCTTGGTAATACGATTAGCGGTGGAGTGATGTTTCACATAATGCTGCTAACTGACGGCTACCAATATAAGGATTTTCCTGAACATTTAACAATACTTGTAGTTCTTTTTCTTCATTAGTTACTGGTTTGTTGACCACTTTACGTTTTGGATAATCAACAGTACCAGAAGAATCAAATCTTAGCATTAAGTTTTGAAAAGTATGGGTATTAGGCTGGCGTCGATCAGGATACTTCATTTTGTAAATTCTTTGAGCAAGAAGGCAATTTTTTTGAGCCTCTCCTATTGTATAAATCATATCTATTAACTCATTCTTTGGAAAATTCATTTTACAATATAAGATGAATGCAAAAAAAAAAACAAACTACACTACATAAAAACCAAAAGAAGCGATTGCGGTTATAAATTTGACACACAGAAAAATGTTCTTTTACATTGTTTTTGCCATGGCTACTATGATAATGAAGACTATTTCTGTAAAAAAGTATGGAAAATAAGAAAAACTGAAATATCTCAAAAACTATTATAAATAGGTATAGGATATATTGAACAAAACTTTTAGGGTTTTTATTACTCTATTAAATAATATGAAAATATACAGGGTGTACCATTTAAAAAAAAAAGATATTTATTCATTTAAACTTGTTCAAATTTGAGCCGATGTGTTCAACACCCTGTAGCTTTTATTGCAAATATTAGGTAAAAATTATGTTAACTTGTCCTTGGCCTTGCTAAATTCCAAGTTTGAATATATTTGTCACAAAATTGAAAACGTTATTTAGGATTGAATTGATGCTTGAAAATGTGACTTTTTTTCTTTAAACTTATTTATCTCAGAAACTATAAAGTTTTGCTATAGTAAACCCTTAATAAAAAAGATTTAAAATTATAAGCTAAATCGAAAATACGATTCGTATATAGGGTGTTCTATTTAAAAAAATACATACTTTATGCTGTCCTAGTTTTTTGGCTCACCCTGTAGAGTCCTAAATATTTTTAAAATCTGCGTAAAAATAAATTGTATCAAACAATAAATATAGTTTCTTTGTTAATTTCACCGAAAAGGCACAAACCTACTTCATCCAATCGTTGACTCATCCTGTACAGTTTTTAGAATATTGCTGAAATTATTCCCAATTCCAACCTGGTAAATATCTCTGACATTCATTTGATACTACTTTCCGATTTACCAATTTCCAAATTTCAAATGAAATTATACCAGGTCTAGCACCTTGTTTAAAAAAGATTGTTGTCAGTAATACATTATCTTGCCTATCTTTTGCTTTAACTGAAAAAGTATTTAAAACAATTGTGTTCAGCAGATTATTTAATTTTACAAATATTTTGAATGTCTTATTGGTGATCAAAATCGGGACTGGGCCCTTCACTTATGTTGCCAAATCTATGCAGCAAATGTAAGTAACTGGTTAAATGGCAAACGCTCTTCTATGCCTTTTGCAGTTCCAGTGTTTTGGAAAGAACCAACAAATCATTTTAACGACTGTTACTTTTGCATGACAAAAGTGTCTGGTTTTTCAAGAAAGAGAATATCCGGATATTCCATCAACAATAAAAGCGGTTCTTCATGGAGAAGGTTTACCAGTTCCAGCGCCCCCGGCAAAATGAGAGGAAGGTTTAAAAGTGTATGATGATAAGGCAGAACCCTATAATGTGTCAGAAAAGGACGATTCTTATTTTCTCGAAAGTGAAGGAAAAGTATGCCATTTAATCGAACAACCTGAATTAAATGATCTAGTTCGGGATCTCCACTTGTCCAAAGAGCATGCTGAAGTATTAAGGTCTACATTTGAATTGACTAGCCACTGGTTACACCATTTAGGAACCGTAACCAGTAGCTATCCTCATTTTTACTCTGCAGGATAAGATGTGTGTTTGTGTTAATCCAAATAATGTTATGGAAAAATTAGGATTTACACATAACCCCGAAGAATGGCGCTTATTTATAGATTTTTCTGAAATAAGTTTAAAAGCAATTCTGCTCCATAATGGCAAAAAAAGACCCTCTATTCCTCTTGCACATGTAGTTGACATAAAGGAAACATACAAAAGTATGTCAGTTATTCTAAATACAATCAGCTATTATACGTATAAAGGGCAAATGTGTGGTGACCTAAAAATCATAGGACTATTACTAGGGCTTCAGGATGGATTTACGAAGTATTGCTGTTTTCTTTGTCTTTGGGACTACTGAGCAACACAGAGCCATTACCAAGTAGAAAAATGGCTTCCGAGAGACCAGTATATTCCAGGTCAAGCTAACGTAAAAAATATACCTCTTGTTAATCCCAAAAAGGTAGAAAACTACGAAAAACTGTAGAAGAACTGCTTGAAAACTACTGCAAAATGGGCTTCTCATGTCTCTTAAAATACACTTCTTGCACTCCAATTTAAATTTTTTCCCAGAAAATTTAGTTGCGGTTAATGACGAGCAAGGAGAAAGGTTCCACCATGACATATTAACACTGGAGCAACGCTACCAAGGCAAATGGGATCCAGCAATGATGGGGGATTATTGTTGGTTTCTTATGAGAGAAAGCGTTCAGGAATATAAGCGAAAGTCAACATTTGAAAAAACTTATGCACAAATGACTTGTTATCACTATATTTTCATGAGTATTTTTGTAAATAAATATACTTAAAATACCTTTTTTTTATTGTATTGAACTTATGTATAAACATTATATAAAAATGTTTGTATGCAATAAAAATAACTGATACATTCTATAACTCCAAATCTATACGTTGTGGAATATTATCCTTGTTGAATTTGGCAATCAGCATTCTTTAAACTCCCACGGACAGCCATTATAACATCAGTTGCAATTTTTTTTCTATTTGTTGACTAGTTTTATTTATTTACTTAACTTTAGTATGGAAGTAGTTTATTGACATTTGCTAGATACAGCAATAAAAATTATTGGATTAATAGGATGAATAATACATATATACAGGATATTCAAATTAAAATTCTTTTATTTGAAAGTTTTCGGTTTTTTCTTTTTGAATAGAAAATAAAATGCATAGAAAATCTTAACCCGACATATTTTTATTATTTATTCGATTTTTTTCCGTCAATATATTAATATATTAACATTAAATATATTTAATGACGACCCTATGCAATTATATGTAAAAGAAATGCAATACATTTGGGACTCAAGATGCACTTCCTCTGTCACAGAAGAAATAAATTAAAGAAAAAAACATAACATTACACCTTTAGCTCTGAAATTCAGAATAAAGATGTATACAATATTTTTTGGCCCATGGAGGGGAAGAGGAGCCCAACTATGGAAAAGGAAAAAAATAGCCGAAATATACAAAAAAACTAAGTAAGACAAAAATCAGAGCCAGCCACTTTTAATAGTTCCTATTTTATATAATTCATAAGCCATAAGAATTGATTTGTGTCTCGAAAAATTTATTTTTTATTCCTTTTTTTATGTGATAAGTTATACCAATTATTCGATTATGATGATGATTAAATAATTTTGAAACAAACTAAATTTAGAATTCTTTAGGTCTGTGTGTTAGTTAATTTGGTTTTATTTTACAGAATCTAATATTACAGGTATTCATTTGCCGGTGTGAGAAGTCATAATTCTAGAATGAATTTATCAGACAATATAATGATTTAAAAGAATTATTATTTCTTTTAATGGGTTGCAGTCAAAATCTTTAGATGAAATTAAGTAAACCTAAGCATTTTTGACTTTTCACTAACTTTTCGGTTTATTTTCAGTAAGCCATCTACAGGGTAATTTTTTATAACTAAAAAATCGAAAACAATATTTTTGATGAAATTTTTTTTAAAAGTTAAAATATAATTTTCTTATCTTAGAGATATTTATTTAGCCACAAAGTTATTTAACAAAATTAAATATTTAAACTAATTTTTGTTATATTTTTCTTAGGTTAAATATTTATATTATCTACTGGCGGTTGCGTTGCTCTAGACAAACTAAAAATTGAAATTTAACAAGGATTTTTTTATTAAAAAAGAGTTTGTAACCATCTGTAATTTTATACCTTAATTAGGTGGTCATAAATAATTCCGAGCTCATTCCTATCAGTTCTGACATTCATGGTTTTGGGTGTTTTTTCTTTATGGATCATTTCCATTACATCTACAAAGGTGTCGACACCTGCATATAAGTTATCAAATTATCTCATAGATATTTTAAAAAATTACTGCAATTTCAGATCTAAATACATTATTAAGAATTCTTTAGAACTCAATAATAATATTAAATAAATCAAGTTACCAGAGAATGCAAAATTCATATCATTTAATGTCCAAAATTATTCCCGAGTATATCACCAAAAGACACGGTAAAATTGGTGGACAACCTCCTTATAAAAACATAAAATTAACTTAGTTATAAAAACATACTCAACATAGTTGCTTAAAACTTACTTAAAACAAAATTATTTTGCTTTTAACAACATCTCTTATGACAGTAAAGAAAGCTTCATTATGGGTAGTCCACTAAGCAGGGATGTTTACGGACAACATGGGGTACAGATTCAGAAGCATCATCGCCCTAAAACTTCTTATACTGGTACCCATATGTTGATGATATCATTACATGTTTCACTGGTATAGACAGGCAATTAACCACATTTCTAAAATATGTTAATACAATATATTCAAATATCAAATTTATAATGGAAACGGAAGTTTTGTTGGATCTTACAATAACCAGAACTACACCATAGGTTCTCAGTCTACACACCCTAAAAATCACAGTTATTCATCACACCCAAATCAACATAATGTTGCTTCAATAGCATGATCCATAGACTGATTAACACACCTTTATCGGAAACCAACTTCAATAAAGAACTAAATGTCATAACACAAATCGCAATCAACGACGGATATAGAACTCGTATAGAACATATTTTAAACAAAAAACAAGGGAAATAAGAAATTTTAGAAATATATCCCTTTCATAAAAATACAAATGACCTATTTCGGTAAATCATCTGAAAAAGTTGCATCTTTCTTGAATAAATGCAAAATGAACGTAGCCTTCAAAACCAACAATTCTCAAGGAAAAATGCTAAAAAATGCCAAATCTAAATTAAAAAAAAAAAAAGACAGAGTCGGGTGTTTATCAGTTAAACTGTGGCGCTTGCTAAAAAGTGTACATAGGTCAGACAGGTAGATCTTTTAAAAACACGTTTTCGGAACATAAAAATAGCTCTTTGAAAGTAAAAACGGATTCGACATATGCAAACCATATTTTAACCGAAAATCCTATATCTAATGATAAAGTAAAAATCTTACATTAAACTAAATCTATTCGAGAGCCTAGATATTAACAAATTAAAAGTTCTGGGACATGTTTGAATGATCAATTAGAAACCAACCGGTCACCTTTATTAAACCTTTTTTTTTTGCGGAGGGGAAATCTTGCATAGACACCCGCACGAAGTGTACGGGTAGTGCCGGATTCTTACCGGCTAAACCCCCCCCCCCCCCTAGACTGGGGGTCCCCACAATCATCTTCTGTTTCCTATAGTGAAGCTATAGTCTACAGAAGTGCACTGTGAGTGTCCCATTGGTTTCCGGGCCTTGGCCTTATAAACCTCCGATCATCACTCTTTGGTGTTTCCGCTCCAGGAGCCGGTGCTCCTATTGCTTCGCACTTCCTTGCATTTCGCGTACAATGCAAGGTTGGTCTCTCTACGCCATTCGCTCTACATTCATTCATCTCACTCATCCCTGCAAAAATGTATGTTGCAGCCCTTGAGGGATATTCCTTGGGCTCCGAAACTCCTACGTGTCCGATGATCTTCTCTCTTCTTTCTTCTCTTGATGTTTTCCTTGATCTTCTGTTCCTTTTCCCACTGGAGTCATCTGCTTGCTTCACCTAGACATGAAGTCTTGGTCTTTTGTATTTTCTAGCATCTATTTCCGGGTCATAATCCACTGATTGCCTAATCAGTGGATTATCATGGAATTCAGCTTTTTGCAGCCTTTTGTCGTAAGACTTCTCGTAGAGGAGTCCATCTCATCTCTCTCCGTATTTGTTCGTTCCTGACGAACCACGGGGCGTCTAAGGCCATTCTCAGGCTTATGTTTTCCTGAGCTTCTAGCCTTTTGATGTACGTTGCAGCAGCGTGGCCCCACGCTACTGACCCGTACGTCAGCACTGGCCTGAGTACTGTTTTAATGAGCGTCAGCTTATTTTTTAGGCTCATTTTGCTTCTTCTGTTTAGCAAGGGGTATAATATCTTCCTTGCCATTTTATATTTCTTTATCGTGGCTGTGGTATTTTACTCCCAACCAGTCCTCTATCTAGTGTTATTCCAAGATATTTGGCTTGATTCGTCCATTCGACGTCTTCGCCATGAATATCTATATTATCGCCCGGTGCTCTCCTTCTTTTCGTCAGGAGGATTGCTTGACTCTTATCAGGATTTACCGCTATTTTCCAGGATATGAACCAGTCGTTGATCAAGTTCATTTCTTCCTGTAGATATCTGCTGACCATCATGGGATGGGTGGATCTTGCCATGATGGCAGTATCATCTGCGAATAGGGCCATATTCGTGTTCCTGGTTTTGGGGATATCGTGAGTGAATATATTATAGAGGTGCGGAGAGAGTACGGACCCCTGTAGTACTCCTGCCTCAAGTCTTCTAGGTTGCTCTATTTAAACCTCTTTTGTTAACAGGTATAAATAGAGACTCTTGGGATTTTCCTAAGTAGAGGTATTTCCGGGAAAATTGTTATCTGGGTTTAATGTAGGTCATAAAATTTAAATATAGAAACAAATTGCTTAGTTGAATAGGTAAGTCTAACCTTTGTAAATTATAAGGTTTAAATTATAATATTGTAGAAAGTTTGACAAATTAAGTTATTTTGCCTATCACTATTAGTTTGTAATGGATTTCTACTAAGTAAAGATCTCCTCTATAAACAGTTTAGTTAAAGTTTCTTAATCAATATATTCCAAACTTGAAAATATTGAAAAAATATTATCTTCAATTTTGTAATATTTTTATTGACAGGTTCATTCCATTTCAAATGATTATTAATGAGATCTAGTAGTATACACATTTTTCATGTTTCAGCAAAAAATTAAAACGGCAGTATAATCTGCATACGAAACCACAATTTTATTCAAATTTAAATATTTTATAGTTCTCTGCTTTACTTCCATAGTTAGTTACCGGGAACCACTATCAATATCACTAACTTTAACGTTTTTATCTGTCTGTAACGTAGCTTGCAAAAAGTTCCAGAAAGTTACTCTTTACATAAGTATTTTTTGGCCTTTCTAGAAGACCCTTGTTGCATATTTATCAAATGCATTAGTTAGATCCATAAATCCTCCAAGACATGTTTTATTTCATTTTTTTTTAATTTCGTTTATTATGTGAAATACAGCTGATTCTGTTATTAAGTGACATATTTTTAATTAAAAATAGTTTTTATTTATCCATTTCTACAAGTTTTCGTTTAATACATTTTCCAAAAAGTTTTACATAATTAGTCTTAACAGTATATAATATCAAAATCAAAAATATTAAAATTTCAGTAAGAAATAAAGAAATCTTTACTGCCGTAGAGTTAGTGTAACAAATGGCCCATATTTTCCTTCAGGCAGTTAAAGGAAAAATATACAGACAATTTATTTCCTGCAAATGCAACTCTGGTCCTCCTCCATATGCATTTTGATGACCTAATGGTTTAATCAGTGAAGCTGTTGGTTCACTGATGAGGCCATTAGGTGGTCAAAACGCGCATGCGCAGAGAGGATCAAAGTTGTATTTGCAGGAAATAAAGGGTCTGTATATTTTTCCTTTAACTGCCTGAATGAGAATATGGGTAACTTTTTTAAACTTCGCACTACTCCGGTGTATGTATAGATGACGATATTTTTCAATCTGACATGAAGAAAGTTTGCAGGCATAATATCCTGCCGGCATATCTCGAAATTTATATTTTATATAGACAGTTGTTTTCTATAAATGATGCTCTTGGTGCTTTACAGCTCCACTAATGAGACCATTAGTTGGTCGAAAGGTGTATGGAGAGAGAACCAGAGTTGTATTTGCAGGAAATAAATTTTCTGTATATATTTCTTTTAACTGCTTGAAGGAAAATCTAGGCAAATTGTTTTATCACTTTAGCAAATTTCAGTTTTTTTTTTCTAAAAATCATTTCGTTATGTTAGCAATCAGTAGGTTTATAACTATCGGTAAATAGATTTAGTCAAATAAATTACTCTAAAATTCAGATATTTAATTATCTTGTAGATTTAAATCAAATAAAACTTATTATACTATTAGCGTAACCAAATGATTTATTACCTAACTATTTACAAGCAATAAAAATGTTTATAATATTTCCTACCTAATATATTTTACAAACCGTTAGATTTTTAAGAAGCTGTTATTCCTACGTTATGTGGGCGTACTTTGGAAAACAATTTAAAAAATCGATTAAGATTTCAATATGCCTTAGCGTAATAACTAATAACTATATTTTACTTCAAAAAAAGGGAAACAGGCATATTCACTGATCATAATAATTCAACCAAAAAAGGGAAGCAAATTGAAAATTTTGATTCAAAAAAATTACAAACCCTAACTTATCAGAAGAGATATAAAGAAAATATTTTTAAAATATGATTTATTTTTACATATTAAAAGAACACTTCACGTAGGCGATTTTCCAAAAAACAATAGTATTCAGTATATGTAAAACTGAAAGAACATATTTCAAGCCTAATAACGATATCATATTGTTCTTTATTTTAGTATGAACAAATGGTTTCTTTTTTAAAGACGAGGATTGTTCCTTATTTTGTTATTGCTTATACACGCTCAACATATGCAAAATTTCAAGTCTCAACAATTTCTTTACTTGGCTGAGCAGACGCGTAAATTGGTCAGTGCACTGTGTTCGTATTAATATATATTACTTTTGTTGATTCGTTGGTCGTATTAACATATATTATTTTTCTTAGTTAAAACAATTGTTATTTCGTTTAATGGATTGGGATTAGTTTCTTTACAGGAATTTACGTTAAATTAAAAAATGTTTGTTTTTCCACTAATGTTTATGTTTATTTTATTTAAAGTATTTTTTTTAACTGAAAAGAACAAAAAAATATGGTATTTTTGATGAACAATTTTACAAGTTACCTTTAGGGCTATTTACTATCGACACACTTATTAAACTAAACTAAATTTGTCAAGGCGTTTTTTTTTTAAAAAGTTTGTAAACATCCGCAATTTTATGTTTTAATTTTAGTTTTAAATTTAGTTTAGTTAATTAAGTTTATTCATAGTAAACAGCTCTTAAGGTGAGAAAATTATATATTAACTTCAAAAATTTGTTATCAGAAATACTCTCGAATGGTTTAAATAAAATAAACCGAAACGTTAGTGAAAAAACAAAAATGTTTTAATTTCACTTAAATGCCTCAAAAAGGAAGTGACCGCAACCCATTAAAAGAAATAATAAGTGTTAATAATAATGTATCGAGCAAACCTTCAGAAAAAGGCATGACGCTATTTCAAATGCACGAGGAGTTAAGACACTTTGGATAACAATGCTGCTGCTTCTTACGACATGGTGAAATGGTAGTGCCATGAATATAAGTATACGAGTAGTAGAACCAAAAATACGACTGCGAACATGCATATATGTGGCTCTGCAGCCTCCAAAATTCAAAGAGCAAGAGTGTGTTAGAAAGGTTATGGCTACCGTTTTCTGAGATGTTGATTATTTTAAAAAAGGCACCTAATGACAAGCCTTTATTATGCCCAACTTATTTTAAAATAGTAAGACGTGCCACACATCTTGTGAAGTTATGGCTTTTAATTAAGGAAGTGAGATTGGAATTTCTAATTCACCAGACGTGATCCTGAACGACTATTGTCTTTTCCAAAACTAAAAGTAAAAATTTTCTAGCGATGAAGCCTCATTACCTTCATAAATTGGTGGAAACTATAGAAATTTTAGAGCAATAAGAAAAATTTATAGATATTTGAGGCAAAATTTTCTCAGATGATGGGATAAACCCTGATATAAGAGGTTAAAAGTAGCAACACAGGTATAAATAAAAATTGCTGAATGGTTAATTGAAATGAGATGTTCTTTACCTTATTTTGTTTGTATCATAATGCTCAAAATCTATTTTAGGTCGTGTTGATACCATAACAATACGTTATTACAGCGATTTATGATGTATTAATAGATGGGTCAAAACTATGAACAACAGTTTTTCTATTTTTTGTAGTATAGTTAAACTTATTCCTATTCTACAAAAAGTGTGAGTCACATCTTCCGTTTTCCCAAGACGCGTGTAATCCGTCTTCACCGTACCGAAAATAAAACAAATGGCGCATTTCCTTTTATTGTCTGAACTTTGGCCTGTGGGAACTACATACTGTAAAATTGTAGGTTTACTATTTGCAGAACTGTAAGAAATACGATTTGGTAATTATTATTTTAATTCAATGTTTCGAAAGCCTAATTATTGACGGCTCTTGAAGAATATAAAATTACAAAATAAGTATTAGAATTTGATCACCTACTTTACTGAACATTAATAATCTAGTATAAAAGTCAATATAAGTTGCACTAGCTATTAAATTGTAGCTTTTGTAGGTCTTGGTATAAATTGATTTTTATACTTTTTATACATCTTTTTATTATTTCCGTTCTCCTTTTCGTAAATACACGGAACAGCTAATAACCATTCTACCCTCCCAAGGATAAATATAATATTATAAAAGATTTGACGTAAAATTCCTGTATCCGAACATACCGATAAATGATGTTCTAGATCAAATTCTTCATAGAGAAAAAGATTTGTGATATAGCCCCATGGCAAACCACAGCTAAATTGCTTCTTTAATGTCCATAATTTTATACACTTGAAGACAAAGTTCACTCGGAAACTTAAATAAAACAATCATCTCCCTTTACTAGACGTCTTAGTAACTAGACTAGCAGAATATAAACTAAGCTCGAGAAATAAACAGACATTAGCCCTTTTCCAACATCAGCTTGACAGGATACAAAATCAAATTTGACAACTGTCCGCAAATCGTCATCATAGAATATTACTAGGCAAGATTCATTCGTGAGTCCAAGAAAATTAAAAAAAAAGGCAATCAACCTTCCTTCCATCTAGAAAACTCTCCTCAAGCGGAAAACTGTACCGACGAAACGCCTGAGCCCAAACTGATGCCACCAGCGACCCTAAAAAGAGGACAGAAGCAATATCTTCCAATAGATATGCATTACGACAACACACGCAAAATTCTCCCAACTGATTTTTAGACTAGATGACTGCAAGTGTCCACAAAAAAAAAACGAAATAACGAATGGGTGTACTCATCTTCTTCCTGACGTTTGCCATAACCTATAGCTTTATGGCCTTCAGCCTAGAGTTTATCATACAACGAAATTATATCCTATGGAGAAAAGCTTCCACTAAAGGACATCGAGCTTATGCTCTACTCGAATACCGTCTCAATATCTGGTATATATTCTTTATATTTTATGGAGTGTTAATATGCAACATTTTTCTCCCGTGTATTATACTGGTATTTTTAATCAATAAAGGAAAAGGTAATAAAGGATTATAAACTCTTCTCGTCCTGTGGAATACCTGCACTCGGGGACACTACAAAGTTGAAAGGATTTTAACCTCCTGTTTATATTATTATCATTTAAAATTTATAAATTTATTTATTGTTATTTTTGTTATTATTTTTTAATAGCTATATTTTAAGATATGAAATGTTAATAATTCTCCCGTGTATTATACTGGTATTTTTAATCAATAAAGGAAAAGGTAACAAAGGATTATAAACTCTTCTCGTCCTGTGGAATACCTGCACTCGAGGACACTACAAAGTTGAAAGGAGGTTAAAAGGTTGTTTATATTATTATGATTTAAAATTTATAAATTTATTTATTGTTATTATTTTTTTAATAGTTATATTTTAAGATATAAAATATTAATAATTTTCCATAGGTAGAAAGCTTCCTTGCTGCCTGGAAATCTAAGAATCTAATATTGAAGGGATTATCTGATATTTTCAGCAGGAATTTACAATGTCTTTAGCATAATTATTTATATTGCAGTCTAACAGTATGTGATTCAAATCTCCACCTTCGCCAAAGCTGCAGCAGATTTTGTATAGGTGAAGGTCCGTCAAACAGTATGATAATGTCATTCTACATAGTAGTGTAATATATTTCTTCTTGAATAATTTATCTTTGTGAAATCTGGGTTTTTTTAAAGGATCTTCTTGAATGTCAGCATATGTTCTTCCTTTCTTATTACACATTTTTTTGTAGATGTTGCACCATAGTGAACTTTTAATATTCAATAACATGTGTGTGTAATGAAGTTTGTAGGACATAATTATTTGAAGTTCTTTGCCTTTTTGAACTAAGAAATCAGCCTTTTCGTTTCGTGATTCCCACTGTGACTACGAATCCAAATGAGCTCAGTATTAATTCCCTTCTTTTTAATTTCTAGAACTCATTCCTTGGTTGCTAGTGTACTATAATCATTTTTAGTTAGAATTCCTGTTCTAGTTAATTTTTGAAGACCGATCTTCAAGTCCATGATTAGTTAAATTTCTACCCTCTTTTAAAGCTGCTCTGATTGCGATGCAACTGTGCCTATATTATATATTGTTATTTGGAAACTTTCCACTGATTTCAATGTTCAGTTCGGGGCAAAAAATTTCTAATCCAGAACTTCCGGGTGATGGATCGATCGAAGCATCAGTATCAAATATTTTGGATTACCTTGTTTCTTAGAGATAATGTCCAAAAAAATATTTTACAAGTTTGCCTAATTTGGTTTTTTGGCCTATAAATTGTAAGGCTAGATCAAAGTGTTCCAAAATCTGCAGAGCTTTGGCACTGTTCCAATAACGGAGCTCCTGATTTTAAATTTTGTAGAAGTCTAGTAGAGCAATGTAGATAATGTTATTATGGAGAGCGATGTGTTTCATTGTGAATTTTGCACAGCTAAGATGTCTTCTTATTTCCAATGGTAGTTCTCCAACTTCTTAAAACAGAACGTTAGAAACTGTAGATCTCATGAAGCCTAAACATACTCTAAGAGCTTGGAAATGAATTCGATCGAGTTTGGCGCAATTTTTCTTAGATGTTTTAAAAATGCCTTATATTTCATATTCTAAATGAGATCTGATTAATCCTTTGTATATATTAAGGAGAAATTTAGGATTACTACCCCACAAAACTCTAGTCAATGCCTTAATGACGTTGATATCTTTCATTAGCTTTTGTGCATGCTACTTCTACATGTCGAGACCAATTCAACTGAGAATCAAAAATAACTCCCAAATATTTATAGAAATCAACAAATTCCAGAATATTGTTCTTTTATTTAACAGGAATTCTTGGGTATATTTTCCCTTTACTAAAGATCATGGCTTCGATAGAATACACCGAACTATGCAAAACAATAAGGAAAAGGATTGCAGAAGATATCGAACTATGCAAAATAATAAGGAAATAGATTGAAGAAGATATAAAAAATTTTTATCAATAGATATTTCTATGTTATGGTTCAACATCCATTTATCAATGCTGTCTAATGACATCTGGATTTTTCCTATGCAAAGGTCAATATTTTTATCGTCTGTGTAAATAACTAAATTATCTGCCTATTGTGTAAAATTTTGATACCTTCAGTCAAGTATTCTTGAAGTTTGTTCGTATAATATTAAGCAGAATAGGGCTCAAGAGGGAACCTTGTTGGATTCCTTTGAAAGATTGTCTGAGACCTATCGTTGATTTAATACTCATCTTTCTACCCCAAAGTAATTTTATGATAATCCTAATGTAACAGTCTTGGATAGTTAATTCATGAAGGCATTCTCTTATCGGGTGTACTCACGAATAAAGCTATTTACTTTTATAACTTTACCCACATACTAAAAAAGAATCTTTTTAAAATTTAATTACTATGACAGTGAACAAATAATTCTGATTTTTAAAATAAGGGTTTTATTAAGAAAAAATGAAAACGGCTATTTTTGGCAGCACCAAAGTTTAGGTCCTGTTAGACCACACCGTATTTAGAGTCCCGAGCTCATTATTCAGAGCGATCCCGATATACCTGGCTCAGTTAGTGCGCTAATTAGCGAACGATTTAGGATGATCTAAAGGTATACAAGGTACTTAGTCGGTCTGTTGCAAGTAAATGTATTATTTCGTTTGGTTAGCTTGATAAACCTACTGTGAAAATATTTTACGAGATCCGCTTTTAGAAATGTAGGTAACGGAATTACTGCCAAAAAAAGCATAAGCGTATTGAAATTGTTACAAAATTAAATCACCGCATGCGAAGCCACAATCAACTACTGGTATTTAGTAAATTTAACTATGAAACCTAGTAAAATTCCTGCTAAAAATGGAATTGAATGATTTTATTTACCCCTATTTCAAGTGCTTCACTTAGAGAGGTTTTTCGAATGATTGTTGCCAACTTTTAGTAAAAGATGGCACACAAAAAAGAAGAAAAATATTGGAAAACGCTGTCAGGCACTGAAGCTTATGAGGTTTGAACACGTCTGGAAAAAATAAGTATAGCTGGTAGTTGGAACGTGCTCTCAAGCTTAATGGTAGACTACCAAAATTCTTAACAACTAGAATTGATGAGCCAGATACGATACAAATATGTTGTAAACCTAATAGGCATATTTGGTACAGTTAAGCTAGAGATATTTGTATCAAGCCAAGCATACCCTAACATGTATGACCGGCTGAAATACAAAAAGTGGTTTTTCACTTGATTTTATTAAATTTTCATTACACCCACGTAACAGTTCAAGGTTAATACCCAAGAATCAACCAAAAGAAGGGTCACAAAAAACGATGTAATGGGTCGTCCCTCAGACTGCCTACCTATTGTGTTATACAGGGAATACACGGGTCACCGAGTACAGGAAGTTATAATTATTCTAAGATAAATCAGCTAGTTTCACTTAATTGTGGGGCTTCCGTCGAATTTGCGAAAAAAAAAACCGTGAATTAATTTGATTAGTCTTGATCAAATACTTTTGAACAATTTAAGATAGAAAAAACATCATGCATTCTTTGACAAAACTGACTCGTTCAAATAAATTAAGAATTTGGGAATACTTTTGGGTATTTCTTACTTTACAATATAATACAAAAAATATAGTTGTAATTATATTATTTAAAAAATAAAGTACTGTAAAATTTTATTCTTCCCTGTAAATTCTGCAACCATTTTAAAAGAGTGACCGTAAAATTTGCTTATTTCGTGGACCTCGTATTTGAAACCAAAATATGTGCTAATTGAAAGTTTATGATAAGACAGTGCTCTAAGAAAAATTTCAAGGTGACCATCGATTTCAATTTTGAGAAATTAACTATTAAAGTTGACGAAATTGAGTTGCATAATGTGTTTCAGTTCTTATCTCATTTTAAAGGGCACGTAGAATACAAAAAAAAACTATCAGTGTATAAAAAAATTATAAAATATCTCAAAAGATGTGTTCATGAATCATAATTTAAGGTGATCGCAGAACAGCAATCGCTATATATTTATGGTTCGTTTTTATTGGCATTCAGCCTCTCATGAAGTGAAAACAATTCCTTACAGTGGAAAAAAGCAAAAAATATTTATAAAGATATTAAAAAAATTATTTCTGCATCATATAAATTACGAAAAATATGAAAGATATTTATATCAGATCCAATAAAAATACATCATATAAAAAAGGTAAAACAATCTCCAAACTACCCCCAAACCCAAAAAATGGCAATAAATTATATACTATACGAAAAATAGTATATTATGCATCTACAGTGCAAAAATAAAGAATGACTTCGCAAACAAAATTGATCACTTTTTCGATAATATTCACTGTTAAAAATAACCTTAAATTTAATGCAAATTGATTACCCATTCTACATTAGATTTAATGATTTTGTACCAAAAATCGTGAATAATCTACATTTACTTTGAATTTAAAGCAATTCATACAAATATCAGTGCGTTGTACATTAAATTTGATTAAATGGTATCTTAAATTTCAATAAAATATAGTAGAAAAGATATTTCAACTTTCTGTGCATTAAAATTAATTCACATGTACCTTAACATTAAAGGAATTTACATTACTATTCATGGTATATTGCATGAGATTCCGGAAGATGGCGCAACTTGTATTGAACTTTTTATTTAGTATGATATAAGTTGCTTAGAGGGCTCAATTTTCTTATCATGAAGTGTACATGTCTGCCGCTACTGACGGAAACCAATGAGTTCGAAACCGGTGTACAGATGACAGTACACGATCTATAGGAGAAATTTCCACCTTTTTTTGGTAGTAATTTTTTGCCCTCATATTAATGTTGGTGCATTAAATATATGATAACATATCTTAAATTCAATGAACAGCTGTATATTTAATGTACATAGTGAACTTAAAAAATAATGATCAAACTTTAAATTTAATATATGATTACATTAAATTTAATGGAATATATTAATTTTATTTAATGTAAAAATTATTAAATTTAATGCATTATATTAATTGAATTTAAAAATCGGGAAATTTGCCTCTAGCACATTTACCTTAAATTTAATGCATTTCCTTTTTACAATGTTGTTATAAATATCGAAATGAAGTAAAATTTTGTGCACATCGTCAGCAGCAACCTTCCAACAGTAGACGCACTTAAGATTAGACTTTTCTTTAAAATTTATCCCGATTTTTATGCTACGAACTCAAAATCGTAAGAATGACAATATAAGTAATGACACAAGTTTCATGCCAGAAACTTGAGTATATAATTGCGATATAGGTTATATCAGCAATATATTTGCACGTGATTAGAATAATTTTTTTTGATTCTGTAGGTCTGCAACGATTTAGCTTTTCATTCTAATCCACAAAGGCAGTGTTTTTCTTTAATATTGCAGTCGGTAATAATTTTTATTTCTACTGTATGGAGTTAAAAATCGTAGTAGTACACTAATAAAAATAACTTTAAATTTAATATACGTTCCTTAATCAAATTTAATAATTTTGTATCTTAAATCGTAAATAAGTTACATGTACTTTGAAATTAAAGATTTGTGCATTAATTGTAATGTTATCTCAAATTTCAATAAAGTAACTGAAAACATATTAAATTTAATGTATGATTACATTAAATTTAATATAAAAAATTATTAAATTTAATGCATTAGCATTAAATGCATTTAATAAACGGTTTATGAAATTTGCTTCAAGCACATTACCTTAAAATTAATGTGAAGTTTTTTTTACAGTGTATAGGATGTTAAAGATTAAAAAATTTACTTTTGATAAATTTTAGAAAAGGAATTTTTAAATTGAATTTTAATAAATTAAACAACAAAGAGTGACTATGCTTTCCACAATTATCACTGATGATAAGATCTCTTATAAGTTTTATTATCTTCCACTTGAAATTCTTCCCCAGTATTGTCTCTTTTATCTACAATCATTTGGATTCTATCTACGTCTCTTCATGCCATACGTTCATTAACACATCTTAAGTTTTTATGTTTATTACATTCTTAACTCGCGTGCCCAGTTTAATTTTTTTTAAAACAGTTTTCTTATACAGCTCCCGGCAGTAAGTTTAATGGCTTCCTACACTTATCTTTAACTGTGTTTACCATTAAAGTAATGACTTCTATGGTGACTTTTGATACTAGTATTTATGTGTTTGGAATGCATCTCTTAAGAGGAAATGCGTTTTTTATAAGTGGACATTTATTTTTATTATCGGCGTAAGCTATTAGGAAATCTTGATATGAAAAAAAAAACAGAATAATATTTTTTAGTAAATTATTGATAATGACCACGGCATCTGTTGTATGTTTTTAAATAGAGCAAATGTAATTTATGTTTTAAAATGAATTATTTGCCTAGAATAAATAACCACTGTTGGCCCAGAAATATCAAGTTTATAAATGAATACTTGCTAGATGTTAGCACTTTTGATTTTTTGGAATTACGAATAAGTGGCTTTGTCACTTTATATTTAATCAGAACTTAATTTGTATCTATCAGAGAAACTGGACTATTAAAAAGACAATTTTGACTTCTTGACTCTCTAGGGAGCTTTTGATAAATATTTAAAAAAAAATGTATTTTTTAACATACAACTATTAAAAACGGTTTTTGGGTAAATTTTAAACTGAATAAAATCGGCAGCGTTTAAATTGATGATTCTAAAAGATAAATATTGCTGCAATTTTTCATACCTCAAAGGTTTTTTTCTAAAATAATGCCGGGTTTTTTGTCTATTAAGAGAATTACAAATATATCCCACATAGCATGAAAGCTTCCCGATAAAAAATTTTATGTAAGCATTCAATAAGTTTCCAGGAAGCTTATGAATAGATTTCATAAAGGATCTCCATTGTAATCTTCTATGAAAAATTTCAGGAATGGTACATAAAAGATTAATCTTTCCATTTATGATTGTTGCGGACATTTTGTGATTACTGGAAGGTTTTACTAAGACTTTTTGTAAGATTCCAAAAATTTCTCAGCAACTTTCCGTAAGCCTACTTGAGCCTTTAACGTATCACAAAGATTTGGCATCAAAGCATACCCGTCTGCAATTGCAAATAGTAAAGGTATTTCAGATGATGTTGAAGCATTGTCTAAAAGAAAAGCCGTACCCTATACCTTCTTGTACAAAGCAGCAGAAGCAATTTTAACATCTAGAAAGCTGCTTGCATGGGGTAAAAAAATGTAAAAATATTATTACATAACATTTTTTTATAGTAAGCTGGGACATAATAAAGTAAAATATTCCTCAATAAAAGGTTTGACTTATCTTTAGCTGTTCCGAAATTACTAATTATCATGCTTTTATAGAGCAAAATAGGAATTTATCAATCAAAAGATCTCAAATAGAACCACTTCGATAAAATTGCTTTTTTATACTTTCAGTTATTAAATTCACGAATAGATATTGCCAATTACTAACATAGGTATTTATCTCGAACTCATTTGAATCTTAATTGGATGCCATCTAGTGGTGTTATTGCCATATTTTTGAAAAGAAATCAATGTTACGTAGTCGCAGCTGCCATATTGAATCCGCCGTAGCGTGAAATCAGGTTTATCAACTAGATTACGAAAGTAGAAATCAAAACTTTTTTTTGAGCCCACTTAGGCATTAATCGGATGCAATTTAGTGGTGTTATTGCCATGTTTTTGAAAAAAAGTTGCTTAATTTAGCCGCCATAGCTTGCAACCACCACCAATGTCTCATAAGTATAAAACAAGATCTTTAATTAGAGCCTTTATAGACCCGATTCGCGTATATCTAATTTTGAGCAGCAGTCATTCGTTCACGAAAAATACATATAATATGAAAAATAGTTGGCAAGATCGATTTCACGCTGCGGTGGATTCAATACAGCCACACAACTAACCTAAACTAATTAAATTTTTGTTAATTTTAATCTGCATTATATTAAACGTATTTTTTTAGATAAGACAGGAAAATTCAGAAATTGATTATTACAAATGGCCAAGGTTAAAATAAGATCAGTGTTTAATAAGTACATTTGTTATAGCTTTAACTCCTATATTATTAAAAAATATTTCTATAAAAAAAATCAATTTTGATATTTAATTATGCATCATTTATGACCTATTATGGCTTTCGATGACCAGCCGTGGTGAACTAAGATTTTTGAATAACTCCCAAGTTCTTCTCCGTTCTTAAATTTTTCGCATGTTTTCGCATCCCTGGTATCATGAACTTTAGCCACTTCAGATTTTAAATTTTCTGTTCTTTTAGAAATATTTTACATCATCGACTCGTAGGCCTGAAATCATTCTTGTGTATAAAGAGGCATTTCAAACACTTCTCTCAATCATTATTAAACATCATCTCTCGATATAGAATCTACTCTATAATAAAAAGAACAAGCCCATTTTATTATTTTTAAACCGCTATGTTAGACAGTCATTATGGTATGTCTAGGATGATATGCACCACAGAACATAATGCCATCCAGGTGTTCCCTGGAAAATCTAGGAACGTCGATGTATTTTCCTTTTATTTAGTAAAGGGACCTTAAGGGGCACACAGTCTGGTTTCTTGCAAAGAATATCCCGAATTTGTTTTTCTGATGTAAAACGTCTTTTCGCCTATTTTTAATTGCGACCTCGGATCTCTGGTGTAAGTTGCATTACAGAATTTGCAAATATTTTAGCAGTAGCACATCCAATTATATTTGGGTTTTTAACGACGTAAATAAAACCTGTCCCGTCAAGACTTAAATGTGTAATCAGATACCATTGTTTATGGGTAGAATGTTTTTTCCGTAATTCTAGTAAAAACCAAAAATAATATTTATTAACAGTTTTATTTAACCTTTATAATAAATATACTCACAATTTTTTAAATAAAATTATTAAAACCGCTAGAAGTTTATATTTTTTGGTCCTTCTTGAACCAACGTATCTACACAGTATAATAACATTTTTCACCAGATTTAGGCTATTGGCTATGTACTTGAGGAAATAGCTAAAACTCTAAAGTGTTTTCATTATTTCATACGTTCAATCCCCAATTATGACAAAATCACAAAGTGCTACCAAATTAAGGGGTGTTTTGAGATTAAATAAATTAAAAACGAAATAAAAAGAAACATTTTTTAAAATTTTTTCGTCATAACTTTTTTCCAAGTGATGTTAAGTATAGATATAGCTTCATGAAACAGAAAGCTGACATTAGGCCGTTAAAATGAGCTTCTGGAGAAGTCTATACGATGAGAAGTAAGCGAGATATTGCGTCTCCAACTTTGCTACTTTTCTCAATATGAGCAAATTTTTGCTTTGTTTTTCAAATTTCATCCCACAACTTTTTACGTGATTTTGTTTATTGTCCCCTTCAAAAGAAAGCTGACATCGTGCCCGTTAAAATGGTCCCCAGCCGAATTCTGTGCGATGAATATTAACCGAGAAATGGTCTCTCATATTATCAACTTGTTACGATTTTTATTACTTATTAAGTAATTTTCTATTTTTATATGAAAATTTTTCTATATTTAATGAGCAAATTATTTTAAAATGTTTAATGATAAAAATAATTATATTTTGAAAAAACTATTAGTATGAGGTATGGAATGAAAAATAAAATTAATTATCATATTATTTTAAACCTTCTTAATTTATTTATTTTCATTCAAAAGCTGGATTCAGTTAAATTAATTTGGATAATTTTGTCCATTTCTTCGTCAGTATCTTCGAGAATATCGTATTCAGTAACGTGAAGTACATCAGCATTTTTACAATTTAAACCCATACATACATTCTTTGCAGAACATGGAGCAATTGATTCCCAACTTCTCGCTACCACAATTCCCTTGGTATCCTTTAATGTATTCATTGAAGCAAAGTTTGGGGTGCAACACAATCCATTTTTTGACCTTTTTGAACCCCAATTGAGAGGATTTAAAATATTTCCTTTCCATTGTTGCATTTACAAGTATGTAGCATCAGTTGTTCGAGGCAATTGCGATTAAGTAAATGGCTCACTTCTTGAATGCTTCTGGAACAGCTGATAGCGACAGGTGCTTCAGCTCTCAATTTTCAAGCCGTATAGCAAAGTTACGATGCATTCAGATGCAGAACCGACGTTTTCAGGACTTGCATTTTCACCAAGAAATACATTTAATTACTTCTCCAAAAGTAAACTATTTTTATCATAAAATACCCTAAAATAATTTATTCATTGAATAAAGGAAATTTTTCCCGCAAAAATGTAAAATTACATATTGTGCGGATCAAAAGTGCAAAGTTGAAAATTTTGAGCGACCATCTCTCAGCTCCTATTGATGGTACAAACTTCAGCTGCAGACCATTTTAAAGGGCGTGATGGCAGCTTTCTTTTCGAAAGGGCAATGTGTATACCTAAATTCCCTTACACAAAGGGTGAGGGACGAGATTTGAAAAAACAAAAGCAAAAATGTGCTAATATCGAGAAAAGTAGCAAAGTTTAAGACACCATATCACGGTTACTTTTCATTGTACAGACTCCGGCAGGAGAAAAATGGTTTTTTTGGACTTCTCGAAGTACCACTTCGATAGAAATTTCATTGCCTACAACTCTTTTTTTCTGCAGACATGTACCTACGAAAAATTCATAGTTTCCCTATAAAACTCAAAAAACTGAAAAGTGGACAAATCTACCTTAATCTCAAAAAGGCACCCCTTGATTTCGTAGCACTTTGTGACCTTGTCATATTTGGAGGTGAATTAAATGTAAGAAACAATTGAAAAACTTTAACGCTTTAGCTTTACCCCTCTTTTTTTCGACATAGTCAATAGACTAATGTAGTTTGCTAGATGAATGCCAATAAATAAGAGCTTTTGACCCAAACTGTATGTATAATACAAAGGCAACTTTTTGCAAGGATTCTCCTCCTCGTCCACACAACGACTAGGAAGTCACCAAACTTGAAAGTGATTTTAAATATGAACCTGTTTAAATTAGGGATTATTATGCTTGAAATAACGAAAAGTGATAATCGCCGCCGTTAATGCATTTCAGAAAACAATAATAGTATACTCGTCTCGATACGTCTGAAAGCAATGTCAACATCAAGCTTTCATACTTTCTCCTATCACCTTTTAATTTAATTAATTATTATTTTTTTCATTCTCAGTTTACTCACACCTCGAAAATCATCCAATACCAATTGAGATGAAACTCTATCTTATATTTTGAATCTGCTTGAAATTATATGACGACTGAGAATATGTGATATATATACATATATATATATATATATATATATATATATATATATATATATATATATATATATATATATAATTACTTACTTAAATTGTCACCTTTATTTGAACTAATGAAGTATTTCTTTTTGTTACAGGTATGGGTCTAAATTCTCAAACAGTAAGTAGAAGTAGGAGCCTACTTTATAATTAATTTTTTATCCATAGGTTTGAAGGTAATTTTTAATAAGAAATTTTCAACATACTCTTCCTAATTTTCTACCTGCCCAGGCATAGAGCTTAAATAGCTACGAGGGTGGGATGAAAAGTCTCCTTTTGAACATATACATATGCGCCACCGGTAACCCACTGCTTGGATCCTTTTTTAAGCTTATTCAAAGGCGTTTTCCTACAAGTCTGCATAATATATATTCGTCGCTGTGATGACTTCCGAATCGGCACTACGTTTTTACAGTTGTAAATGAGGGTGTAGACCTAATATAACGTCTAAATCTGCGTTAATCCCTTTGAGAGACGTTTGAAAAAAAGAACTTATCACAGCTTGCCCTTCAATTTTTTCTTTATTTGTAAAACCATAAAATCAGTCGCAGAATAAAAAAAACACACAAAACAAACTACTCAATGTTTTCATTGTTTTTCAAAATATCTCCCACGATGATCAATATACTTTTACGTGCATTTGAATCAACCGAAAGGTATTTTGTCACCTAGAAGATAGTATCCCCAAAACATGGTTTTGAACGCATCAACCGCCTCTTTTGACGTTGACCTCGCAGTTTGTTCTTCATGTACGGGAAAAAAAGGAATCATTGGGTGTCAAGTCAGGACCGTATAGAGAATAGCCCATCAATTTCACGTTTTTAGTGCTCTAAAGGTCATTTATTTGAGTCGATGTCTGGAAGCTCCCATTGTCATGGATTGGAATGATCTATCGTGTCCGGTTTGTTTTTCTTAATTCATCAAAGACTTCCGGCAAATAAGTGGTTGTTGACCGTTCTACGGCATCCTCACCTGTCACGATTTTATAAATGTTATTTGAAGCTCTCCAATCGTACCTTTTGAGCATTTTCTTGCACTAATCGACACATCCCTTTTTTTGAGCTTTGGTCAAATTATGCGAGCTCCAACATGAACATAGGTTCTTCACAGATAAATATCCATTAATAGATGTTTCCGTTAGTAATGTCGATTTTTTCCTTAAATGGAAGCATTTGTTTTCACAACAAAATAAATTATCTCAATAATCCAAGTATTGCTCATCGATATCTATTACTTTTTCCCATATTTCTGTCAAAGAATGGATTTTGCGCCGCAAATTAATCTACTCATTTTTTAAGGCCAACCATTCATCAAGCAAAATATTCATTTCTTCTTAAGAATGTATGTGTTGTTCTGAAAGTTCTGGATGCATTCATTCCACGGGCTAAGTCCAGTGAATACGACGGATGGGAGAGGATGACCTATTTAACGATTATCAAATCGTTCTTCCCACATTTTGCAATGTGGCGCTGAGCATTTTCATGTTGAAAAATTATTTTATCGTATCTTTCGACTATATTGGTCGTTTTTCCTTCAATGCTCGGTATAATTTTATCAGTTATCGATATCGATCGCCAATAATTATTTCACTATATGTTAACAGTTCATAATAAGTAATTCCCCCAACAAAGCCTCCTTTCGATAAACATGGGGCACTGGTTGTGATGTTGAAGACTGGCCTGAATTTACCCACGATTTTTTGCACTTCGGTTTGTCAAAATACGAGTAAATCCACTTTTCACCACTTGTCACAACTCGATGCTAAAACCCTTTTCTTTTCTATTTGGCAAGCAAAATTTCACAAGTAGTTTTTCGCCGTTCAATATCATTTTTCTTTAATTCATACAAAACCCATTTCCCTTCTTTCTGGAACTTGCCCAATGCGTGTAGACGTTCGAAAATAGTGAATTAGGAAACATCCAATATTGCTGCCTATTGTTTTAACTTTTGAGTTGAGTCTTCATCCAATAATTCTTGCAAAACTGCATCTTCAAACTTTCTCGGCTGATCTGGACACTCCGTGTCATTTACATCAAAATCACCACTTATGAAGCATTTAAACCATCTTTCACAAATTTTTTAGGTTAAAATATTCTTACTATAAGCTTCAATCAACAATCGATAACTTTCAGCAGCTGTTCTTTAAATGAAAGTTTATTAAACTTCTCCGCAAAATGTCTTTTTCTGGTACAAAATTCAACATTGTCGAACCTATAAAGAAGTATGTTTTTTAGACAATGACAATTGACAACAAACTGGCTTTTAATGGCGTATGTTTACTTTTCGAAATAGCATGGATGACATTAGTATATACCAACAAATGTATTAGTGACGCCATTTCTTAGTAAAATCGACATTATTAACCGAAACACCTATTATATAATAGCTGTATATACACTGGTGTTATTAATGCCCTCAATATGTCATATGACGGTCTTGCATTATCAGTTCAAGCACATCATTGATGGTTTCTTACACTATCACCGACAATTGAATTTACTAAATCAGTGATACGCAGTAGTTTTTGTGGGCGCTTCATTGTTATATAAATTTGGAACACTTTTCAGAACAATTCAGTTAGGAAATAGTCTAATGTCCGTTTAAATGTGAAAGAAAAGGTAAAAGGAAACTACCTATAAAACAGCCCAAACACATTTTACTCTTTTAAAACTAGTCCACACGCAAATCTAAAGATATTAATAAACTATCATTAAAAAACAAATAAAATGACTTTTAAGAGTTGCGCTAAAAACTTGTGCAATCCATTGTGGAAGTGGAATTCTAATTATGTCATGTACGTAAATAATTGAGCATAGTTTTATTACAAAAAGTAATGGCTAATTACTTCTGCATTAATTAATTTCATTGAGGGAAAACATTCTAAAACTAAGAAACACGAGATAGGTCAAACGATTAAATGCAAATATATTAACGACTGTTTTATATCGCAATTAATTTAATAATCGTTGATTTACTTATCAATTTTTTGTAGTCGGCGCTCCAGGATTCATTTTAAATTAATTCTTGGTTGATTGGTATTTGATACATATCAATATTATGTTATTTACATAGTTTGTGATTTGTGTTCTATTTCTTTTTGTTTTGATTAAGAGTGTATTTCTATAGTCCGCAGGTAATTTTGATAAATTTTAAATTTGGCGGCGACCTCAAAAAGTACAGTATATAATTATTTATGATTATTACTTAGTTGCCATATAAAACAGGCGTTAATTCTTTTTATTTACTTTTTTTATTCAATTCAGTTCATCTTTAATATAGATTAGCCTAATCATATTATTCCAGTCAAAATAGATAAAAAAAAATTGTAACTATTACACATAAAATATTAAAAGTCATCACCGATCATACTTCTGCTAAAAATTTTATTTAAAGTCAAAAGTCGGTTTTTTGCATTTTTTTCGTAAACGGTAAAGTTATTGTAAAAAAATCTTGCAATTATCTACAAATATTCTTCTTATTCCTTTTTTCTACGAATCACCATTCCTGATATATTGCAATTCCAAAAGTTGAAGATGTCATATTCTACATAATATGCACACATTTCCGGATCATCTATGAGGTAGAATACTTGACTCATTTTTGTTGACGTAATTGCCCCAGTAGGAATACTCCACGATCTATTGTGATTCAGTTTTATTAGACAATATCCTATTGACTGAAAAAATGGTAATGTTGGTAATGATTAAAGTAGAACGGATCAATATTGATTTCGGGAAAATTCTAGTGTGACTGATAATCTTTAAATGCTACTTTAACAGTAATGTCTTCATACGCGTTTTTCTCTAACTCGTCTTGCTGGATTTCTGTGAATTGTTCTAGAAAGAAAGATGCATCAGTTATCTTCTCATTGATACTAAAAGAACTCTCATCTGTTGCATTTAATTCAACGTTGGCTTTGAAAATTGGTACACATTGATGAATGAAATAATTCAGCTTTTTTACTGTTACAATTTTGACTACATCCCTTCTTGCAACTACAAACAATAGTGTTAAGAAGTTTTTCTAGAACAGGTGGCAGTAGAGTTTGAATTGGCTCCAAATTGTTATCCAGTAATTTCCAGTCTTCTGAGTCAGTTGATTACCTAACCACACTTGAACTTAATAATGTACACGATATAAGTGTTGATAAGCAGAAGCAGATGTTGGAGTAAGACAAGATAGTTCTACTATTTTATTGTTCCACGTATTTTCTATAAAACTTAAATATCTATACTTATCTATGCAAACAATTTTTTTTTGGGAGCTCCATATATAGCAAGAAGAAAGCAAATCCCATTTGTGATGATAACTTATGGAGAAGAATCAATTTTTTTCAAATACTTCTGCGCAATCAATTAAATCATTATGTTTTTCTAACGGTTTAAATACTGTTGTTTTACTTCTTTTGACAATCAATGATGTAGTATCGCAGCAAGTTAATGCATATAAAAATAAAATAAGCTCTTGACCCTTTGAATATGAAGATAAACTTTTTGATGAATATATTTTTGTAGGTACCTGAGCTTAACCAAGTTCTAAAAGTAAATAATGTTATTAATTGGAGTTCGCACAATCAGTAATACGGGAGAACGGAAATAAGGATTGAATGTATATTCATTCAGAATCAATCAATACCTCAATATTTTTACTTTTATTGAATGTATTTTTGCTATTTGCGATCGCGATATCCTAGGAATGGTGATCTGTAGGGATAAAATTATAAGAACAATTTATGTAAAGAATTACATGATATTTTTTACCTTTAACCTTGAATAAAATTTTTAGTAAAGCTAGAATCGGTGGGAACTTGAACTGATATTTTATTTTAATACTATATTTAAGATCTACACCAATTTTTAGCTCTATGCGAATTTTTGCGAAGTTAAATGTCTATTTTGACTGAAATATATTGTAACAGGAATACTCCAAAAAGAGAGTAAAAAGAAGAAGAGATTTCGTTGATATAAGAAGTAGCAGGCGATAGTAGGAAAATGGATAAAAATACGCTTTAAAATCTTACCAACCTGTAATTTTGTCTCAATTTTAAACCTCTTGGCAATTAACTTACCTTAGAAATCTTTTTGCGGAATCCTCTTAAGAATACTTCCATCATGTTAAAAATCAGATCAAAATATTTTACTCTTTCCAAAAGTTATGAGCAACGAAGTTCTCACATTAAGAATCTTGTTCAGTTTTTACTTCATTGCGTAAACCTACCACGGAATTATATTTACGAGATCTCCTTGAGAGTATCTTCTACAATATGCTGAGAACCCCATACCAAAACTCCTGTACGTACATCCCACAAATTGTTTTTACTTTTTAACTCCTGGCAATAAAGCTGTCTTTGAAATATTTTTACGGTATACCTTTAGAAGCAAACTTATCGAATTGGAAATCTCCACCTTTTCTTGAACTCGGTTAAAAGTCTTCAATTTTATAAATCAGATAAATTTCTTCCCTCCTTAAAAAAAACGAAAATATATTCTAGAAAGTTTTAAGTCAGCAAATCCACTGTTATATTGTTTCATAATAACACTTTATATTGTTTCAGTTTTTTTTACATATCGTTTTGATTAAAATAAAATAAAAACATTTTTGGTCAAAATAAAAATAATATATTACCTATGTAGTTAAGGTCTTAACTCGCAAACCAACCGGAAAATCTACTTAATCATTAAGAACTAAAATTAACATAGTAAATGTATTAAGTAATAAAGGGCTTAGGTAGTTGTGGGAAAGTGCGTTGGCTTGGAACCATACCCCTCCTTCATAGAGTCTAAATCCGTCTGATGCCAAGAACCGATGGAATTACTTATATGCCCATAAAAGAACATTTCTGAAAGCCACTTTGCAGAGCTTGACGCCAGGATATTAATTAGTAAATTATTGGAGTGTTTACAAATATTGTGGGGACTTCGTGTAAAACTATCGGAGGTGTCGATGTCAGTATAAACAAATTATTAAGCTTTTAAATACGTGGGAGATTAGAATAGCGGTATTTTAAAGAATTATGGTCTATTGCATATTATACTTTCTTATTTTGGTGATGCAACAATGTGCACCAAAATTACAGAAATTCTTTCTTTGTACAATATCAGAGTACTGCATTTAATTAATATATACAAAAATAATGGTTTCGTTGTTTTCTTTGAAGGCCGAAACTTAAAAGTGTTTTGTAAACATTTTATAAAAAACACTTACACCATGATATTTATCATTTTAAAAAATCCAAAACAAATGTTTGCATATTTAAAAATTTTAAAATGGCTACTTTCGCTGATCAAAAACACAGCGAAAATATTAATATGTTTATTATTCCTAGTTCTGTACTTATGCGGAGTTGAAAATTTTTTAAATCAAATGAAGTTTGCTAACAAAACAAGATTAAACCAATAACACTATCCTACAAAATTTAGACTGTGATTGTTACATAGGTATTTATTCTTTATACTGATTCTATGAGATGGCATTAAAAAACAGCATAAAAAATGATACATTTGGGAATTGTAAACCAAACAAAAATAATTTCCCAGAACGTCTTGTTTATAGATCCAACAGTAAATTGTCTAATCAGAGCTCCATTTACCTTGATAACTCTTCTTTATTCGTGAAATATCCTGGTGCAATCAAAATTCAAGAATACACCTTTATACTTAATTTGGATATGTCAATGAATAGTCGTCAGTCAGATGGAATAGAGTCACTATTTTCTAAGAATTCATCACAAAACAAATGATATTACCATGAACTTCCTAAAAGACGTACTGCCTAAACTCATCGTCACGGTGTCGAAACTAGAATTTATTTGTATTATGATGAAGTAAAATCCCTTCTTTGAATCTGGATGCTAAAGTTTCAATTAGCCTCTTGTTGCATACCAAATCATTAATGTCTCCTTGGGTGTTACATATAGCTCAGACTTAAAGGGACCAGCTTCAAATTTTTCTGTCTCTTCCTGGATCAAATCAATTACAGACATTAGCATCAACATGGCAATTCTAACTTTTAAATAACGAAATTATGTGTTTTTATACTACCAACCGCAGCAAACGATATTTATCATGTTTTATGTTGTGACCAAGATATTCTAACGTCTTTCTGCCTTTTTACAGTTGGAAAAACTTATGGCTCTTTTCCCATGCTGCGTAAGAACTTCTATATTGGTAACATGGTCAATCCAAGAAATTCCAATCCCAATCTATATTCATTACTAACTCGTTGCACTCTTCCAATAAGATTGGGCAGATCATGGATGCCACTGTCAAGCAATGCAGTTTGGTCAGGATATCCAAGCCTGTATCTTTTTGAAATTGTTCTTAAGTAGTTGGTAAATCAATTTTTACATGTAATGAGGCATTGAAATATTCTCGTTACAAGCGATTAATCCTCTTGTAGATGACTAGTCTATAAAAAAGTTGGTGCTGGTAGCCGTTACTATGTGGTAGTTAATCATCTTCGGGAAATGTTTAAAAAGGAACTACTATGTTTTATACCACTAAATTTTTTTAGTGGTATAAAACATAGTAGTTCCTTTTTAAACATTTCCCGACTAGTCTATACTTTATCGTCTATTTCACTTACTTGTAATCCCTTTTATGTTGGTCAAACTAAAGTAACAACCTGGTACGTAATTTCTTGATTACTCAAAATTATTGAAATCATAAAATTCATATGTCGTATTCCTTTTGTCTAGCAGATAAAAAAGAGTGACCATGGTGCACATATTTATCGATATAATGGGAAACTAAGAGTGTCCCTTAGTTAAAAGCCTTTAAATCTTAAAAAAAAAAACACGAATATAATAAAAGCACAACATTTATAAACACGTGAGTAACAAAAAAATGGAGGTGGTTGATTGATTAATTGTGGTTTTATAATCTAAATAGATAACTGAGCATTCGTTTTCTAGTGTATAACAGTGTAATTAATTTGTTAATATAAATCCGAATTTTGATAGAAATCAGATATAGCAAGTTTTTGAAATATAATATCGATCCATAATCTTCGTTCCAGAAAACTTCAAAATACAAATTTTAGCTAAAATAAGGCGAGCTGGAATTTTTTGTAGGCATTTCGTCCCTTTAAATTAAACAATATTAAGCTAAATGCAACAAGTTTATTGAAAATCAATTTAGATCTCCAAGAAATTCGCGCACAAAGTTATGTAGAACCTTAATGCAAAAAAAACGTTGTTTAGAGAAACCGATTATGGAGAAAAAATTGGTTTAAATAACCTCTTTTATTTTTAACTAAACATCCACTAACTTTTTCCGAATTGCGTTTTTTCTAACACAGATTTGTTTGAAGTGTGTTAGACTGTTCTTAATTGCTGAGTGAAAAATAAAATCTACAAGATGCATTATGTTTATGTGGTTTGTCTATCCCTTAAACTTTTTTTAAATGCCTTTAAAACCTAGGAAATCTTCCAGAAACCTGAGTCAGTGATCAATTTTTGGTACGTTCACGATATTTTATCATCTAGTTCTATTACATTTTTCATTTAACTTAAAAATTTATATTTCTTATACCACACAATGTAATGCTACTTATTTTATTATTTTTAACCAGACATACTACGAAGAATTCCAGTTTACAACGTTCATCAAACATCCTCTGTATTTTGTTTGATTTGATATTGATTACATGAAATAATTTTCTGCAAGAACGTTACATATAACATCAATTCGCATCGTAATTTAATATCTGGGAAATAATATAGCATCTTAAGTGCAAATAAGATGATTTGAGATTATTCCCCAGTGAAAACTATTGAGTTGTTACTGAATGGTAATCAGTTCATTACACCCGTGATAAAAGACTAAAAGATTTCACATTCAACAATTTGTATTGACGGTTTAGATCGATTTGTCGTTTTTACTTTTTACGATAAAAAGAGTTCTTTACTTTTACTGAAATTAAAATTTCGGTTTAGCAAACTCTTCTGTAAAATTTTAGGTCCTCTAGTTTTTTTATATATGATTTAAGGTTTTTTTAAATAAATTTTTTTAAAAAAATTGAACCTACTCCTAGAGAAGTGCTAAAAACGAAAAACGACAATATAAATTTTTTTATGAATTATTTGAAGCCGGAGCCAAATTAAAACCTCATAAAAATGCGATTCACATAAAAAGATTGAAGAATAAGTTATTTGTAATTGATTTCTTAGCGTAGCTTGTATGTATCTCATGTTAGTAGTTATTTGTTTCATTTAGTAATAATTCGGCACAGACTTCAAAAATTTCAATTTCATATAAAAATTTATATTCTTATTTTTAACTTTTTAAAGCTTTTTTTGGAAGTCTGTTCTATTTTTAAAATTAAAAAAATAAAAATATATTTTTTTTTATTTCTAGTTTTGAACTGAGTTAAGATCGCAAACAAGTACCCATTTTATCCAAAGTTGTAGATCACACAGAACAACAAAAAATTCTTTGATTCTGAGAATTCCGCAAATACCAGTTTTGAATGAAATTGTATCAAAAAATATTTAGTCTGCTATAAGACATTCGCTATCTTCAACTTTAAGAAATTAATTTTAAATTCGTAACCTAGGTCTCCTAACCCCCAATACCGATATTTAAAGGACGCATGTAAATTTTGTAATCCGACATATTTTAACTTGCGCACTGAGTTTAAAGAAATTTATTTAAGATTTATAATATACGTTTCAAGAGTCTCCAATATCAATTTAGACAAAATCAGGAAAAAATAAAGTATTTAATCCCCATATTGTATCGGCTCAATTAAATTGTAAAAAATTAACTTCAGATTTGTAAGTTACGATTCCGAAAACCCCCTAACACTAATTGTGGACATATTGCAGCATCATTCATATTGATTGTTTTGGAACAATATTAAATTCATTATTTACACTCTCAGAAACTCTCCCCCCCCCAGTACCAGTTTTAAGTGAAATCGAGAAATGTTAAATTTTAAGTCATCCGTATCGGATTTTTTACCAAATTTGGACAAAATCGAGAGAATTTTTAGAGCTCAATATTTAATGTTTTTAAAATAATTGTAAATTCGTAATTAACACCCTCAAAGAACCCCTCTAGACCAATTTTGAATAAAATGCAGAGATGTTAAATTTTTAATCCGCAATATATTTATTGTTCAGTAATAATTTTAAATTCGTTATTTACAACCCCAAAAACTCCCCTATATCAATTTCAGAGAAAATTGGACAAAATTAACTTTTTTGTCCTCCATCTTATCAGCGCCATCTTGGATTTTACTAAACCAATTTCGACCAAAAATATATGGGACCACCGCAGCAACTTCCTGAACATAATGCAAAAAATTTAGTTCAAATGGATGCCGTCCTTCTAGAGTTATCGCCTTACATACCTTAAAAGCACTCATAGTGATCGAATGTAGAACCTCCTTCTTTTAGAAATTGGCTAAAAATAAAGAAAAAACTATGAATAACTACGAAACTCTAACATAATGCTTCTCCGATACTCACTTGATCAGTTTCCATATATACTTTTTAACTGCACCGAAAGAAAACTACAACAATTTCTTCTCATTTTCCAATTACATTTTGCGAACTCAATGTCAAACTTGCTATACTTTGTGGAGAATGTGATCAAGTTATTTCTTCGTCACTAGAACATATTGACGAAAATTTCTGATTTTATCGATATTCTTCGGATTTATTGCTGAGTAATTTATAATGATTTTTTATATGACCATAAAATTCACTACTAAATTTGTTAAAATTATTGAAAAAGAAATCAAAAAATTAATATTAGCAGTTATTTGATTTGTATATATTCTGTATTTTGTGGTCAATTAAACTTTATCAATTAAGATTTGGGAAATAAACAGCATGGAACTGGCGGAAAATACATCAATATTCATAATAAAATTATGTTCGTGTGATTATTTGCCGAAAGTAAAATGAATTTAACACAAAACGACTGTTTTTATTAGTTCATTTAAAAGTTGTGCAATTGGAGAGGAAACATTTTTTTATGGTTATGCTCAAACAAAACATAATTCTTATTAAATATGTAAATTTTGGATCCATATTTTTATTGGTTCCCATAAAGATAAGTGAAATATATCAACTAAGTCATTAAAACAGCGAAAATAGTAAATATTAATATTCATGAAAAATTGTTTAGCGAGATTTTCTGCAAAATGTCAATTTAAAAACTTCCCAGCAAAAATACGTGTATATTCTTGGGAAAAATATTAAAAAGAATTTTTTTACAATAAAGGTACTGTGAAAATATTTTAATGAAATCTTCTTGTGAGTATCCTTTACGTCATCCTTAATGCTCAGCAAAAGTTTTTTCCTTCTCGTTTTCAGGTTTCTTACATCAACCTATCGTAAAAATATTTTACAGAGTCTCCATTGGAGTACTCCTTACAATATACTGAAAATTCCATCAATATATTTCACTTTTATCAAAAATTATGAGAATAAAGGCTATTAAGAAGTTTGCTAACAAATATCTTGAAATAAACCTATCTCGAAAATATTTTCACGGGATAATCTCGGAGCATATCTCAGAACATGCTGAAAATGTCATCAAAAAATATCTCACTCTGATCACAAGTTATTCGTGTATAAAGTGAGTTATAAAGTTTCCTAATCATCTATTTTTTCATATTTTATCCCCTTGCCACTGGACTGGGCGGTGTACCGTGTTTTTAGTTACAACATAGAAATAGCCTTCAAATCAGGAAATACACTTAGAACTCAAATAATGAAAACAAAACCAAAAACTACCGATAAGAAAGAATGTGTTTACAAAGTTTCATGTGAATGTGGTGAAATGTATATTGGAGAATTAAGGAACCTAAAACTTATACAAAAAAAAGAAATCATTATATTTGTTTATTTTATTCATTTATTTACCAAAATAGTACAGCAATTAAAACAGTAAACCAGAAGGTCAAATAATCAAGGTACTTAAGAGTAAAAAAGCATTCACAGTCAACAGCCGAGTACGCTATTCAAAGCCGATCTCATCTTCCTCGTAAAAACACAGAAGAACAGTAAAAATTAGTCACAAGGCAGGAAAGAATTTTAGTGGTTCATAGGTCTATCGCAAAAGCTATTTTTGCCAATATCGGTCTGGCTAGGATACAACAATAACCCATTTTGCTACCTCGTTTGTGGCGCAAGGACACGAAAGTTAAACAATGCCAAAAGGTCAAGACAATCAACCATACCTGCAAAAAATCTATTACTAAACCATCAGAATGAGCTGAATTCTACGCATCTCCAAGGAATCCAAGTCTTAGCCACTGCTGGTACAGCAGCTGTGTTCGATAGATTCTTAACTTATAGAGTAAGAACTTTACAAATTTGGATTGGACTCCCTCAATCCATATAGTGTGGACCCTCTATAGAAGTGACCAGATGACGCGGCATTACTCCATGTTACTTTGAATAAAGCCAAAATAAACAGCTTTAAGAGTTTATCGCGTCACTGTCTCCCGACAAATACACACATCTTGAAACATTTTGCGATCATGCTGTCGATGTGTGCAGTAAAACGCAACTTACTGTCGAATATGACTCCCAAATCCTTAATAAGATTTACTCTAGTAAGCTCAGTGTCCCATTCGGTAAGTTGATAGGATGGGTTTTTTCTTCCTAGGAAAGGAAATCTTCTTACACTTGGATATATTGAGAAATATTTCATTGTCTCTGCATCAAAAAACCAATTTAGAGATGTTATTCTGCAGTATGGAGCAATCTTCGAGAGACGTCACTCAACTGTAAATATTTAAGTCATACGCAAAAAAAGGAAGGAGCATCACTGGAAAATGTAGGTAAGCTCAGCAAAAGCCAGATGGGATACTGGCGGAATCTCAGAGTGCACTCTTATTTCCCCGATAATTGGATGCAAGATCTGACCACTTACATTCGACCCAACAGGTTTGCTGGCAATCCAGAAAATTATCGGTGCTCCAACTCCCTAATGCTGCAGATTGATCAATAAAATGCGGTGATTTACTGCATCAAATGCCTTTCTGAAGTCAGAGTAAATTAAGTCAACCTGCAATAAAGATCAAGAACAACGCTCAAAAAATTAGAATAAACTTCCAAATTTGTCTGCCATGACTTCCCAGACTAAAATCCATGCTGATGTTCTCCAAGGAATGCGAAAGAAATATCAGCTGTAGCCAGCGACTCCCAAAGTCCTACCAAGGCATGACAAACCAGATATAGGACGGTAGTTAAATATGTCAGAACGATGTCCACTTTTGAACGAAGGTTTTATAAAAGTGAACTTCCACACCAAAGGAAAGACCCCTGAATCGAGAGAACATTTGTATATTGCAGTCAGTGACCCAGCCAGTGTCACACAAGAGTTCCTCAGAATAATGGTGGAATCACATCAAGGCTAGCATTCACGCCAACGTCAAGGTCCACCAGCTTTTTAAATACAATATCGCTGTCCACCAGTACAGTGCACATATTAATGTTATTCAAAAGCAAAAGCTGTGGATAATTCGCACTCTGACAGTCACTATCGTCCACCACATACATGGACTAGACAAATCTCGTAAAGGCATTAGCAATCTCCCTTGGATTCTGATAACTTTTATCCAAGTAGCTGGACTATTTTGAATAGCCAATTGTAATTCCTTTAGAGTTTGAATACCTCCAAAATGATTTCACATTTTGCCTAATGCTACATTGTAAAGAGGTAATAAGGGCTTGATGGTCATTATTAATGGAGATTTTAGCTTATGCCCTTAAGTATTTAAAACGGTTCCTAGGTTCTTTCGGACAAACCTCAATTTTCTACAGTTTACTAAGGATCTTATTTTTATTTTTAATCAATTTGATAGTTTTTTTAGGTTATCAATTAATTTATTAGACACGTAAAGTTTGAGAGCAGAATATAAGATAGAGTAGGAAATTTCCGTCTTAGTGTCGATACACAACCCATCTGAATCTAAAAAATCCCAGTTGGATGCTTCAATATAGTCATTAATCTACTTATAGTATGCCTTTAAAAAATCCTTATGATAAAATTGCAATCTTAAAGAGAATATCCGTTTGTGGATGATGTCCATGAGGTGGTGACAGTGGCTCAGTACTTTCATCAATAAAAATGTTTCGACAGTTAGAGAAAAGAAAATCTAAAATTTTTCTATTCATATTGTGAATTTTATTCATTTGCCGTAAGTCGTGAAAACAGGTACAAACAATATCAACACGCATTCATTATTTGAGACAAAAACAAAACCAAGATCATGATTATTAAGATTTAAATATTAAATGAAATCGTCGAAAATGTTTGACTCAATGTTTTGAAAAGATGTCCTGAACTGGGATAGGTTATAGTCGCCTATGATTATTACATTTAAGTTTAGAATTTTACCCATAATATAATTTATTATCATGACATGTTCATCATAAAGAATAATGGGAGGGGCAGGTGGAATATATAATACACAAAATAAGAACTGCACTCTTCCTAGAATTATTCCAACTCAAATCTCCTCGACCATATTACCAGGCATTAGGTATAACGTAGAAGTGTAATATGGATTTACTCTAATCATCACGCCTCCACCTCTAGTTTTATTAGTAGAATAAGGATTACGATCTCTTCTAGAAACGACATAGTTACTAGGAAATAGTTACTTATCATAAATGCCCTCGTTCAACCAACTCTCCATGATAACGACACCATATTCAGAGTTCAGCACATCATTGTAGAAAATGACAATTATAGTATGAAAAAGAAATAATTTATAAAAATATCTTACATTAAAAATAATAAAGGAATCTTCAGTAAACTCATTGTTGAGATATCTAATCTTTGGCAACCACTACTTTGTAACATTAGCATTGTATAGTGAAGCAAAGCTTCGTGTTTCAAGAGACGCAGTCCTTAAATAAGCTTGTAGCCTTAAGACAAATTATTCAGTTTATACTTGATAACGATTAGAGATACAACCTCATCGAAACATGATACCAACAAGCAAAAATAAAGACAAAACTAATCCAACAACCACTTTTAGTCAATATTCAACATTGCCTACAACTTTGAAACAAGTACATGGATGTTGTTTATTTTCCTTTATTCTGTATTCTATGATGTATATTTGTATATTATTTGTCTTATAGGTGCTCTGCTTCACTGTATTCACTTACATATTCCACTAAATCCATTCGTTGGTTACATTTGCAACTAACTCTATTTTTATTTTTTAAATTGTGAATTTCCTTTAAGCAAATTCATTGTTTTTGTCGCTAAAAATTTGGTAAACAATTTTTCTTCTGTCTTGAAAATTTTACCAAAAAGAATTTTAGGAGTTTTGATCGAACATATACTATTTAAGTAAACAAGTAATATATGATATAGAAAATACATCAATCCACCTAGAGTGAATTTAAAAATAACTCCTTCAACTACTGTGGCGAATTCTAAAAAGTGCTAAATAAATATGCGAGAGTTGTTAATTTATTTTTAACTTTGTAGTACAATTTTTTAAAATTAGTTTATTTTTTTAAATAATGTGTGTGTTTGTAAATTTACTTTAAAATACAGTTAAGATTAATTTAGTTGTGGTAATGTGCAAATTTTCCAAGAAATAAAACGGAACCGCTTATTTGTATTTCCTTTTAAGGTGATTGACACCCAATTTGCTAATTAAAGTTGTAAAATTTATTTGCGCAACACTTTAGTATACACATTAAAGAAAAATTAAGAGGTGTAATTTTGTGCAGAGTTTGTGTTAAATTTTGGTTGTGTAAAGTTAACACGTTCAAGTAAATAATGTTAAAATGGCGAAATTTGTTTCAATTCGAGCACACTTTGTTTTACTTTGGGTATGCTTTAAAAGTCTTGTAAGTAATTTTTTGCGCAATTTTTAATTGTCTAATCTTATAATTATTATAGTTTTATCTAATATTTTTCCAGCACAGGTCTTATCAAAAATGGCTCTCTGTTACTGTTTTTTAAATTTAATAAGGTAAAATATATGTACTCTATGAACAAAAGTTACCTTTAGCACAACTGCAATAGAAGAGAAAAGTAAGTAACACTACTCTACAAATTTCAGTTTATTTATTGTATCTTGTATGAAAAGTGCATTTTTTTTGTTAATTTTAGGGCGCTGAACACAAAAATGAAAACGAAATTAAAAATTTTGTTGCAATTTTCAAGAACAATTTTTTTTATTTTATTTTTTACAAAATAATAAAAAATACTTACTTTTACACTTGTAGAGATACTAAATATCCTGTCTCTTTGCTTTTATTTTGTAAATTGCTTCTGATGCATCTTTAACAAGAGTCCAACAGTAGTCGACAAGCATGGAAGCATTGCACTTTCCCTGTGGCCTTTTCTCCATTGTTGATATACCCTGATGGAACGGTTCACATGATCATCGCTTACAGCTCTGCAGTTGTCAGGAAAAAAGTCCAGATGTTAGTGTAGGAAATGAATCTTTAGAGAAATATTGCAACCTATTTTTTGATAAGATGAAAGCATATTTTCAACAAATGTAAAGTGTTGTAAGTTATTTTATTTCCGAAGGAATTAGTAACCACGAGGCGAAAGTTAATCCAAGCATTTTTTCAATATCTGATAGAGTGTTGTCAAAATGATTGTCTTTCAGAATATTTCGAATCTATGGCCCAACAAAAATACCTTCTTTAATTTTTGCTTCAATTACCCTTGGGAAATTCTGACGCAGGTTCGGAAAAGCTGGCTCATCTGTATTCAGTAACTTAACAAATTTTTTTTATAGGCACAATTTGCTATTCAGTGGTGGCAACAAAATCTTTTTGGGGTCTACCAATGGCATATGTTGTATATTCTTTTCACCTGGCTCTAATGATTGTAATGAAGTGCCTTTGCTTAACTGCCCCATTCACACAAAAAAACAGCAAAACTTGGTGTAGCCTAGCTGCAACCCAAGTAAAAGTGCAATCACCTTTAAGTCGCCACAGATCTGCCATTGGTGCTCATCGGATTTGATTCTTGTAGTGTAGTTAGTGCTTCATATTGTCATATGATTCTTTCATGTGAACTGCACATCCAATTGGAATAAACGGTAAAATATTTCCCATATGCAATAGTACTGCCTTTAAAGTCAATGTTGAACTGTCTATAAACAATCTCCATTCCTCTAGCTTGTAGTTTATATTTAAAGCCCCCAATAAACCGCTAATATTATTGTAGAAAACCAAGTTGTTTTCCATATTAAAAAATGGTGCTAGGCCTTTATGGCGTCTTCTAAGTCTCTCACAAGATCGTTTAATTCCGATGGGGTTATTTTGTGCGATTGACGGTATAACGTGCTGGGTGTTAAATCAGGATCTCTTGATATTTATGGCATATTTTCTTCTTAAGTAATCATCGTATCGTTGTTATCTAATTCGTAAGTAAATGTTTCAATAGGTTCTGGAATAGGAAGTTCGTCCCTATGAGGCGCAGGTCTCATGGCAAATGGTATATTTGGATAGTTGATCGACTTTTTCACTTTTTCTTCTTGGATATACCTGTGCCTTGCCCAACACGAGGTATGATGTAGAAATAGTAATCGTTAACATGATTGGAAGGCTCTCTCCAGATCACTGGGACAGCAAATCGTATAGACCGTTTTTTACTATTTACTAGTTTCTCAGACTTTAAGCGCATACATTACAACAGATATGTGGCGCCCACTGTTTGCTTTAATTCCTAATATTTCAACCGAGATAAAGCTAATCTGACTTTTTTATCAGTGAGGTAATAGACTGCTTCTGAGACGCAAAAGTCGCCTTACCACAAACATAACAGAAGTAATATGGATTGTTTACACACTTTTGAAACATCTTACATTCTTAACTATTCGATTCGACTCAGTAACTTCGACTGACTAATCCCTCCGCTTTGTAGCTAGTTATATACCCAAATATGGCATCTACATTTTTATAGAATATTCGAGAAGTTTCTATTCAAATCCATAATATTCGCAATAGTGGCGTTTGTCATTTGTTTATATACAAGGGCTGTTCAGTACAAAGGCGACATAAAAGTCAATTTACATGGGCTATCTCCCTTCTTTTAAGCCCTGAGGGTAGGGACTTCGTATAGGGGGAAGATCCTCCATGCGGTGTTGCCAAGTTGTGTAAACGTTCTTTAACTTTGAGAAGACGTACATTTGGCAACGTCGCACCCTTCTATTATTATAGCAATACAAATATACCACGTGCATTTTTGCAGTTACATTGTCAATATATAGGGAAACATGACATCACGTATCTCTAAAACTTGAACTAATATTAAAAAGTTAAGCTTAGCTTCGGTTTTAGCACACCAAAAATGGTAAATTTAGTCGATTATATTTTAGATGCATTTTGGCTGATGTCCAAAATTTGTCTGCCGTCTTTAATTGTGAACGATTTAACCTGAATAATACCAACTGTGACATTTTTTAACATACTTCTCAGTTCTTCACTGATCATCACAAGGTATCTCGTTTGATGATTTTAATTACATTTATATAATTAATTTAAATTCGACTCAGCTGATCGGATAAGACTTAATCCATATACAATTTTTGATAAGCCTATTAACAATTGAAACTCAGATCGATTTAAAAATGTCATGTAAATCCTGTTTGACTAGGGGTTTTAAATGAGCGTGATATATACAGCATAAGGAATGAAAAGACAGGTGTAAAATACGACAGTCTTTAGATTAGAAAAGCTTTCTCTCTAACAATTAAACGAAAGACGATTTGCTTGATAATTTTATTCATCAACATAATCTCCTTTAACTTCAGAACACTTGCGCCCCGTGTTAGCCTTCATAAAAGGCGCAGATTTTATTTTCCATTTCCTTATCGTTTGCAGAACGGGTCTTTTTAAACGTTCAAATAAAATGAAGTCGAACGGAGCTAAATCTGAACTATATAGCGTCTGCCTGCTCAAAAACATTACGTTCACGGATTGAACAGTCTTATGGATACATACCAGGTATTTTATGACAAAAGTCTTATGACATTTTCTTAATGTATTACAGTAGGTAATTGCTATTACTGTAGTGCCCTAAGTCAGGTATTTAACAAAAATAACTCCCTGATCCCAGGAGAATATGGCCTTCAGCTTTCCAGCTGAAGATCGTATACTGGTGTCCTTGATAAGTGGTGAATTCTTAAAAATTCATTGAAAGGACTCTAATTTTGCTTCTGAATACTGGTGACATATTCAAGTCTAACCGTCCATCGCTATCTTAGGGAAGATCAAGATTTGCACCCAAATATTTCGAATGATTTTGAGAAATTCGTCACATAAGCAGTCTTTGTTCAGGAGTCAAAGATCATGGAACTGAAACTGAAACTTTGCTTATACCTAGTTTGTCACGTGGAGTTGTTAAAATACACACTTTTAAACGAACGTTGTTTTCACTTTCCTGCAAACATCAAAATTGGTTGCAGGTCTTGTACTTCTTAGATCGTCATCACTCACGACCCCATCGAAAATATTTTATCCAATATTTTACTTGCATTAATCATTCGTTTGTGAATATTATTAGGACACATGTTACATATTTTACGACACTGAGATGTTCCAATTCCACAAAACTCATATTTGTTGCAAAATTACATTTGAAACTCATGTAGAAAAAGGTTGTCACTATTGACTTTATTAAAATGGAATAACGCGAAACGTATGTGCCGTAACGGAGATTATGCTCTTCCAGTTTTTCAGTTGAATTTTAAAACATTAGCAAAAGGATTTTATGCCATCAAAATTTTAAATTTTATTTCATTTTCATTTCTATAGGTTCCATTAAACTTTTCCTATATAAAGAACAAATATTATTATTTATTGAAAGAATGTTTACCTGAGTTGATAAAATCAAAAATCTTACAAAATTTTTTGATTTTAAACTTCTTTTAAACTCTTACAAAAATCTTTTTCAGAAAAACGGTGAGCTCCAGATTTTGCTACTCCAAACTATATTGAACACCACCAACTAATTTGGCTCAGCAATCGACCAGATATTTAAAAAAAAGTGTCAAAATTAATCAAAGAAAACAGTCGTTCTAAAGTACTAGCTTTAAATGTAAAAAATAACTTCTTCGTATGTGTTTCATCTTTTCCTCTATAACTTGGCAACTATGCACACTACCATATAAACAGCCAAAAGAACCATTACTAGGAAGGCCTAACCTCGAGGTCTTCCTGAACCGGTTCTTGAGCGAGCAGCAGGAGAGAACAAAGAGTGGGCTTGCAAAGCGGCTTCTGTGTATCTCTTGAACAAAGGGAGGCAATTTGTAAAAGTCAGTTTTTGGGCCTCGTATCGCCATATTTGTCTTTTTTTTATAGTTATACGACATTTCAATTAACAAAACAATTTTTTTATAACTATTGTATGAATCAATAAGATAGATGCGATATTAGATGGGATATTTTATATTCATTACCATTACTGTAAATGATAAATAGCAAACTCAAATATCATATTTAAAAGAAAACATCAGGGTTCCTGACTATGACAAATTTTGTCTTGTGAACTTTTTATTTGGATTTCTTAGCACCAAATTTCAGCTAGTTACTATCATCTCAACTAAAGATATCTTATATGTTGAGACGTAAACCTACATGTTGTCTGCGAAGAAGTGATGATTAATATTTGAATATTTAGAGTAAAAGCCTGACAAACGTACTGACAAATAAGCTATAAATTAAAAATCTTATCTTCTTAAACAACGTATTGACAACGTTACCTTGTTAACTACTGTTCCGACTCTCATTTTTAAAGTATCCATTTTGGTGATGTATCAATGTATGTTTGTATGTGTAGATAGGAATGAATATACTGCAACCTAATAGATCTATTGTGTTTCCCTTCTGCTACCAAGTCATTAGGAATACCTTTCCGACTAGAACAGGTCCTCCAGTCCTTTTTCTTTAAGGATGTTGGACACCTGTAGAGTGAGTTGCTCCCCTTCTTCTATTTGTTGTGCTCTCAAGAACTGCATTCTAGGGTTTTCTAAAGCGTTACACTCTTAAAGGATGTGATTAGAAGTTTCGTCCTCCTCCTCGCAGAATCTGCACTCCTCTCTTTCTACAAATCCGAGTTTCTTGAGGTGTCCCTTCAGTTGGTAATGCCTCGCCAAGGATCCTGTCAGAAATCTGCGTTAATTCTTATTGAGACTTATGCATTCCTTGAATCTCTTCTGGTTGTAGTTCCCAAGAAGCATCTTCGCTTGCCTCATTCCTTGCAGATCCGTCCAGTAATTGAATCTCCTGCTCTGTTCTTCTCTTTTTAGTTCTTCCAGCATTACACAGCCACTGATTCCACTCGCGAGCTTGTTTATTATTTCATTTACCTCCATCCTGATGTGTCCCGGTACCCTCAGGAAGATAAACTTATTATTGCTTAGTTCATTTAGTTCTTCTCGGCATTCCTAAACTATTTTAGAACTGATTACATGACAGTTCAGCGCACTGATAGCTGCTTGATTATCCACCATGATAATAATCTATTTCCGCTTAAAAGATGCTGGGTCACTTACACTTCTATTCCAGTTCCCTTCGTTGTTTTGTAGCGATCTGTGTACCTTTTAATGGCATTTTTGTCCCATTCATTTTTGCGACTCAACTTTGTTGTGAAGTTTTTCACAAAGTTGAACTTCTTTTTCCTTTAATCTTCAGGTATATCCCAGATATGTTGATTTCTTGAGAAGAGATAGGGTCTACACTTTGTGACATCATCTCTCATCATCCCATGTATTGTCTTTATCGCCATACTTTCCACAAGAATATATCTAGGTGAAAGGTTTACAATTACTTCTATGGGGGTTGTTGGGCAGGTTTCCATTGTTGCGGTTATATATGGACAGACCTAACCTGAAATGTCGAGAACTTAGTTCTCGTGTTGGCCAGACTGGTTCTTTTACTCCAGACCACTGCTCCATATGTGATAATTGGTCTCACCATTGCAGTGTTAATCCACTGCAGAATTTTTGGGTTTGTGTCCCCTTTTTCACACGAAGTTTCTACAAACCATCAAGGCTTTTGTAGCCTTGTTCATTATTTCTTGTTTGTGTTTATTTCAGAGAAGTTTATTATCTTGGACCAGGCCCAGATATTTAAAATCTGACTTCCACTCAGTAGCGTTCCCATCCATTTTGATGATTTTTGTGTTAAGGTTTCTTTTCCGTGTAAAGACTGCTAAGGCGGTTTTGGCGAGATTGACATTTAGTCCCATCATCTGGGATCATTCTTTAGTGTATTCAAGTGCCCTCTGGATTATGTCTCACGACATAGCCCTGATAAGATATGCTGAGGTCAGTCAGATCACAGAGGAGTCGATCTACAACTAGGCTCCATATAAGGGGAAAAGGTACTCCCCCTTAGGGCATCTCCTAGTAGCACAGAGGGCAATAATGTTCTGTCCTATCTCTGCCTCCGCTATTCTAATGGAAACAAGTCGCGCCATCCATTTGGACATCGTTCCGTCTACTCCACTGCCATCAAGAGCTCTTTTAAAAGCCTCATGGGGAGTGTTGTCAAAAGCTCCTTATATATCTATACGATATCGTTTTCTTCTGCTTTCGAAATAAAGACGACTCTGGTCTTAATTATATGTGTTCTTTTGACTTTTTTTTTTCGAAAAAGTTTATAATGTTAATAACTTTTTAAGACATTTTTTTATTATTTTGCTTTAAAATAAAAAAGAAAATAATATCTGTCTTTTACTGTTCTTCCAAAATTATAAAATTTGAGTTATTTCTTAAGTTTTAACATCACGAAACTGTTGTTCTGCCTTTGAAAATCGGCACCCGACCTTCTAGTCGCGTGCGCGTCATTTACTTTATGAATTATGGCCACAACAACGAAGATCAAGAACAACTGGAATTTGGAACCATCATCACTTTAGACTATTTACATGGTCATTTCAAATGCCTAAAGTATATTTAAATAGCACTTAGGGCAGTCTTGTAACCTTTTATGATTTGACGTAAAAAAAAACAAAGGACAAATGCTATTTATGTTTAATCAAAGATGATTGTAGACTGAACATAGGAATTATTTATTTTTATATTTTTGGGCTGTCAAATTTCTTGTTGCTTTATTACAATAGTTCCTGGCTCCATATTTTTTTAACATATTAGTCTTGAAGTGCTTACAAAATTTGATCTAAAACATACAACATTATTTCTATATAGAGCTCCTCAGAGAAGGAAGGCCTAAGGCTTATTTAATATACAATATTATTACAGCTGTGTATATATTATTCCAACATTAAGATTTAATCCTTATATTCAGTTATATTCCATTTACAGTTTCTTCGATGTTTCCTTAACAATTCCTATCCATGCTCCTATTAAAAATGTTTTGCTTTTCCACTCAGTGACATTTTCTAGTTTCAAATCATCCCTAACGTCTTGTCTCAATAGATTTTCCATTCAGAACTATTTTTATTATTCTATTCTTTTCCATCCTTTCTAGCCTACTCTCTAGGCTTTAATGTGAGTTTTTATTTTAGGTTTCTTTCATGTTACTTTTATTTCCTTTTTTGTTCTTCTTCTGTAATTGAAACTCTAACTGTAGTCCTATAAATTTTTTCCTATGTTTTTCTCGAGACATGCTTGGACTTGCTTAACGTTTTTATCATTGCTCTTATTTCTTGATCTTTCTTACGGCTTTCTGTTGGTTTAACTCCCCCGTATGTAAATTCTCGCACTATTTCAAATTTAAATTCCTCTCCTTCTCTTATTGGTACATCTGAGTCTATTCGTTCTGTGTTCCATTATCAAACACTTTGTGTTCTCAGTTCATACTATTTTACCTCTTCCTGCAATCTTTCTTAGTTCTTTTTCGCTTTTTGTTATTAATATTGAGTCATCAGCAAAGTCTATATATTGATGGATCGTTCTTGCTTCTTTGTTTCAACTTTACTTGTTCTGATTACTGTGTCCAGTACCAAATTAAAGAGCACCATTGATAGCAGATATCCTTGTCTGGGGCGTTGTTGTATTTCAAAAGTATTTGACTTTTATCCTTTTCATTTTATTTCATCCTGTGTTCTTTTTTAAATCATTCTGGTAAGGTTAATTAGCTTGATTGACCTTCCTAACTCTCTCATTACATTCTACATCCGCTTTCAGACAATTTTGTCAAATGCCTGTTAAGAGTTTACAAAAATTACATACTGAGTATTTTTATATTCGTATCTACTAATTTGTATTTTCTTTAGGGCAATAATTCACTCTGTTATTGATGTGTTGCATATTCGTTAATTCTGCTTGTTGCTCATTGAGCCAGAATTTTGTTACGTCTTTGCACTAGTTATAAACTTCTGTAATTATCATACAGTAGTATATGTTCTTTTTTTTAAATATAGGACAACTTCTTGTATTCATCCAATTCTTATATATTTTGTTCTTTTTCTCATATTTTTTGTTAGTTCTCGTTTTTGTCATTTTCGCTGTAATTTCAGATTATTGTTTTTTAAATTCTCAATTTTTCCTACAATTTTTTCTTTGGCCGGTGCCTTCTATTTCTTTTAATTTCTTATATAATCTACGTTAACGAAACATATAGATTAGAAAATATTGGGGATAAAAAAAGGGAATAACAAATTTGAGTCTTAAAGCAAAAATATTATAATGTTATTTTCTAAATTATTTTCCAGTACTCAAATAAAAAAAACAGAAAAATTAAATTTTAAATTTATATAACAACAAATTACATATTCCTTTTCATATTTACAGTAATTCTCTGAAGATGGTTTATCAATAAAATAAACCGAAACGTAAGAAAAAACATGTGTTAATTTCTTATAAAGTAATTTTATGACCGAAACTCAAAAAAGTAATATCTAATTAATAACTACACCGTTAACAAATAGAATCGAATTATACTCAATAGCTTTTTAACTCTCTCTAATTCAATTTCTACACTTTTCTTCTAAAATATATTTTTTAAATGTTGAAAATAAGTTCCAACTCTTATAGTCTAAAATGGCAAGTATTCGTGAGTCACGAAAAACGACAATTGGATGTAAACTACTTATTTCCATGCAAATTCAGCACGGTGTCAAAAGTCGGTATATTTGTTGTTCATGTACAGTAAAAAAAACAGTTGATCTACAAAACCTAACACATAAAGTTACCGCTCTGATATAAAGTGAGTTTTTGGTGAAACATATATTACAAATATAATAATAATAAATCTCATCGGACATTTTATAAAACCCCTTTGTTTATAAATTAGCACCAATTCTGTAGGAATTTCCTTCAAGCACTTAAGAGCGGTGCATATGCGAAAATTGCAATTTTAGTAAACACTGATGATTATAGTAATTGTGAAATACGAACCCAGGAAGTTTATTATACATATTAAGTTGTAAATTTATATTTATGCTAAGTTAATTTTTAGCTGCACAAGCCTAATATATTGTTATATATAAAAAATGCCTCGATTGAAAGATATACTAACTAAAAAAATTTGCAAAAAAAATTAGCAATCTGCAAATAATTAAAATGAATTTTACACGCAACTATCAAATACATTTATATTCGCTACCAGATCCACTGGAAGCGGCTTAATTTCTGATCTTTTTCTTCTCCTTCTTTCTTTAGTTTAGGCATAAAATGCCTGTTTTTTTTCTTCGTCCCCTTCACCTATTCGGGCCTTAAATTGTCGCTCCATCTTTTTCGAGGTCCCCCACACTTCTGCGACCTAAAGGTAATTTGTTACGTGCCAGCCTAAATATTCTCGAGTCGTCCATGAGACTGATGTGATTTTTCCATTCCATCTTTCTCTTCAATATCCAGTCATTTACATTATCCTCTTCACACGGTTCTCTGATGTTTTCGCTTCGCTCTCTGTTCATTCGCATTTTTTCAGCTGTCTTCCATATTATCTTCATTTCCGTTTTCTCCATCATTCGCTAAGTTTTTGTTGTGTCAGGTCGTGTTTCTGCAGTGTATGTGATTATTAGCCTAATCATGGTCTTATAGATTCGGTCTTCGTTTCCACTCTGATATGTTCATTTTACCAAATAGTGTTTTCTAGGCATGCTGCTATCCTAGCTGCTTTGTTAGTTTGTTCTCGAACCTCTGCTTCGACATCTCCATAGTCAGATATTTCTTTTCCCATTCCCATGGATTCTGTCGTAGAAGCAGATATGATCATATTAAGAAATTTTGCTGTTCGATTAAATACTTATAATAGCCTTTGTAGGTCGTCTTCATTTCCTGCCACCAGTACAGCGTTATCGGCGTAACAAAGGATCTTAATCTCGCAGTCACCCTTTCTGTATCCTCTATGCATACTCTCATTATTATCTGATCCATGATAATATTAAAGAGAGGCGGGCTTAAGGAGTCCCCTGTCTAATCCCTTTCTTCTTCTTCTTTAGTAGCCCTACAACCCGGGGTGGGTCTTGGCTGACTGTACAACTTGCTTTCATCTCACACGGTCGTCCATGATAGTTGGGTCAAAGAGTAACACCATTGTTCTTAAATCTGGCCATATGTTATTTCTCCATCGCATTCTTGGCCGTCCTAAGGGTCTTTTTCCTCTCGGGGCCTCCTCCCAAATTAACTTGGTAAGGCGGTTATTCGGGAGCCTATGGACATGGCCAGCCCATCTTAGGCGTTAGGATTTAATTTCTTGTACGATGTCGCTAGCGTTATATATCTGTTTGACCTCGGCATTTGTTCTTATTCGGTATTGATTAGTATTAGGGTCGTGATAGGATCCGAAAATCCTTCTAAGGATTTTCCTCTCAAAACATCTAAGTTTCATTTCCATTGCTTTTGTCGGCGTCCACGTCTCACAGCCATACATGAGCACTGGTCTAATCACTGTTCTATATTTCCTGATTTTTGAGGTTCGTATTAAGTTCTTGGATTTGATGGTGTTGTTGAGACTATACATATATCTGTTTGCTACCTGAATTCTCCCTTTTATCTCCTCTGTGATATCGTTATCTGCGGTGATTGTCGCTCCAAGATATTTACAACGTTCCACTGTTTCAAAGTTATATGTGTCTATTGTTACATTTTGTCCTATTCTATCGCGATTCTTTTGTCTGTTTATGCACATGTATTTGGTTTTCTCCTTATTGACCATTAGACCGGTTTTCCTTGCCTCTATCTCTATTTTGTTGAAAGTTTCCTTTACATTGGTGACGGTGTTTCCAACAATATCAATGTCGTCCGCGTATGCTAGTAGTAATTTTGGTCCATTTACTGTTATTAGTTCTATTCTAATTTGTGTTGTTCTCACTACTTTTTCCAGGATTATATTAAAGAGTTGGGGTGATAGTGCGTCTCCTTGTTTTAGGTCACTGTTTATTTCAAACGATTCTGCGAGTTGGTTGCCTATTCGTACCCTGGATCTACAGCCATTTACGCATAGTTTGGCGAGGTGGATCAGTTTTTTTGGAATCGTAAGTTCTGCCATTGCATTCCACAGTTGACCCCCTTTTAATGCTGTCGTATGCTTGTCGGAAGTCGATGAAAAGATTGTGGATAGTTGTTTCTGCCATTGCATTCCACAGTTGACCCCTTTTAATGCTGTCGTATGCTTGTCGGAAGTCGATAAAAAGATTGTGGATAGTTCTATTGAATTCCCCCTTTTTCAAGTAGCTGTCTTATAGTAAAGATCTGATCTATAGTCAGTATTTTTCCTGAATCCGGCTTGGTATTCCCTAGGAAATTTTCTACAAAAGGCGTTAATCTACTTAATAGGATATTCGATAAGATTTTGTATGCCGTGTTAAGTAGGGAGATTCCTCTATAGTTGGAGCACTTGGTTTTGTTTCTCTTTTTATGGATAGGAATTATTATGCTTTCCATATAAGTGTGATTAGTGTGTGTAGTTGTCTATGTAAGACCTCCCCTCCGTACTTGAGAAATTAGGCCGGTATATTGTCGGAGCCTGAGGATTTTGCGTTCTTTAATTTGTTAATTGCTTGTCTAATCCCTTTACCAACTGGAATCGGATCTGTAAGTTCTCCATTGATCCTGGCTTGAACTTGGTTTCGATAGTTTTAATTAGGTTGTGTGAGATTTGACTATCATAGAGAAGATGGATTGTATCTCTAAGCTGGACGCTGTCGAAGGCTTTTTCCAAGTCTATAAAACATATATAAACTGACTTGTTAATATTTTTCTATTACATTAATTTCATTTCTCCAATATCGTTTCATAGAATGTCTCAATCTGGTGAAAATATTGCCTTAGAAACAATACGAGTATATATTGACTAATAAGTCCATTTGGCACGTCGCATACTTTTAGCCTGCACCGCTGTAGAAAAAGTCCAACAAACTACATCAATCATACAATTTCCATGATGAAATTGAGATTGCGAACTTTGATATTCTGAACATTCAAAACTTTCAACCCTCATCCTCTAAAAGCTTATTATTAATCCCTGGTCAGCAATCGACAATTATCTTCTAAATAAAATTTGGTACTTTTTTATATAAGCAAATGAATGAATGAAATGAAAATAACGTTTTTTACAAAAATAATTAATTATGATTCGGCCCAGAAATTTTAACAGAAAAAGTGTAATTTATAGATTAAAAAAAAATTGTTTCCAACAATGTGTCCTTTTGCAAACGAGTGCAACAACTAGGAAAAATTATCCTATATCTGGGTTGCGTTATTCTATCATAATATTACTAAAATATATTTATAGCGCATTCACCATCTTGTCAGGTTTTAAACTCCTACCTTATGAATAATTTATTACTGGTGTGGGTTTCCACCAAGATTTAAAAAGCATATCATTACAAAACATATAATTGATTTTCAATCAAGAATGTAGTCAGAAGAAAATAACATTGATCGCAGATATTTATTTTGGCAACGACTAATTGTATACAGGGTGTCCGGGAAAAACATTAGTAAACTTAGGAAAGTATTCCTATGTGATTAAATAAGTAGTACGTCATTTAAAAAAAATATTAATTTATTTCTGGATGGATTAAGTTAACATTTAGCTTGAAAGCTACCTAATGAACAGTCTCGTGTACAGTAAAACTGCCATTAGAGGTTACTTTACCTAAAAGTCAAAGTATATTTCTTTCAAAACTTTTTTTGACCCACATAATTAAAATAAAGAGTCATTTTGAAGATACAGATCAACCCATCAAATAATGTACTCTAGTACTAGTAAATAGTAAAATTTATCGATATGGTAAAGTAAGAGTACATAATTTACTTAATTTAATATCAGCTTTAAAATAATGCCCATATTTGTCAAAATAAAAATAGATTAAATATTGATGGTTGTCTGTCGTCTGTTGATAAGGCTGTTCTTAGCCTTCAGACCAAATATACCTTGAGCCATTCCGAAATACATTAAACATAAATTTCAAATAAAATAATAAAGTTAACTTTATTTCCTGTAAATACACTGTTAAAAATAACTTTAAATTTAATACAAATTTAATGTCCATTTTATATTAAATTTAATGATTTTGTACCTAAAATCGTGAAAAATTTACATTTACTTTAAATCTAAAGCAATTCATTCAAATGCCAGGTTGTTGTACATTAAATTTGATTAAATGGTATCTTAAATTTCAATAAAGTAATGGAAAAGATATTTCCACTTTCTGTACATTAAAATTAATTAACATGTACTTTAACATTAAAGGAATTTGCATAACCATTAATGGTACATTGCATAAAATTCCGGAAGATGACGCAACTTGTACTGAACTTTTTATTTAGTATGATATAAGTTGCTTTAAGGATTCAATTTTCTTACGATGAGGTGTATATATCTGCCGATACTGACTGAAACCAAGGACTTCGAAACCAGTCTACAGATGATGATACAGTACCCATAGGAAAAATTTACGGCTTTTCCTGGTAGCAGAATTTTTTGACCTCATAATAATGTTGATGCATTAAATATGTGATATATCTCAAATTCAATGGACACTGACTCATCATGATCAAAATTTTAAATTCAATGTATGATTACATTAGATTTAATAAAATAAATTAGTTTAAGTTGATGTAAATTATCAAATTTATATTAAATACATTTAATAAACGTTTATGAAATTTGCTTCCAGCATATTTACCTTAAATTAATTGCATTTCCTTTTTACAATGTAACAAACCATTGAGATGTTGATATTTTTAAAAACATTAAGCAATTTATTTTATCATCAGAATTACCTCCCTTTTTGGACATCCTGTATATAGTTATAAACAGAGTCTACAAAATAATTAGACAAAACTATATTTAAGTGTTTATAACGGTGCTTATTTTTCTAAACAACTTTTAATAAGATTAGCCGATGTGAATATCCTCTAACATTAAAAGCATCTTAAGATTTTTTATATTATTTGATAGTCTAACCTACACTTCTTTAAAATACCGCTACGAAAATTACCATAAGGCACCATGATATTTACATATTACTTGTATAGTCAAAAGATTATATGGACAATTTTGTTGAAGATAATAATAAACCAATCTTTCTAGTATAAAAATAAAACGATAATTAATACAATAAAAACTTAAGTCAATCCTGAAACCCGTTCATAATCCTTATATAATTTCGAATAATGTTATTAACCCACCAATATTATGATTGGAGTAATTTATTATCTAATAATCACAATGTCTTGACTAGAAGTTTAGCGAGTTGTCTAAAGCCAAATTTATTTTTATTATTAATTTAATTTTATTAAAGTTTGACCAAACATAATATTAAATAAATTCTATAATCTAGAAAGACGGCAACTATTTATTAAAATTATTTCATTAAAACGACAAAATTTCCAAGCCCTCGAGGCATAAGAATCCAACCTTCTTTTTTTTTAATTAAAAAAAAAATTTTAAAATTGTCGCTTGTCAGTTCGTTTAGTAGTTGATCCGCTATTTTGAAATATTCTTTGTCTTACACATAAAAAGAAAATTTTGTAGTTTCCTTGTTTTTTAATTAACGAGACTAGAAGCCCCACAAGCTGTTAGTAGAAAAAACTGAATTTTTATACTCAAGGTATATGCAACCAATGGACACTTCTCAAGAACTTTTATTATTATATTCTAAGAATAATTTAACTTTCTGATTTACAAATATAGGAAATTTATTTTTGGCCTACAAAAAAAGTTTATATGTGTAGTGGAATACAATATTCTATTAAGTTTAGCAAAACAAATTATTTGTAAAATTTTTTTGACATTTCGAAAAAAATATGTCACTATCACTGTCCCAAAATAGTATACCGTAAGAAAGATACATACTTAACCAAATTTCTAGGATAAAAAATTGCATAACTTAAACTTCTAACTTTAACAGCAATACTTTCTGTATGTGCTATCCATTTAGAATTTTAATGAAGTGTCAACCCCAAGTATTTACTGCCAATAGAAACTCCATTAGGTTTAAGTTAAACACTCCTATCTGCCCGTATAATGAATTTCTTGATATTAAATTTAAATTCATTGAGTTGACACCACTCGAACATTTCTCTGACGCTTTCATTTGCGAAAAATTCTACCTCAGCGAAGTTTTTTGCTGCTTTTGACACAGTGACGTTCTAAATGAATAGCCTCCAAACGATTGAATGACTCAACCAGGTCATTGCAATATTTAAGAAATAACAATGGAACCAAAACAGATCCCTGTGGGGTACTACTTTTCATTTAACAAACTGGTTATCCAGCTAGATCTAAGTTTGACCACCAGTGATCAGTCAGTCAGAAAAGAGCTCAACCATTCATTAGCTTTCCATCTTTTAACAGTTTATTGTCACTTTTTAGGCAGTATTTTATCATTTCATAAATTGAACTCCTTTGACAGGTCAAAGCAGAGACTTTAAATAAATTCTGATCAAGACTGTTGTATATTTATACCATAAAATTTTTATAAAAAAAATCGAACCGACTTCTAAAAGTGCGCTAAAAAGTGAAAATAACCATAAATATTTATATGAAATTGAACTTTTTGAAGTCGGCGCCAAACTAATACTTAACAAAATGTGATTTGCATAAACAGATTTAAAATACTTTTTTTGTAATTGCTTTCTTACCATAATTTGTATATATTAATAGTTATTTATTTCATTTACAAATAATTTGGCGCCGACTTCAAAAAGTTCAATTTCATATAAAAATTTATGGTTATTTTTCACTTTTTAGCGCACTTTTAGAAGTCGGTTCGATTTCTTTTATAAAAATTTTATTTTTCTATTTTTAGTTTTAGAATTCATTAGGATATTCATAAATTATTTGAACTAAGAACTAATCGAAATTAGTGTACTTCGCAATGACTCCAAAGTGGCAAAAAAGTACAAATTGTATCCAAAGTTGTAAATCACCCTAAAATGAACCACTAAAAATTCTTTAGCTCTTAGAGTTTTCCAAATACCAATCAAATTGGGTCAAACGAATATTTAGTCTGTCATAGAAAATCCACTATCTTAAATTTCAAATTAATTTTAGATTGGTAATATAAGCCCCAACACCTTCCAATATCGATATTTAAAGAAAATAAATTAATTTTTTATCCACCATATTAGATAAGCCTTATTAAATTTTTTTACAATAATTTTAGATTCGTCATGTGTGACCCCGAAAACTTTCCCGTACCAATTTTGGTGAAAATCAAACAAAATTGATTTTTTCTTGTTCGCCATATTGAATCCGCCATATTGAATTTTTTAAAAATTATTTATGATTCTTTATGTGAGGCCCCGAAAACTTCCCCATACCAATTTTGGAGAAAATCGGACAAAAAGGATTTTTTTTTGTCGGCTATATTGGATCCGCCATATTGAATTTTTTAAAAATTATTTTAGATTCGTCATATGCGACCCCGAAAACTCCCCTGTACCAATTTTGGAGAAAATCGGGCAAAATTGATTTTTTTCGTCCGCCATATTGAACTTTTTTAAAATTATTTTATATTCGTTATATGCGACCCCGAAAATTCCCCCCGTACCAATTTAGGTGAAAATCGGACAAAATTGATTTTTTCGTCCGCCATATTGGATCCGCCATATTGAATTTTTTTAAAATTATTTTAGATTCGTCATATGCGACCCCGAAAACTCCCCTGTACCAATTTTGGTGAAAATCGGGCAAAATTGATTTTTTCGTCCGCCATATTGGATCCGCCATATTGAATTTTTAAAAAATTATTTTAGATTCGTCATATACGACTCCGAAAACTCCCTTGTCCCAATTTTGGAGAAAATCGGGCAAAATTGATTTTTTCGTCCGCCATATTGGATCCGCCATATTGAATTTTTTAAAAATAATATTAAATTCGTTATGTGGCAGCTCGAAAACTCCCCCATACCAATTTTGGAGAATATCGGACTAAATTAAATTTTTTTGTCCGCCATATTAGATCCGCCATTTTGAATTTTTGAAAAATAATTTCAGATTCGTTGGGTACAATCCCGAAAATTCCTCCGTACCAATTTTGGAGAAAATCGGACAAAATTAATTTTTTTGGCCGCAATATTGTAAGCGCCATCTTGGATTTTACTGCACCAATTTCATCTAAAAAAATATGGGACCACCGCAGTAACTTCCTTTACATAACGTAAAAAATTTCATTCAAATCGGTGCAGCCGTTCCGGAGTAATCGGTGTACATACATAAAAAAAAAATACATAGTCGACGAATTGAGAACCTCCTTCTTTTAGAAGTCGGTTAAAAAGTGGATAATATACTTGCAGTTGGGTGTATAAAATACAATTATATAAGGAAAACTTAATTCCCAATCAACTGAAAAAACCTTACACTATAAGGACAAACGTACTCTGTTCTAACAGAGAAAACATTATCTCAGATTACAAGAATACCAGGAAAGGATGGAAGCCTTTCCCATGGTTTGTGCACCTCTATCTGTAGACCAGTTGCGAACTTGTTGGTTCTCGTCAGTGCAAAATGGGCTAGAGCACCTCAGCATCGTAGAAGTAAATCTTTTAAGCAACTTATACAAAATATTAAATCTAATACAAGAGGCCATCTCCCAGCATTCCAGGCAATCTGGATATAAAATCTCGTAGAGATCTGTATTTACACCAAAAGTGGATAATATACTTGCAGTTCGGTGTATAAAATAAAATTATATAAGAGAAAATTAGTTTTCAACCAACTGAAAAAACCTTATACTATAAGGACCAACGTACTCTGTTCTAACACAGCTAGAGACGAAGCACTATCTCAGATTGGAAAACTACTAGGAAAGTGTTGATGCATTTCCCATGGTAGCGCTCCGCCATCTGTAGACAGGTTTTAAACTTGTTTGTGCTCGTCAGTACAGAATAAGCCAGCGCACTTCAGCATCGGAGAACTAAATCCTTTAAGCAATTTATATTAGACAAAAAATGAAATCTAATACAAGTGGCGCCATCTCCCAGTATTCGACGCAAACTGAGTATGTAATCTTGTAGAGATCTGTATATATACCAAAAAATGGATAATATACTTTCAGTTGGATGTATAAATTCCAATTATATAAGAGAAACTTAGTTCTCAACCAACTGAAAACACCTTATATTATAAAGATAAACATACTCTGCCCTAACGCAGTTCGACACAAAGCACTATCTCAGATTGCAAGAATAGATTTCATATTTTGCCTAATAAAGGGTGTTTTTTTTATAGAGGTATAGAACTTTTAAATGGAATAAAACAAAGATGAATTTTTTAAATTGACATGAAATTTACTTTATTCGAAAGATAACCTTCTGGCATTATAATTTAAATATGACTTCTGGCATATGACCGCCACGGCTGACTCGGGACGTAGTCTAATCTGGAGGTCCAATTTTCGATGACTTTTTCCAACATTTGTGGCCGTATATCGGCAATAACGCGGCGAATGTTGTTCTCCAAGTGATCAATCGTTTCGGGCTTATCGGCGTAGACTAGCGACTTCACATATCCTCACAGAAAATAGTCTAGCGGCGTTAAGTCGCACGATCTTGGAGGCCAATTCACGGGTCCGAAACGTGAAACTATGCGGTTACCAAACGTTTCCTTCAATAAATCAATTGTTGCAAGAGCTGTGTGACATGTTGCGCCGTCTTGTTGAAACCACAGCTCCTGCACATCATGGTTGTTCAATTGATGAACGAAAAAGTCAGTAATTATGGCTCTATAGCGGTCACCATTGACTGTAACGTTCTGACCAGCATCGTTTTTAAAGAAGTACGGACCAATGATTCCACCAGCCCATAAAGCACACCAAACAGTCAGTATTTCTGGGTGTAACGGTGTCTCAACATACACTTGAGGATTATCAGCACTCCAAATACGGCAGTTTTGTTTATTGACCTAGCCATTTAAACAAAAATTCGCTTATGAAAATCGGGATCAACGGCAATCTTGTTTTGAGCCCATTCACCGAATCTACGCCTTGCTAGGTGATCGTGTGACTTCAATTCTTGCATGAGTTGGATTTTGTAAACACGCAAACCAAGATCTTTCCGCAAAATCTTCCATAAAGTGAATGGACACATATCCAATTCCTGTGCACGATGGCGGATAGACTAATTCGGTTCTTCCTCTACGCTACGATCTACAGCAGCAATGATTTCTTCTGTACGCACTGTACGACGTCTTTGTGGATGCGTATTATCTTTTAGAGTAAACGTGGTGCGAAAACGTTCCATAGTTAATCGAATTAATTGCTCTGATGGACGATTATGTTGACCGTAAAATGGACGTATTACGCGATACGTATTTCGAACAGAACCATGATTTTCAAAATAAATTTGCACAATTTGGAAGCGTTGTTCAGACGTCAGTCTATTCATGTTGAAATGCCAAACCAAACTAAACATAAATCACTGGACAGCTGACAAAATGGCCGCCAGTTAAAAAAGTGTTGCCAACTTAAAGTTTTATACCCCTATAAAAAACAACCTTTATAAGTTGCTTAAAGTTCGAAACCGGTCCACTGATGGCGGTCTACCACCTTTTCCTGGTATTCTTGCAATCGGAGATGGTGCTTTGTCTCCGACTATGTTGGGTGTTAGAGCAGAGTACTTTTGGCCTTGTGGTATAATGTTTTTTCAGTTGATTGAGATCTAAGTTTCTATTAAGTTGTATATTTTATTAGTAGTATCATAGATAGGATTCGTAGTCTGAAATCTTGCTGGAAGTTTGCGAATGTATCAGACCGGTTAACAAAAGATACCAGCCCTAGATACATGGTCCTTTCAAAAATTTTTGCTAAAATTGTCAATAGTGATATCGACTTATAATTATGAATATTCCGTTTATCTCCGTTTTTGTGAATTGGTATAGTTTTTACAAGTTTTAGCACTAGAAAATTGTCACAGTTCATAGGCTGTATTGATACGAAATGTTAGATGATTTGCTATATATACAAATATATCCTTTATTACAAAACACAAAATGCAAAAATATGACTTATTTCAACAGAATCACACAGAGAATAACTTAGCGATCGCAGTTTGTTATCAGGGTTATGTGAACTTCCATTTTTTATATCATATCAAACTGTACTGGAAAGATTTCACGACCCGTTTATCAAGTCGTCATAATATTTCCATTTATTTTTAGAAGATTCAAAAACCATTTTTGGAAATAATTTTATAAATAGTTTGCCTTAATTTTGGGTCTTATACTAGATTTTGAACATAGTTAGAGTTCGAATTCTTTAGATCTCAAACATCTCGAAAACCAATTAATTTAGGCAGCTCCACGCAATATTATTTTGTAAATCTTCCTTTTTATTTACTTTGAATCTTCCTTAAAAGTTTATCTACACATCAATCCATAATTCATAAATTGATTTCTGTTTACGGTAAGAAAATAAATTATCCGGAATCCAGTTTTTGTTACAAGCAGTGTAAAAATAACCCTTTCAGCAACTGGTCAGACTTGCTCGGCCACTATTCGTATTGCCTCGCCTAAACAACCGTACAAATCTCCAATAACTTAGGAAGTGGTTAGACTGGTTCTTAATCTGGGCGCGTGTATTACCAGCGTACTATGCTGGCAGACTCTTAGATTTGTCTATAAATTATTTTCCCGCCTAAAACATTAAGCGGACGGCTAGCACCCGTAAATATTTTAATGGTATTTCAGGTTATAAATGATAAATATGATAAATAGAGAAGTATAATTTAAAAATACCATTATAATACACATCGTTCCATTTAAAAATAAAGATCTAGTTCATTTTTATGCGATTCCTAGATGGCAGCTTAGGGCAAAATCATATTATTTTCAGCTCGTGTTTGCCCAAACTAGAATAAATAGAAGAAAATTTTACAATAGAAGTTTTTAGTATATTTTTTCTCAGCTCTTCGACGGTGTTCTCAGAGTTTTGAAAATTAGGCATTTTTTTTTTAAGTTTAGATCGAAAAATCACGTTATTTACCATACATCGATTTAAAACAATTTTCAGAATAGACTTTTTTGGCATTTTCGAGAAAAAAAAAGCGATGAAAATTAGACTCCTTTTCAATTCTGTGTGATCGCGTGTAACTCATATCAGTAGCCACGTTTACGCGGAATTGACAAACATTTCAATGTTTATAGTTTTTTTGTTTCCAAAATACAAAAAAATTCTGTTCTGGACAATAATTTCTAGATATAATTCCAAAAAATATCCCTATCGTTATCTGTGTTTCGAAATATTTCCACTTTTGGCTTTTAAAACACAATGGGCAAATAATTACAAATGTTTTCCAGCAACTGCCCTGCAGTAGATTAATCGGTCTGGAAATCCCCTTCTGTACATTTTACAATACTTGTAAGGAATTTTTTCTTATTACTCTTCGAATGGACTCCTTAAGCAAATCTACCTAGTCAAGTTTAGATATAGAAGCTAAACTTGTGACGCAACCCCATTAAAAAAGTCCTCGAAAAATTTTATTTAAATACTCTCTTACATAAGCAGCATAGTGCGGAGGGGTATTATTCTGTTAAAACCATAAGGTTAAACTTATTAAATCAGGATAATTATTATCTAAAAATGGGGTTGTCATAGCTTGACCCGATCATTTTGGAGAAAATGTGAATGAGGCTGTCATAAAAAAAATCCCTCTTATTATACTATTTTCAGCAATGCCTGCACAACTTTTTCATTATATTGGGAGTACTTTTTTTCGATCCAGTGCAGATTTTCCTGCACAAAGTACCTTTAGTTTTGTTTATTAACCTGAGGCATTTAAAGTTTCATCTTCACTTCGTTGGACAAATTTTGCGTTATTATCTAGTTAGCTACATTATTTCCCAAAAGTACTCCCACCTATCAGTATCGTTTTTCAATAACTCCTGGAGAAATAGTGGTTTATAGGAATGCCACTCTTTTTCTTTTTGAATTTTTTGATGGTGTTGTGGTATCTTATTACATCCAATTTGGGTGCCAGAACTACGATAATCCTGTAGTGTTAATAATATGTCCAATTTATGATCCTCAGGAATTCCAGGATAACCACGTTTGTTTACTATCTTTAACAGAACAGGAAGTTCTCCAGTTCATGCTACTTTAGCCACTCGCAATTGACTGATAGGCGAGCGATTTAGGTATTTATCATTGAACATATTGCAGACTTCTTTATAACTTCTAATTTTATTTTCACAACGCAACGTAATCAAAATTTCTGTACGTACATCTTCAATAAGATGTATTTTAGATATAGTATCAGTCCAGAAAATATTAAATATTAGTAAGAATTTAATGGCATTGATTTGACATTCGTTGATAATTTCAAAATTATAAATATCTTAGATTATAATAAATATAGACAAATAAAAAATTATTATAAAAGTTGAAAGCATAAGTAACAGCTGGGGGTGGGTCAAGGACGTATTTTATGAAAAAAAATATTGTACAATCTAAAAATATAATAATGTGTTACATTAAACAAATTTGAGGTAATAGACGTAGCATTTTTCTATCCACCCTGTATAATATTTTCTTTTGTAAAAAAAATAAAACTGTCGGTTTCGAGGGATTTTTACATCAAATAAGCACTGTTCCATATGAAAGGCTGTTCTGTTTCTTTAGTCCAACCAGTAAAACGTCAATGGTCAATAAGGAAAGAAACCCTATTTACGTCCGGAATAAGAGTTAATTTTTAAAAAAATTGTCAATGGTGGCCGAACTAATTAAATAACTAATTATAATTTTGCTACTCATATTTTTTTTTTCCTCTATTATAGTTAAGAGATGGACTATCAAGCCATATACATGTGTATTCGTAAAATAATTAATTTATAATAATTTTAAATAATTTTTTCCCAAATTGTGGTTTTTGACATTGACACCTTTAGAACTAAATCACAATGTTATATTTCACTCTTTTTATAATAAAAATTAAAGACAGTTTTATTAAAATCAACATTTAAATAGGAAAACGATTTATTTTCAGTTTAATTTCTTTTACGAATCCTGGGTTGGGCATGACTTATTTCAAAAAGTAAAGATACATTATACTCAATTACACTTTGTGTAATATAATTCCTAACATTTTGAAAAATTCATTTTGTTTAAAATTTTTACCAAATAAGCCAATATCAGCATGATTTTTCTGGTAAAAAAATTAAACTGAATCCATATCTTTTCTGTAAATAATGACCTTATTTCTCGCAAAGCAAACAATAAAAAGTGAACTATCTGTCACACCTTAAAAGATAAAGTTTACTGAGACCATGAAGGACCCTTATAGTTACTCCTTCCTTTTTTATTTTCGTATAAATTCCATTAATTATTTGTTTATTACCACGAAACCTATCGCCAAAGAATGATATTGAGTTGTTTCTGGTTTTAATAAAGATACTACCAATAACGCTAGAAAAATGATTCAATTCCAGATCTAATAATAATATAAATTTATCTGCCAAGTGAAGTTCAATTTTCATTAATAAAGTTTAGTATAAACAAATTGGTCAGTGAACTGCTAGTTGTTTTTATTGCTCCAATTGTTAATTTAGCGTAGAAAATTTCATACTGGTATACTTAGTTGACATTTCGCTTTCATTATTACATTGATACAATTTTATTTATCAATTAAATGTTAACACGTTACATCACACTCGGGAGTGTCAAAGTATTAATTGTGTTAAAGTTCATAACAGAAATTGTTATTTAATCAGAAGTGTTTGTGTTACTTGATCAAAAGTGTATATTATTGCGTAAGTTCAGCATAAAAAATATTGTATTATTGAACCGACTTCTAAAAAAGCGCTAGAAAGCGAACAACAATATAAATTTTTATATGAAATTGAAATTTTTGAAGTCGATATCAAATTCATACAAAATGTGATTCACATAAAAAGATTGTAAATGTTTTCTTACCGAAGCTTGTATGTGTCTCGTGTTGGTAGTTATTTATTTCTCTTAGTAATGATTTGTGTAAAAACGTTTAATTATCTCCCATTCTACTGTTAAAGAAAAGAAAATTTTTAAGGTAAATTGACAACATATTTTTCCAAAAAATTTTGGAAAAGTTATTCACAATTATTTTTTTTTATAAAAGCGTCAAAAAATCACAGGGTCAAAGCTCAAGGAATTTTTTCTTGACGACATATATACATTTTCTACAGGAAATTATTTAAACACGTATTATATTTTGATAGAGAATATGCCGCCAACATAAATGAAAAATACAAGAGTCATATATACTTTTTATAAATACGGTTTATCGAGCGCCAATCAACGTTTGTTGGTACCGGTCCGTAAAAAGCCGAGTTACGGTAATATAAAAAACATAACGTTCCAACAAATGCGATGTGGATGAAGATAAATGAATAGTTCAGTAAATTTTCTGGATCTGTTTCAGTGGAAGACAATAACAATCAGATTTACTAAAACAATTTAAGGATTAAACCCAGTCTAGTGACCATGCAAGTTAGATCTCCTAGTTGACCAGTTTTGCTTTAGATATATACTGTTATAACTTATATTACATAAACAAACAAATAAACGCTTACATAGGTATATTAAGGATAAAAACCTAGATCGAAAACCTTGAAATCGGTAAGAGGAATAGTAGTCTCCCGGAAATAAAGTTTTCCATTATTATTGTTTTTTCTTTATTTTCTTGAGATTAGGTTCATATTAATTTTTTAAGTTTTATTATTCTGAAGTTTCGTTGTTTATTTATAACATTTTTAACAAATATATTTCTGGAAAATTCATGTTTCACTTTCAAGTGTAAAAAATAGGATAGATGTCCAGATTTTTGCATCTCAATAGGAAAATACGGTGATTCTTCTACGTGGCCAATTTGGTGTAGATATTGGACAGTTCTTCTAGTCTAGTCTTCAGAACACTTAGAAATATCAACATGTTAAATCATCGATCAAAAAAGAATTTTACAAGCAGCAGTTAAATATCGGAATTCCAAATCTTGAAAATCTGAGATACCGGAGTTAAAAAGGATATATGAAAATACAAGGATTGGATTTTTAAATGCCCGAAATTTTTCATATTTCCGGTATCTTCATTTTACTGAAAAATAACTAATTGTTATTAAACTGGTCATTTATTTTATCTATTCATTTAACTAGGTATTTTCAGAAATATGATTTTTGTCTCCAAATCGGCCCGAAGTTCAAAATTATTTCTGTGTACATAATATGTATGTGCGATACAAGAATTATTTGCCATTTATTATATAAAAAGCAACTTTGCAGCTAATAATGGGTTTTTAATTAATTTATATGGCTAATTAAAATGAAATGTTTATTATATAAAACTTTTTTAAATTTATTTGATTAAAACACAATTTTTTAAGCTTAAACCACTGACTTTTTTATATGTTTTTCTGATTACTGAAAATATTGATTTCTCGGTATTTGTTAAACTTTAATACCTACCATAAATATTGACCGTTGGAATTTTTTATTTGTTTTCCATAAAAAAATATTTCTAATTTTGACAAATAGGGTATTTGTTTTCGTAACAAATTTTGAATAGAATTTAATTTAAAAATTGACTATTTTAATAGCCATTGTTTTTTCCCTATTCGCTTGAACGCACCATTTTCTTTGATATTACCGATAAATGAACGTTTTTTTTCATTGGCTAAGCTATAGACATCAGATTAACGCATGCCAATGAAACTCCTTTATTGGCGTTCGTTAGCTTAGTGTATGCGTAATATTTTCGAAAAACAACGAGCATGTGGCATCATTTGTCAGTTCTCCTTCGTTGACATTTTTTTTTAACTTGATATGTCCACAACACTTTCAAGGATCAATTTACAGTTATTTTTTCTGCCTAAGAAAATTTTTTTATAATAATAATTTGCCGGCACTCCCACTGGGTGTGGTGCACTCTTTATAATTATAGTTAACACGATTCTGGTAAATGTATTAAAATTAATATGTTACGGTCCTCTCATATTAGCATTGATGTTACGTTGTCGCCAACCATTTAACATGTTAACAGTACTTATATTTATGTAGCGAGACTATTACTCATCCAATTAACTATTACTTTCTTCTTTCCGTAATTTTCAACACTAAATAAACATAAAGTGCTTTTTACCGCCAGCTTGTCTGTCTATCGCTGTGTCTACCCAGCTGCGAAAATTGTGGAATAGGCACCTGTCTATAAAAAGTACGCCATCATGAGTCACCGCTTTGATACCGTATGCCATTTATTGCATGCAGATGGATAAGCAGATGAGATTTTAGGGCAGATGTTCTAAAATTAAATAACATAAAAATATATTTGGAAATACGTGGAAATCCTAAAAGGGATGGGATTGTTTTCTGCTTTTCCGTTCCCAAAAATAACAAAAAGCAAATAAACACAGTTAAAATGACCCAATAAGTCAACTTTCAAAAATGTTGGCTAACAATGTTTCTAAACGCATTTAAGCTTACAAGCTGATGACAAACCTCAAGAAATAATACAAAATTTCTAGTAACTCGAGTAAATTTAATCTTTCTGCTGTAACATAAATCTACATGTATAACTGACGGTTAATTACCTCGAAAATTATTATAAACCCAAAAGAATAAGTAATCATCGATTTTATCATTTAGATATAAATTTTTATGTGTTAACAAAATCAGCATATTATTTAAGCTTGTAATCTTGTCTATGTAACAAATCATTCAAAAATCCCAATAATTTGACGTGAACATTTCCTTCTTTCAAAGTAATAACATGACGGCACTCACACGTCAAGGCTTTATGATTCCATGGTGTAATTTAATAGTATGTATGTACAAGATTCGGTCAGCTTTTTATATTTGTTCCCATCAAAATAATTAATATAAAAATGGGACAAGTAATCTGCTACTTCAATTTGCTTCGGTTATAAAAATATTGAGATTTAAATTGGTACGCCATCTGTTCCAAAAGAACAAATACCTTGGAAATTTAGGAGATTTTAATTCATAATTAGTTATATTTTTTTATCTTACTCACGATTCGGTCCTAGCGAATATAATTTAAAAATCTGCTTGCTCTTAAAATTATCATTTGAGCAATTTCGATATATATCATTTAAAACTTACAAAAATTGAAAATGGAAGTTTCAATAGCGGCACTGTGATCAATTTCCGCAAGGTAGCAGTATTTAAATCATTGTCAGTTTGTCAGTGAGTGAAAAAAACAATGCAGGCCAACGTCATTTTTTCATGTACTTTGTGTTGCATTATTAGCTCTTTGTAGCTATTCGTTTCGTAGATATAAAGCGCTATAGTTAACAAACCATAGATGTCATTAGCAATGAATTAAGCGTTTTTCGCACATACTGCCAATACGTTTTTGAGTGGCTGTGTGTATAAAATTATTTTGAAAAAAAAAAAAATGTTTTAGTTTATGTACTTTTGATACATATGTCTTTTACGTAGGTTTGAAGTGTAGTAATACTGCAAAAAAAAATCTTCTTTCAAGTAGTTTTTACTTGTTTAAAAAACTCTTAGTTTGTTCATCCAAAGCAATAAAAAAATTTACCATCTTTTACGTATTTTAGGGGAAATATTTTCTTTCCCAGGGAATTGAAATATTTGTATATCTTGAGACAGAGTCAGTTTATGAATGTTAAATCAAACTTTAATTATGTACCTACATTTTAAAAGTAATAAGAGTATCAAATTTGAGTGTAACTGTCAAAAAACGTAATAATAGTTTTGCAAATTCTTCTCAAAATATTGGCTAAAATGTAAAAGGAACATAGCTGCACTGTACTTACAACATAAAAAATGCCTAGATAAAACAGTTATCACTTCTGGTATCAGAAGTACCTCAAATTCCACAATGAGATCAGTTCGCGAAGATTTCCCAATAAAGTTTGAAATAAACTAAGTATAGAAAATTGACTACTGAAGTTAAATGAAAAATTAAGGACAAACTATTTTTGGCAGATTCGATGACTCTGCATTCTTAGCGAAAACGAAATGTAGCAAACTGAATCCTAGACGTATCTTTTTCACCAGATAAAGCCGACCCATTATTAAAAAAAGGAAACATTGTTGTTCTTTCTTAGTTCTAATTTACATTTACGCTCCAAATAACCCTCAAAATATATTTGCAAATTCTAAGTACTAATTCGAATATATTATACAAAGCCATGCAATATCAATTTGTAAAAGTAACTAATATTAATCAAAAATAAGTTTATTAATGTTGAAAATCATATAACTGATTTACAACCAACTGAAGTAGAAATCAATGATCAAACCTTTGTTTTTAATCCCATTTTATTAAAAACTACGGTAGATGATGAAATAACTACTCTCTCTTCCAATAATCTCATTCAGAAATGTTATAATTGTAAAGCCTATTCAATTAAATTTAATATTCTTGCAAATTTAGTGCTAGATTTGGAAATATCAAATTTACATATACAAAGATGAAAGATATTGTAGAACGGATAATGCGAGAAAAATGAAGACAAACAGATGTGTATTCATGTATCATTAGATCCAATAATAACAAGTTTAAGATATGTAAATTTGTTGTAAGGAGAAGTTTTAGGCCGATTTAGCACGATTTATAATTTTAATTCATAATTCATAAAAGTAAACTTAGCCATAAGCATAATTTTTGATATTTAATTTTTAACATCATTTGCCATTTGATAGGCCAGAACTTTGACAGTAGATGCTACATAATCACAATTATTGTGTTTAATAGTGCGCTGAAGTTTTTAATACCAGTAAAAATAAATACTAAAGAAATTATGAAGATAAATAAAAAAATTTGGTAGTTTTGGCTTTTTCTAACTATCTTGGGATTTTTACTGTTGTGACATCTGTGAGGGTGGCAACAACAAAGAAATTAAAATGTCACCTAAAAGCCCGATTGGACATATACGCATAATTATAAAACTTCATAACTTTTAAATCCATAATTCTTAGAAGTTGAAAGTGGGACATCTTTTAAGGTCTCGTTTTAGCCCTTAAAATTATCTTATGAATTAAGAATCCTTATAACCGACTTAATTTGATTCTTTAATTTTAACATTATGCTTATGCATTAATGTTACGATTATGAACTAAAATTATGTTTACGAATGGTAATAAACCCGGCTTTAAACTTATTGGATGAATCTAAATTAGTGGAATTTGACAACGTGTAATTTAAAAAATTGAAAAATTTTACTTTAATATATTATTTTAAAGTTTTTTTTAAATGGATTCATTTGTTATCAGTTTAACTGCATTATCAAGCATTTACTTTTTGTCCATTTAGTTCACGAAAATTGATCGGTGTGAGCCCGTAGATATTTTTCAGTTACAAATTTAACACTTAAGGCGAAGTCTCGATAAATCTAAGAACTTATGAATTCAAGTCGTGAAAGTTTACAAGCTATTTTTTAGAACAAAAGTTTGCACTCATTTATATCTCAAATCTTTTGTTACCGAAGAGTCTGGTCCCAGTTAATATTTTTAGTGGGATATTATTACTTTTTACAAAGTTTTATTTATATATGATTTTAGTAGGTATTCTTGACTCCGAATTCTTCAATTTTAGAAATAAGCGATGTTTTCATACTAAAAATGATGCGTCCATACTAAACAATATCAAATAATTATATTTTGTGGATGTAATAGTATCTCAATGGCAGTATGCGACAATTTTATTTGTTTATGAAGTCATTTAATCGAAATTGAGCTCCTTCACTGAATATTGTATTTTCAGAATCAGTTTCTGGTTACTCTAAAGTCCATTCTGCAATAAATTTTACTAATTTCCGGACTCTGTGACTGTATATATTTCTATAATGAAAATACATACCTCAATGTTAGTGCCAGACACAAAAAAAATCCGGCGACTCTAACATGTCAAAGTTTGAAAGTTTAATGATCCTTCCACGCCAAGACTTTGCGTATAAATGCAACAACTAATTTCAGTTTATCTATTAAGGGGTTACTCCACCTTGACTTCCGAAAAATGTGTACAAAAATAACAGTTTGTTTAACGCAGCTATAAAATATACAAACAAATTTTTATTTTACACATGTACATGGTACTTTTATGAATAATTGAAAAAAAAACTAACACATAAGTAGGGCTCTCTTTTGAAAATCCTTGCTGATGAGAGAATTTTTCTTTGTCAGGCATTGTCTGATAATAAAAAAACATATTTTATAAAAGTAATAACTAAGATGTAGCACAGAGAAACATTTTTTAAAATATTTTTATACAAATGACAGCTGTTTTTACCGAAATTTTATGTTATAAAAAATTATAAAAATTGAACCTTTAAAAAAATTGTTAATAGGAAAAAAAATTTAAGAGTGGAAAATAGTGCTTCAAATGGTTCGTAAATAGACATACAGTATATGCCTATCCGTTTCTTCGTGAACTTGGTTGACACACTGCCGTGTGTAAATTTCACTCTAATTCTTCCCCAGACATGAAACGAAAAAATTCGTGATCTCATCTGTGAATGTGAGTCGAACCAAAAGCAAAATGCATGAAAGACAATAGCCAGCTTAAAATTATCTTCGCGTGATTTGTCGGTGGATTGCTGCACCTGCCAATTGAATCCCAGTTTTTAAAGTTAGAAAGGAAAATCGAATTAATAAGAATGTTTCTAAATAAAAAATAGCATAAGTTTTCTATAAATTTTGGTCCTTGGTTCAATACAGCATCCCCGATGAGACCATCTGGTGGTGGAAATGTATTTAAAGACAGAATCCTGATAAAATTTACAGAAATCATAACAGATTGATTTGTGGAACCTGAACTATCCTTTATTTTACCAGTGTCAACGAGATCATCTGGTTCAGAATTTAGAGCTCTTTTTAGTAAATCTAACCTTATTAGTTGTTTAACGAACAATAGGAGACTAAAAATATTATTATATATCTCCAAAAATAATTGTAGTGACATAATTCATCTTGTGCGGTAAAATATCGTTATAATGTCGAAAAAACTTAATCAAAGTATTATGACCTAAAGTAAAGACACCGCTATATTAAGTGTTGTTTGACCACACGCCGGTATTTACCATCTCCATTCGCTTATACTAACATAACAATAATAGTACTAGAAGAAGTACGCCTTAGTTTAAAAAAAGCACTGCGTTCCCGAATATAAGTATTTCGTATATATTAGTTAATTATATAAATAATGTGCCCAATATTTTCTAAGGGCATCATATAATTTGATGTAAGATAGTATAGAAAAGTTCATATATCTTTTTATGAAAAAAGTATTTTTAATTTGCATTATCAGTTTCTCCGTTATATTGCAATCGGTCGATTTTAAGAAATTAACTGATGCTAAAATTTGGAAACAGATTTTAATACAAGAAGAGATAAAGTGAGAGCTGGTGAACAATTTATTGACACTATTTTGGACTTTTCTAGCAAAGGCAGTTTGTATATATGGAACGATCCACGTCAAACGAAACAAATCTCAACCCTTTGAATGACTGAGAACTCAAAATATTCATTAGCAATCTCGGAAGAGCGAGAGGCTTCTTCGGAAAATTTAAAAAAGCTATCCAACATGGCGACTAAAAATAAGCGAAAAAATCAGACTGTTAAAAAAATCAATTTTGTCATGGATTCCATCGGATATAGGCTTAAAATATTACTAAGTTATTATAGTTGCTACAGTTTTTTGTGAAACTCAAAATGACAAATCCAATATGACGCTTACAAGAGTCAAAAATCGTTAAAATTCACTGAAAATCCATACTATTGGTTACACCAGGATTGAATTTATTTGGACATGAATTACTACCTGGTTTTGAGGTTGCTGATGAAAAATCTAGAGTCAAGTTATCAAATGTCAGAATGGCGGATCCAATATGACGCATGTAAGGGTCAAAAATTGCTCTAAAGCCATTGTTCAAGTTGAATATATAAATTTCAAAGTCGGTATTTTCAATACTACGAATCCACTGTGAAAACACCAATGTATGCGAATATCTGCAGAGGTTGAATGATATATTTATTTACAAACTAGAGATTTTGAGCGACCGCACGAACAAAATAATTTCAATATGTATGAGTTTGAGTAGGTGCTGGATACAAATATCGGATTAGATTTTAGGAATGAATACGTGATTACGAATTCAAAATGGTGGTCGTCTAACTCACTAACTATCAAAGTTTATCGTTGGAACACGTAACCTCGAAATAGATCTTTTTCCTCCCAAACAGAACAATTTAGCAAAAACTTCGATTACTGTGTTATCCAGAGTATGGATTTCCTGTCCATTTCAGCGATTTTTCCCGTAACTGGCACCATATTAAATCCGTCATTTTGACAATCGGGAATTTGACTCTAGACTATAGATCAGTGGCCTCAAAAATCTGTTAGTATACCATGTTGAGTGAAATTAAATTTTTGTGCTATCAATAGTATGAATTTCCTGTGAATTTTAACAATTTTCTTGTGGGAATCATATTGGATCTACCAACTTAAAGGAATATTTTAGACCTGTATCTGATGGAATCGATCTCAAAATTGTTTTTGCAATCATTTTTTGACATGGATCATCCGATGTACACAACAGGTAACAACCTAACAGAGCAGCATACATCACTTTTGGTATAACATTTACCTAAACCACCTTTTTTTGTTCTTTACTAGCTAGCAATATTTATTATCCTTATAATGGCGTAAACATACTGTCTAAGCAACAGGCTGTATTTTAAAGAAGATACAAGATAAATAAATAATAGGTCTGAATGAAAGTACTACGGAAGATAGGTGAAAAAACGCCAATGAACAGAAAGCCAAGCGAGAACATCAGAGAACTGTGTGAAGTGGATAATGTAAACGACTAGATATTGAAGAGAAAGATATGGAAAGGAACAACCACATCAGTCACATGGATGACTCAAGAATAGTTAGGGTAGCACCCTTAAGTCGCAGAAGTGTAGGGCGACCTCAAAAAAATGGAACGACAAATTAAGGCCCAAAAGGCAAAGGGGACGAAGAAAAAAACAGACATTTTATGCCTAACCTTAAGAAAGATGAAGAAGAAGAAGTAACAGACCCAATATACAGGATATTAGAATAATGCATCATTATACTTGGAGTGATTCTCTGACGTACAATGAAGGTTGTATATTATATAATAAAAAGTCGAAAACGCTTCTCGCATTCCAGCTTGTCAAGGTTCAATTTTTTTTATTTTTAACATCTTGTTATTAATTTTTAACTTATCAAAGCACAGGAATTACGCTTAATGACTTCTAGCATTATGTTGTCAAAATGTGCCATCAGAGGTCGCTGAAGCTAAAACTCAAATACTATTTTTCACATATTTTGTTTGTGTTGACAGTTATTCTAGAAAAGAGCATGTCATTTTAAAGATAAAGGAATCCCAACTAAAAAAAGTCGATAAACCACAGCCTTTCGATGCAAATTAGAATTAAAGTTTTAATTACCAGAAAAGTCAGTGTGTTAAATGGAAGTTACCATGTTTCAAGTTTAGTTAAATTTGGCAATCAGATATCTAAAAGGTGATGTGACAATTAAAACTACGATAACTATTGAATAATTAATTTTTTAATTTTATTTAAGTAAATTAAATTATTAATACAAAATTAATAATAAAAAAAAGAAAAAGAATCATTATACATTTTCAAAATAACGTCCATTCATTTCTTAACATTTCCTGATGTTTTTGAAAAGAATGTTGTCGAATTGTAAAAAAAAAATTCGGCAGTATTTTGTAAAACTTTTGAATCCATTTGAAAAACTGATTTTTCCGGTAATGAAAACTTTATTTATAATTTGCGCCTAAACGGTATAGATTATCGATTCGAATAAGAAGTGCCTTTTTATTTGATATTATTTTATCTTTAAAATGGCATGTCCTTTTTTTCAATAACTGTCAAAACAAAAAACATTTGCTGCAAGTAAAATTTGAATTTCTGGCAAAGGGACCTCTGATGACACAGTAGAGAAATATTTTTATAACAGAATCATAAAAATAATTAAACGTAGTCGCTGTACCATAGATCAGCTTGATAAGTTAAAAAGTAACCGCAGGGTATTAAAAATAAGAAAAAAAAATTAACTTTGTCCGGCGGTGACGAGAAGTATTATTTTTGACTTTTTTTGTATGACTTACTACCTTTATTTCACCATGTAGGATCACCTCTAAAAATATTCTGACACATTATTCGAATATCTTGTTTTTGTTTTACAAAAATGCTTTTTAATTAAAATTAGCTTAAATTTCTAAAAGATTAACTCTTCAACAAAAAACATACACATAGTTCCATTGAAACCTCAATTATAATGATAATTTATCAACTTAAGACAGAATTTAATGGTAGATTATTAGAATAAAGACATTGTTAAAATAGGCATTCAGTTTACAGTATAACATAATAAATTACAACATTCTGAATCGGAAAATTTTGAATTGATTCTATAATGATTTTTAGCACTCTCATGACGATATACAGGGTGTCCAAGATAAGGATCCTAAGCATGGGGATCTCGGAAACAGTTGGAGATACGAGGTCGGTTAAATTAGAGAAAAGTTGCGCAATTTAGTGCTAAATTAAACGCAGTTAAAAAAAATTTAAAATTTCAAACAGTTCCGGAGATTTCCGGAAAAAAACGAAATTTGGCAAAATCGTTTTTAATTTTTGCAGGCTTTATTTAAAGAGATATCAGAAAATAAAAGGTAGATTCTCATTGCCACTTTCTATTTTTTATAATTTGGTCTAAACAAAATTTAAATCCGACGTTTCATTTCTGAGATACCATCATGAACTTTCATTTTTTATATGGAACAAAAAAAAGTATTCCATGTGTTTGATAGCATTTTTTATTACAAATTCAACGGTGTATCACCCTTGCATATCGAATACGTAGTTCAAGTACTTTCCATAAGAGCTCCGTGAGAGCGAGAGAGAAAGGTATATCAGTTTTATAAAAGCCAATGAACTACACACTTGATATGCAAGTGTGATACACCGTTGAATTTGTAATAAAAAATGCTATCAAATACATGGGATACTTTTTTTTGTTCCATATAAAAAATGAAAGTTCATGATGGTATCTCAGAAACGAAACGTCGGATTTAAATTTTGTTTAGACCAAATTATAAAAAATAAAAAGTGGCAATGAGAATCTACTTTTTATTTTCGGATATCTCTTTAAATAAAGCCTGCAAAAATTAAAAACGATTTTGCCAAATTTCGTTTTTTTCCGGAAATCTCCGGAAGTGTTTGAAATTTTTAAATTTTTTTAACTGCGTTTAATTTAGCACTAAATTGCGCAACTTTTCTCTAATTTAACCGACCTCGTATCTCCAACTGTTTCCGAGATCCCCATGCTTAGGATCCTTATCTTGGACACCCTGTATATATATTTTTAAATCCATGAAATAATTATATTATTTTATGACTTTTAGAAAAATTGTATAAAGAGGGTAGCCATAACATTCCAATAATTTTTTTTAAATATTTTCGTGATAGTTTTGAGTAAAAAATATTAATGAAAATATTGTAGAATCCGAAGCACTTGGAAACATCTGTTGGTAAATAACATACTTTAAGTTTAATTAGATTATATTAAATTAAGGTCACTGACTTGTTTACACATTTAACAGGGACTGCCACATTTACGGTTTGTCTACAGAATGTAAAAATGGTTGATACAAAAAATATATCTCACATTTCTTGTTTGTTTTTTTTAATAAACATTTCTAAAAATGCTACCATTTTCTACCCTTACCAGAAGAATTTTTGACAAATTAAGACCATAAATTCTATTTTTGAAGCAATATCTGAACCCCAAACTATTGACACTACTTATTCCCCACTCTTTGCAAGTATACGTACAGCCTACTATTTCTCACTCAACTACGAAAAATATATTACACTGTTTTTTTTTCAAAGTATAGTTATAAGTGCAGCTGAATAAATAGTGGTCATACATTAGACGGTGAGTTGTTTACGTATAAAAATTTATTTTACTGAAAAAGAGTATTCTGAATCGTTTAAACATTGGTAAAAGATGCGTTCAAAATATTAATGTAATACTACGGCAATCTTTTGTTTTTAAAGCACCGATGCTAGTTAAGATATAATAGAACTTGAAGACGCAGTCCTATTAAGGTACCAAACCAGCCAAAAAAAAGTAACCGTCCAAGCCGAAACTCTTCACGATGGTACCTTTCCTCTCCCTTCCCACCTCACTTCCTTCCACCAACATGGCCGCCATTGCCCCCGGCCCCTTCAAAGCTGCACACACCTGTGCAGTGACCGCGACTTGAGCGTACTACAGGTAAAATAAAGCTACAATAGATAAACCGAACGTTGTTTGCGTGTTTATGGTACGATTTTTTACGGAAAGATGTGCGAATTTTGAGTGATTTTTGATTTTATGGATTGATAATGTGGTTTTAGACATGACTAAAGGGAAAACTCATAGGCCTAAGGCCTTATTTCAAGTTTCTAATGTAAGTACTACTTAGTTCTTGTCAACGGTGTTGCCGTGTTTTGAAAATAAGGGGGCGCCAAAGAAAGCTATTACCATTTAAAGAGCTTCTATTAAGTCATATGTATGACGCACTTTATGATGTTTAATATGATGCATGCATTTGTATTTCATAGATTGCACAATTACAATCGGAGAATCTTTTAATATGTCATTAATTTTGTTGTTTCTTGACAAGTACTTAAAGTTAGTGTAGTAGTTTAAAGAATCGCAGTTTTGTTTTTTATAAAAATATATTTGGATTTTTATTGCAGTTTCAACCGGTAATGAAAATAATTATTTTTAATATCTCTCACAATTTTATAAAAAATCCGCAAGTACTTAAAAGTTAAAGAATTGCTTTTAATAACTAAAATTAGACGTAGTAAGGCGATACTGAACGGAGAGATTAACTACCGAATTTTTCGAAACAATCATGGCATTAATATTATTTTTATAATATATATCATAGTATAGTTTTTTTAATAAATCAAGGCGGTATTCAAATTTAAACTTGCTTTAGATGTTGAAAAAAAAAACCTTATATTCAGAACTTATTATCGTTAGAAGTTGTTCTTTTGTGATTATCTAAAGAAACAAAACATCAAATGCAGTACACAGTTTTTTTGTGTTTTCAAAAAATTAAATTTAGAAAGAAACTATCTTATCTACACAACCGCTACACTTGAAATTATTTTTAGAATTCATATTATTCCTTAAGATACCAAATTTAAGTACCTAAAGAAAACCTGGAAAAACTAGACATGTATATTACTACACACTCTGACCATTTATCCCGTAGGGTAGCCGATTTAAGAAAGAAATTAAAAATAAAAGCTACTTTTAATATCAAAACTTCCCTAAAGACCTACACATACATGAAAAATTACTGTTATATTTCTACGAAAATCACTAAAATATTTCTTCACAACACAAAAATAATATATTTTAATTAGTTACGAAAACTAATATTTAAAATCCAGAAAACAATCTTGACATCATTTATCCTATTGGTCAACTATTCTCCCCCTCCTCTGTAGGAAAATTCGACATGAAGGACATCCATACGATATTTTTGAAGTTCTATTGTAGATAAGTTTGCATTCAAAACTGGCCTTTGATATATCATAGTATAGTTTTTTTAATAAATCAAGGCGGTATCCAAATTTAAACTTGCGTTAGGTGTTGGAAAAAAAACCTTATATTCAGAACTTAAATTTTAACTGAAATTTTTTTCAATGATTATCTAAAGGAACAAAACATCAAATGCAGTACACAGGTTTTTGTGTTTTCAAGAAATTAAATTTAGAAAGAAACTAATTCAACATGTTAGAGTGCGCACCCACCAGGTTACAGAAGCTGGAACCAAATGTACTGAATACAGGAAATATATCGTTTAAATTGAAAAGTATTTTCTTCGCCCTACAATGCGCTTTTCTTGGCACCAACTTCAGAAACAGAACGTGCACATGAAATCATATGGAAACTTCAAGTATCAGAAAAAGAATCACATTTATTTTTCCACCTGAGAGAACTCAAAATAACGTCAACAAATATCAAATATCGTCTTTCAAAACATCTAAGAATCAGTTACCTTAATGCTTTTTTAACTTTAATTGGAAATACCTATTGATTCTATACTTAAATTGTTCAGATGATATCTCTTAAAAGTAAAATATTTCTTGGTCATAACTCCCAATATTTGGAAAATGTTATTTTAAAATCAAGTTGTTTTTGTTAAATAAAAAAAAAGTTTCACGCCAAAAATTGTTCACTAATGCTTTCGCAATATTTCTTCTCGCCATCATTCCAAGTCGCCATAGTGTTTTTCATGCGAAGATAAGTATACACCATTATTGGTCGGAAGAAAATCTGTCTAACCTATTCGTAATCTTATGTTGGATATAATCGTCCAAAATTTTTATATGTTTGACGAACTTAAACCCATAACGATGAACCAAACCTTTAATAACAGCGTTATGCTTCCTAGAATAACATGAGAGACGCCTAAGATATTTTATTGTCGCTTCAGACAACAGTTAAGTACAACAATATGCAAATTATGTTAACAGTTTTTAATGCTGCGAAATATTCAGCTTAATAAGATTTTTCTTTTTTAGTCACTATTTCCTCTTATTTAGCATTTTGTATTCGCTCATTGTTTTCAAATCCTTTTTGCTCATACTTCATTTTTTCAAGTTTACTGATTTTTTCATTTCCTCGTTTTAGAAAACTTTCACCTCATTATTTTGTTCTGGATCTGGAAAGTGAGAAGAGTAGGCTAGGTTCTAGGCCTTATTAGACCCGTTGTGCTTCCTCCTATAAAAATCTGCCTAAATGCTCATCAACAATCCTACTGATTTCAAGTAGGGGACGATTTTGCTAAGCAGCATTTGTTATGTCAGCCAACATAGGCAGTACCCGCCTAACATATATCCTCTCTTTAGTGAAAGAGCGAAACAGTCGCGTAGAACATGTTCTACAGTCTCACCATCTATTGCATTACTTCATCCTTATTTGCTTTTTTGGTGGTATTTTTGAAATTGTAACTGAAGCGAAAAAGCCATCATCTACACTTCAAATGCGGGAAAATGAATCAAATTTATGAATACTTGAGGGTATACATGTAAAACCTAGAATGAAATATGTATTTCCTCTATGAAAAAAGTAAATGAAAATTCATTTTCGGAACAGCCGGACCATTGGTATACTTTTATAAGCGTAAACAAAAATATGTTGATACCTCAATAGAATTTAGCTTTATAGTTTTATCGAAATGTATTTTAATTTATCAGAACATCATTTCATTGTTATATGGTTATACGGAATTTTTGAATAGCGACATCTCATTTGATATTTCGGTTCTGGATCGATACATCAAGAATTGATATATTTTATGAAAAAAAGTTGATCTTAGAATGTTATTTTTTTCCTAAAAATCGCCCATGGCTGTTTCAGCTTAAAATCCGGTATAATTCTATGCTGTTTCGGTAAATCGGGTAATTGTGGTGAAAATCGGTAGATCTACTGAAAATTTGGTAGAGGTAGTAACACTGATTGTGGTCATCAAAGTACTGTGTATCCCATATGGACGTTCTAAATTAGATTACGCACCAGTGATGTAGTCCCCAGGCTACAATACCAACGTCAATAGTTCGGAAAGGGTCCTAAGGTTTTCAACATCTCCAAATTTTAAAAATTTTCAGGTTTATCCTGAAAAAGGTTTTTCACATTTGCTATTGCTTCAGAAATTTCACTTTTCATCTTATATTGCTAGAATTTTCTTTATTTAGAAACCATTATAAGATTCTTAACAATTTTATTGACTCTCCTAATATTTTATCTAAAATATACTTATGTATTACTCGCATAAATTTCCGAAATGGTAACGCCTTTCAACTCCCAGAACTAATGTATTTAAATTTTTGATATATTTAGGTCATCTCTAGCAAGATTTTGACTCACTAAAGTCCGTGGTATTTATTTTTACTCTTTTCCTTGATTATGTTTTAATATTAACCTTTGTATATAAAAGTATGCATATTTAAATTTATATTTGTATCTAAATTGGTTTATATTTTTCTATTATATGAAGTTAATTTGAAATTATTTGTCTAATCACTGCTGTGTAGTTGGGTCTTAAACCCTATAAGAGAATTATTGATTAAACCTCTCAAAAGTTTTATCAATACTCTAAAACTCAAAAAGTCGTTATAATTTCGACTTTTGATCGCCAGTAAACCGAAAAAAAAAATGTTTTAAAATATAACCTCGGATGTCCGATTATGTTTTCCGATAAAATAAAAAAAAATCATGCATAAATTGATATTTTAGAAATAATACAAGAAAAATAAAAAAGAAAAGGATAAACAACTACTACGGAACACTAATGTAATACGTGTCTGACGTATACTTAGCTGATATTTTATTTTTCTTAATTCATAACAACAAAGCAATTATTGTCTCAAGGTATGACTTTTTCTTATTTCTGTGAAGGGAGGGAAATAATAATCTTTATTTCAAATTATGCAATATATTATATGTGCAGAGTCAGAAAATGGTACCATTCAAATCGTAATGTGTTTAATAAAATTTTGAAATTTAATAACATTTACCATTTCATAACAAGCATTGACATGACAGTTGCTAAAAGTCGGAATTATAATTTTATAAGATAATACCATAATTAGAAAGGCCGTACGTTTGGAGATCTATTACAATAATTATTATCACTATTTTAAAAGCAATTAAGGACGTGAGAATACACCATTTAACGTGTTAGTTTTTCAAGGAAAACAATTTAGGATATATTAATAAATTTGTTTAAATATTCGCTGTTGGTACGGTACATATGCTATAAAGATCCGTTATATACTAGTAATTTTTACATTGTTTTAATCGATGTTCTGAAAAAAATATGTATAGCAACATTATCTTCGTTTTTTTAACTTTCCAAAACAGATGCTCTCTCATATAGAGTTTGCTTTCAGGTTTTAAAAATGTAGATTTAAACTTAAAATGATTACAACTGTGTGACAACATGGTTCTGATCCACAAATATTAAAAAAATTTGTTAGTAAAATGTAAAAAAGTCATATTGCATATATAGGATTCATTATGCATTAATTAGACAACAATATGGTCTTCAAAACGTTTGGATATTTGTCATTTTTAGATTTTGCATTACTTGGTTTGCCATCTCACTCCATGATTTACGGGCCGACCTGGTCTTCCTCAAGGTTGTCATGAAAATACTATCCTTGATCATCTTGAGTATCCGTTCCCAGCAAACCATATCAAATATCTCTTCATAGAATCGGTGTCGAGGGCGACCCGACGTGCGGATGGTGTTTGGAGGAGGATGAAACTGTTGACCATGTTCTCAGAGGGTGCCCAGCACTCAACGGACTGAGACAGAGATATTTCGGAGATATAGTTTTGTTACCGGAAGCAGTTAGGCAAATTCAAATAACGAGGCTGCTTGGATTCGCAAAGGCGATCGGCCTCGAATAACCTGCAGATATGGTGGGATGTAAAGGGCCCAATGGAGACCTAGGCATCGATGATCTAATATCACCACCCCTTTTTCATTCATTCATTCATTCATTCAGATGTCTCTTCTTGAAGCGGTCAGCAATGGGTGTCATTTCTTCAGATCGTACTCTGTCCGGCCTAGATATTAACTGCATATGTATCTAAGACCTTTGCTACTGTAAATTGATTCAGATATATATTATCCAAATAAGAACGTCCTGGTATAAATCCGTTTGATCCTATCCGGTGGTTTTACCATTCTTTCTTGGCAGTTTCTACAAAGGCGACTCAGGGAACTTGTAACACTCTATAGCAATTTGTGTATTTTCTGTTGTTTTTTTAAATATAAAAGATACTAAGCATATTTGATATTCTTTAGGTACTTTTATCTGTATCACACATATTTCCAAAGGTGTTTCAAATATTTCAATATCATCGCATAACCAGATTTAAACAATTCAGCTGATACATACTCACTCCAGGACATCATTTCTCATTCTCCTTCTCTTAATTCTTACATATTTATAGGATTAAAATCCCCATTTTTTAAATTCAAGCTTGAAACCGCTCTTTAAAAATATTTATTCAATTATAGCATTACAGCCCTTACGAAAAACATTTCAACATATTAAAACCATTTGTGCAAAGGTTTGTTTGCATTATTAAGTACTTACGATCAAAAATAAACCAGAATTAATTATATCATAAAAACGCATTTTTCTAAAGTTGTATTTACTGCTTCCTCACATTCACTCTATATTATGAAAGAAACATTATAGTGTTACAAGCATTGCCATCAAATCAACATTAATTTTTATGGTAGATACTTTAAACTTTATAGCTCTATAGAACCTACAGTATTTAATTAATAGTAGTTTTGTAACATAAATCCTGCAGCTCACTTTAAAGTCATTATGGGAATTTTCAATATAAAAAATGGGACAAAAATTATGTCTTTTTAAAACAACTTTTATTTATTTTTAAACAAAATTAAAAAAGTTTATATTATATATATATATATATATATATATATATATATATATATATATATATATATATATATATATATATATAGATTCCGTCTAGCCACCTGCTTTAAGGTCTTCCCACACTTCCCTTAGATTCCGTACTATCTGTCACTATATGGGCCATTTCAGTTATGTCTATTAATCGTATTTTTCGCCCGTTTGTCGCATTTGTGACTTTATCCCTCAAACTAAGCCTAAGTATAAGTAAGGAATAAAGATAAGAAGAAAAATATAAAAAAAAATATATTTTAATTAGAAAAAATGTGTTTCTGAGATCTGGTTACTCTTATTACTGATTTAAAAGTTTCAGATTTTTTAAAACTTATTTTTATTCAATTTGATACTTATAATAAATATAATATTAACTCTAACATCCTCACCGCTAAAGAGATTTCCCACTGATTTGCCCAGATTAATTTTAGGGGGTTATTGTTAATTTTATTTATTTGCAAACTCAATCTGGAAGAATTAAAAGTTAAATATGTTTGAGTATCATCGGAGTGATAACTACAATGTATTAAAGTTTTCGAAAACGGATTTCGTATAGTACTAGATGTACAGGAACCACTCTAAACCTGTTTAGATAAAATAAATAAAATTGACTGAAGTATTAACTGGCCATTACTGAAACCTATATAATTTAAGATTGATAATAAAATTGGGCAATAGAGCATGTCAAATGGTTTCGTAAAATTAGAATAGTTGCCGTGTTACTGCTAGGACTTCTAATTATGTCATTAGTCACGTCATAGCATACCAGTTCTCGTTATCTCCACTGCTAATTACATCACTATCAAATTCATACTTGTAAGATATTTCATTTAAAATTATCTTAAATTTGTTAACGTCTTACAAAAAAAAACAAAGGCAAATTAGAATTAAAAATATTATTTTATATTAAACTCTAGTGATTTGTTTCAAATCTGACATTGACGTCTGGATGGGATTCGCATACAAAAAAACTGATGGAAACAATTTTTGATTTATCCCTATCCAAACTATTATTACTCATTCACAAAAAATATTTCATAGTCACATTTTTCCCTCATTTGAATTTTAAAATAATTAACTAATTTAACGCCTATTAAGTACTGATTTGTAGTGATTTTTCTTTCATTAGATAACAGAAGACGTCAAAGATGATAATTAAATAATTTAACGTAAACAAATTAATAATAAAGTGTACACCCAGATATATAAATGCTAACCTAAACTAAATGAAAATTATCACAAATGTAAATTTATTTGCAAATTAATTTATCTTATATTGCCAAAAAATTTAAAAATTATATAAATCAACAAAGAAAAAATGGGATTGTTCTTATTTTTGGCTAAAAATTTTGAATGTTACATTCAAAAAAAATAATTATTTTTTCAAAAAAACTACACCGACTTTCTCCGTAATTAAGAGTGACGTCGTGTAGCTAACAGGTATTTTCTATAAAATTCAAATTTGGTCCCGACTTCAAAAAGTCCTAAATAAATTCACAATTATTAAATTAATTGCAGCCAATTTATTCTTTACTTTTTCGTGCAATTTATTTAAGTCAGTTTATTATTATTTTTTTTTTAATAATTTATTTCATTCGTTTTCAATTATTCTATAAATGGGTAGTTTTACTAGTAATCTTACAAGAATGCACGAAAAGGTTCAAAACAAAACGAAAATTTTATTGAGATAAGGTAAAAAAGGGGACAAAAAGAAATACAGAAACTACACAAAATTCTCTAACCAGCAATTTTTTTTAGCTTTCAATCTCCTTGCAATAAACCTATCGTGAAAATATTTCTAAGGGACATCCTTCAAAAAATAACCCATAATAAACAATGTAAAGCTATTTTCAATTTAGAATAAAAAAAACTCCATTCCTTAAAATACGATATTTGCTTTGCGTGTTTTTTTTTTTCACAACGTAACAATCAATTGACTAAACCGTGAAATATTTTACGCTACATTTAATTATCGTGAAAAAAATAATTGAATGAAACTGAATTGAAAAATTAATTTTAATGAATTAAAATATATTAAAAATAAAGACTAATTAATATTTATTATTTTTATTTCCCATAATTTAAATAACAATAAAATTGTATATATTTTCTAGGCACAAACAGATATAAGGTTTATAATTATATCTTTTACAGGTTCTTTGTGATTCATTACAAACTCTATCCCCGCACTCGCGAAGAAGTTTTAGAATTACAACCTAGTTGAAATGAACTACTAGTTTGTCATTTCTATTTTGCTTATGATATTCTTATAATTTGTATTATACAGGGTGTCCTGAAGTTCCGTTCAAATACTTCGAAACGAGATTCTACGTATGAAAATATGAAAACAATTTCATATGATCGTGGATCCGCAAATCCATTATAAGGGAGCTACGGCCGTTTAAACGTGACCCTGATTCCTATTTTTTAATATTAAAAATGAGCCGAAAATTTAGTCAAGAATGTCCTGACAGGATAACGGTCTGGTATATTTATACTTTTTTTTACATAACACTTTCTTATACGTATACCTAAAAATTTTAATTCCGCATAACTTTTACATAAAAAAGATTTTTTTTTAAATCACTACACCAATAGTTTAGGACAAAACTTGCTTTAATTAAATCAGTGCATACATTCGGATTTATTTGTGTTTAAACTAAATATCATAAAAGGCTTATAAGAACTATAAATTTAAAGCAAAAAAATATCAAGTAGCTGCGGTTAATGTCAAAATAAAAAAGAATTGGAATTATCTATCTGATTTAACAGCTCTGGTCACAAGAGTTTTTTGAAGATTTGTATTTTTAAGGTATAATAAAAGGACATACCGGAATGTTCGATTAATTTTTACAATAAATTTTTTTTTATTAAATTTAAACAGAAAACAAATTAAGTTCAAAAAAGAAAAAAAAACGTCAATGATAAGTCTACATGTTTTTCTGCTTGTGATATTTAATCATGAAAGTTCCTATTGTAGATGATTTCCTTTCGATTTCTCACTGAAGTTCTTACTTTCTTAAAAAATTCTTGTTTGTTACGAATTTCTTGACGACAATGCATTGCTGATTTTTCTATTTATTGTACATTTTCGACAGGTACTGAATAAACTAAGAACTTTAAATAGCTCTTAAAAAGTAGTTTAGTGAATTTAGATCCGGTGAACGGGGATGTCAAGCTGCCTATCCATGCGTCTGTACACGTTCGACTTAAGTGCTCTCGAATCACGATACTGAAATGAGGCAGAACCCCATCGGCATAAAGAATGTTTTCAGTCTTTGATCGTAAGGCGCATCTTCAAGCAAGCCTGACAAAACATTTTCCAAAAGTTCTAAATATGCGAGCCCATCTAAACATTGAGGCATAATATGCGGTTCTATTACTCGATCTCCCAGGATACCAGCCCAAACATTGTTTGAAATCAACCTTCAAAAATTACGTGTGGATTTTCGTCTGCCCTCATATGGTTATTATGAAAATTTACAATACATTCACGCGTCAACCCGGTTTCGTCAGTAAAAAAACTGCATTAAGAAAAAATCGGTCTTGGAGGCATTTCCACCACAGCCATTCAAAAAACTGAACTCCAGGAAAGTAACTCTTGAGGTTGAAATACCTGACCTCTGTGTAAATGGTGTAGACGAAGAAGTTGTTCATTTAAAATTTTTCTTGTACTTTTACCTGGATTGGCTGCAACAACTTCTAGATCTCTTTCTTCTGATTGTAAAGTTCGAGTAGTATGAATTCCCCTATTTCTTTTTGGCATAAAAGTATTATTTTCTCTTAAGCGCTAGTGGAAATAATTCTCGATACAACCTGCGAGCTTTATGACCACAACCATTAAAATGATAATTCTGCGAATGAATAATCTGAATCAAAATTCTTTTAACTCGAACTCTCAAATAAGACATATAATTATGACTCTTCATTATTTTGACATTAACCATAAGCTACTTGATGTTTTTTCGCTTTAAATTTAGTCTTCACAAGCGTACTTTGATGTTTAGTTTAAACACAAATAAATCTTAATTGATGCATTAATTTAACAAAAGCGGGTTTTCTGCTAAACTATTAGTGTAGTAATTTTTTACTAGAATATCTTTTCGATGCATATAGTTTTGCGGAATCATAATTTTTGATAGAATTTTTAAAAAAATTCCATGTAAAAAAGTAAGTATAACAAAATCAAACCGTCCTCCTGTCGGAATTCTCCTAACTAAATTTGCCGCTCACCTTAACATCAGAAAATGCCATTTATTGATATTACTTCGAATACTAAAAACACGTCCGTGCTTGACGCAGTTCTAATTATATTAAATAAAGACTTATGTTCGAGGGCCAGCTTTAAACGGCCATAGCTCCCTTATGATGGTCTATGTATCATATGAATGATATGAATATGAAATTTTTTTCATGTTCTCATATGAAGAATCTCTTTTCAAAGAATACGAACAGAATTTCCGAATATCATCTATATATCAACAAATAAAAGGGTATATAGAAAAATTTGGACTAAAATCCTAGAAATGACGCCTTAGATTTGGTAAAGGAGAGAGATAGATATCTCTCAAAGATAATAAAAAAATAAAATTTTTAATTTTTACCGACTTGCTAACAGAAGAAAATGATTTTATATTTCGCTATTTTAAGGTTCTAAACTTGGTTAACTTCTTGTTACATTTGTAAATTTAAGCCTTTTATTATCAACTTAGATTTAAAGTTAAAGGTGATAGTAAATTGGGTCTAGTAGAAAGTCATCTATCTATTGATAATTTGCAAAAATAAATTTTTTGTGTTAAATAACTGGGCTAAACCCTTTTTTCTAATGGGCTGACCTTTTAATATTTTATTTTTTGTGGCATTTTGTTAAACAATTTAATACAATGGTGTTAAAATATGTATCTTACATAATATTCCCTTTTCATAACGAATATGGAATAAGCCAGTTTGAAAAAACTCACTTTTTATTGAAATATGACTTTTTGTAGAAATAAACATTTTTTAAAATTTTTTTAAATGGAATCTACCAAATAAGGTCTAATAAAATAGTTTACCGAACAAATCCTCCACATTAAAGAGATTCAAAATTGTTAATAAAATTAAAATGACAAATGTTATGTGATTTCAAGTATCTTTACCACGCTATATGTTAAATATGTTTTTTTCCTCATAAGAGAGTGATTTGATAATAATAGATTGCACATCATCTGTATTCGCAATAAATAATTTTAAGTCTCAAATTATTCCGGCAGTAATCCGATATTTGACAGTTGCTTAAACAGAAGTGTTTTCGAGTAACAGTTGACAACTGGTAAAACGGAATTCGTGGTATGATTCAAATCTTCTTTCTGATAGGAAAAACACCAAAAGAAATTCATGATAATATTTTACCTTTATAGAATGACCCATATCCTTCCTGTGAAACTGTAATACTTGCACTACGTGAATTTAAGCATGGCATTGAAATTGCACCACGTTCGAGAATCCCGAAACCAGCTTACTGGACAGATGAGTGAAAGTGCGCAAATTAGCAGAGGCCACAGACATCTTAATTGAGCAGAGACATTTCAATTCGAATAATGAATTGCATATAAAAACTTTTGCGTAAGATAAGTGCCAGAGCAAAACTGAATTCGCATGGGAAAATCTGTCGACAATTTGTATGTGTTTGAGAAGAATCCAGTTAAATTTCTGGTATGGTTTTATAACAATAGAGAAAACCAGGATACGCCATTATATCCTAAAAATGAAACAGCAGTCAAGGCAACACATTGGCTTCGCAAAAGGCGAAACGCATTCAATTTTCTGGAAATGAGTTCGAATTCTGTTTTTTAAGATACAAAAGAAATTCTCTTAATCGAGTACTTCGAAAAGGGAAAATACTATGCATCTCTTAGGGACTAATAAAACGAGGCAATGGTAGAAGAAGACCCGAGAATGCTAAAAAACAGAGACAACGCACCTGTGCATTCAAGACATGTCGCTGAGCAAAAATTGGTCTATTTGAGATTGCAACTGCTTTTGCATCCTGTATATTCACCAGATCTAGCTCTATCGAACTACCATCTATTCTCGAAAATCAAAACTTTCTTTGCAGGACAAAAATTTGAGTTGAATGCCTCAAAAAAACTCATTTCCGGGAAGCAATCCTGAAGTTGGAGGAATGTTGGAACAAGTGCCTTGAATTCGAGGGGACTATGTCGAAAAATAAACTATATTACGAAACTTAAATTGTTTTCTTTAAAATCAAATCAAGTTACTTCTTAAACGTCCCTAGTAATACCTTATTTAACTCTAAATATTCTAGAAAATTTGAATTACTAAAATTAAATTTGGAACAAACGCAGCTTTTTATGCATATATTTTTATTTTCCTTGGTACTCAATTTTAAACGTTTTAAATAAATTTGAAATAAACTCCATAAGCTTAGTCTATACAATCGTTGACTACTGTAAGCGAAAACCTCCAAATTAAATTTCTTCTCTAACAGCAGGGTGCATCAGTTAAAATATTTTTTTATGTTCCATTGTCTAAATATTGATTAATTATCATGTCACTTGAGCAAAAAAATTAGTTGATTTTGAAAATATCAGTTTCTTATATCAAAAAGATCTGACATCCGTCATAGAGAAAACTAAGGTTGTTTTGAGTTTAGCTGGACAAACTACCCATAACAAAGCTTGAAATCCATAGCAGGGCAGTTATAATTTATATTTCGAAGGTCAGTGTAATTTATATCTATTTCGTACGGATTGACAGATAGCGGAAGACAAGAAGTATGAAATTATTTTAATTTAAATTTGTTCAAACGAAGGATGTTTTTGCGTTGATAATACATAGTTTTATTTCCATTTTTGCTTAATAATTGTGCAAGCTTCTTACATTGTAACTTTAAAAACCAAATAATGACATTTAAATTGGAAGATACTAATTTTAAAAATTGTATATTGTGAATAAAAAGAAGCGTTGTTACGAAACTTTCAAAAACCATAATCACCGCTTGCAACCTGTGTTCCTTTACTTCTACCACGTGCCCTGTTTAACAGGTGTCATAACATCTGGCCAACCCTTATTTTAGATGCTCATATTTGCGTGTTAATTTTACCAACTTATTCTGCTTTTTTAGCTTGTCAGATAATTTTAAACTTGTAAAAGATTATTTATATCATTCCTTTTTAAATCGAATCTCGAATTTTGAAAACTGGAATAAAACATATCAAAGTTACTATCTAATTAGAGGAATTCATCGCCCATCATTAATATTTGGTCAGAACTTATTTCACAACTCCACAAATATGTTTGATGGGCATATGTCGCGCGCGAAAATTAACGGTTGATGATTATGTCTGTTCCTTTTTGATGATCTCTGTGAGACATTTTTGAACCAAAAATTTTTATATTTTAACTATTTTTCGTTTGCATTTTTAAAAATTTGATCTTACGATTATATATTACGAATACGGAATTTAATGCAATTGGACATCTCCTTCTATCACAGTTCTTTTTCAGATGTATTTTTCAAAAATTATTCAGTTATTGCAAATAATCATTATGAATCTATTTCAGATCAAAAAGATTATTAAACACAATGATTCCATCCCATCTTCTGGTTATAATTCCATATTAAAGTAAATAATAAGAAATTTAAATTTGTCTAAAATAATATAAATTTGTATTTTTTCAGACTGAGTTGTGAATGTTAATTGATAAAATGATAAATTCGACTCTGCTAGTAGCGTTTATGAGGTTGTGAGGTTAATATCCAACATGTCAAAAACATACTGCTAAAAATAATGATCAATGAACCGAAAATTGATTATGTTGACTATGAATTTTACGTAAACAACAAACCGTAGAATGAAAAGATTTATTACTTTTGTAATAACTTTTAGAAATATTTGTATGGTGTTCAACTGTATATATTTCCAATATAATTTGCTTAACATTACCCAAATGCAAATTTTGTGAAGAAACAAAAAAAAACAAGGCAGCTGTGGCAGGACGAAGTTAAAAAATATTAATTTAATGACCCTTTGTTAATTGAAAATTATCTTACTAGATTATAATATTATCTTCTGTTATAATTAATTTTCTTTTATAGGTTTTATGGCATTTGGACATTTTTAGAAGAAGCTTTCGGGATCTATCAGGACATGCTTGCATGGCCGATTCCTGTATATTCTGCGCACTTAAGGTAAGTTTTACTTTAAAAACTAAGATTTTTCAAATTTGTTTTACAGATAAATTATAGATACACGGAAATATTGGGAAATTCAGATCTGAAATAAGCAATTTTTCCATTTTATGTAGTATTTAATCAGCACACCTTGAAACAAATTTACGTCGTTTAGTTTTAGTTGTTATTCTTTCTTGAATATTGTTAACCGTACAGGGTGTTCAGAAAATATTTCGTAAAACTTCAACCGGTGATAGATCTGGCTATGTACTATGAAAATAACAAACAAGACTTCAATAAATACGTTATGGATATGTAAGCTTTTTTAAATTTTCAAAAATCTGCACCCTAATTAAGTTTTTTATTGCAAAGCCTACAAATAGCCACGAAGTTTTTGCTGGAGTCATATTTTATTAATTTTATGGAACATGTCCAGACCTACCAATTAGGAAAATCTTACAGAAGGTTTCAAGGAGACTGATCACTTGATATAATAAATTTTTTTAATTCAGTTGAAATCAAAATTTTGTTCAAAGATGTAATCATTTTTAAATACTGTTGTTCAACAACAATCACTTTTCAAATCTAAATATTTGAACTTAGATTTATAATCAGGCAAAATGAAACAAATTAAAAATACAATACTTACAAAACCAAACTGAATATATAGTCTTGGGTAATTAAAACAAATAGCTTAAAGACTTCAAACTATACATAATGGTCACCCACACATCCTAACAAAACTTTGTTTTTAACATCTAAATAAAGCTTGTAAACTTATACCAGAATAAGTTGAATTTAATAATACAGCCAGGTCGATAATTTTTTGGAAATACTTGTTTCCAACAATATTTCTTAGTCTGTTTGGTATAGATCGACCTAATTTTTCACAATATTCTTCAGACATTTTGGGCCATTCTTCTTTTAAGAAGACCTTAATTTGGCTTTTCTGATAATATCGTTTTATCTTATATCTGCTTTTATTTAATGCCATAAGTTTTCTATAACATAAATTTCAGGACTCTTCGGCGGTAATTAAAGGATCCCGAATTAGCCTTATACCTTCTCCAAACACGATGCTGTCCACCTTAAACGAAATTGTTGAATTTGCTATCATTAAAAATTAATTCTCAGCTGAATGCAATATCTTTTCCTAAGTACCCTTCAACAAAGTGCAAATCCTTGGTTTGCTTTTTGCGTCCGACTTCTGAATTTATGCTTTTGTAAAATCATTCGAATGGTTTAAAAAGTAGTAATTTTGTTTAAATATTTTTCCACCAACTTGTCGTAAAATTAACCGCTCGTCATATTCACTAAAAATTTTTCTTGAGCTCTTCCTAAATTTGTTTCCCATGTTCGTTTTTATATCAGTCTATGATACTCTGAACACTTGAGTGCCTTTATTTATTAATTTGCCTATTTGACGATGTGTTTTCATTCTTAAAGCGGTAAATTATTAGTTTCTTTTAACGATGCTGATTTAACCATGTTTATAACCCATGATAAATAAACACTTATAACCACAAAGTTTTAAAAAATGTAAATTCAATAAACCAATAAATTTCTATTAACACAATCAAATTCTTCTTCTACTCGCAGTGTGAAACATTTATCCGTATTGAAAATATACGAATTTCACTGCAATGTGAAACATTAGTCTGTACTCCAGGTGTACAAGTTTCACGTTGATGTTATACTGTGCAGGTTATGAGTTTTTATTAAACTGTTTAAATTATATTTAAGTAAATAATTGCTAATATTTGAGCAGTAAAAAATTTTGATTGGATTGGTTCCATAGAGAATAAAAAAATCTTGATTAGCGTACGAATTTCAGTTTGACTGACTGTAAATATGAATTTTTAGTAAAATTCTAAAGCTAAATAAATATCAGGTTGTCCCATCTAAAAAGACAAAAGTTTTTGCCATATTGTAAGAATTTGTCTTTATTCGCTATTATTCATCAAAGATAATACCAATTTTATAAATAAGAGTTAGCAAGATAAAGTGATAATGAAAATATAATTCATACTCCTGTACCTACAAAATGCTATATACAAGCTTTTAACTTTAAATGTTCATCTGCCTGTTTGTCTACCTGTAATTGAACTTTGTAACACCTACTTCACACTCCTCCAGACGTCCTATTGAGCTGAAGTTGTACGTATATATAGATTTGATGATGGAGTCGGAAGGTAGTCACGGGAACTCTTCAACTGATAACAATAGAACCATCCGTTTCAGCTCATTTCACTTGTTTCAATAGTCCTTTGGTCCCAGATGATATCTAAAGTCTGATGATGGAGTTAGAAGGTGGTTGGCAGACCTCGTTAAAGACCAATAGTACACCCATCGTATTCAATGGATGATACTAAATCCGCCTATAAAGCCATTTGACTTATCTAAGGTAGTCAACATAGCGGTTGTCCGAACTTCTCAATAATACGACAAAATAACGACAGACTACATTTGTGTTATTTCACGCAGGCCTTCAAGTTCGCAAATGGGATTTTTCCAAATTAACTGAGAAGAAACCTGCAACATTAACAAGATAAACAACACGAACCGATTGAGAAACTGCCGTAGTACTGAAAATCCACAATAACTCTCAGAAATCGTGATAAATCGAAACATTATGAACAATTAATTTTTTAAACTTAAAGACTTTGAGGATACTTACAAGTTTCTGCATTAAAAGTTAAAAATAAATTAATTAAAAAAGGGCTTTTAAAAAAAAATAATTTTTTTATAGTGGTTTGTTAAAGAATAATTATTACATGTTTCAATGAATAGAATGCGAGAAATTAGTTAGCAGAATGTATGGTAATTGTTAAAGATTATTGTTATCCTTGGCTTAGAAACACAGGAAAATTGTTTTCGATATTTTATGAGGAAATAAGCAATAAATTGTATTTGCATTTTTAATTTAAACATTTAACACATTTGATGACGAGCTAAATATAGAATAGTAATGAATAGCACTAGAAGAAAAACATTATTTTTTTAGTAATCACTGTTTATGCCTTAAACATATTTAAATAATTTTAAACTTTTACCAATAATACTGTAATATATTTTATTGGCTTTTTCATCAATTCAATTCAGTTTTAGTAAACCGTTCAAAACATTTGAAGTAGTTAGCTCATAAGATGATCAGAATATGTAAATAAAAACAAAGAATATAAGGTTTTAGATCAACCTTGCTATTTTTTGTTTTAGCTGATTATTTTGTTTGACTTTTATAAAAACTAAATTAAATGAGTCTTTTAGACTATTCATTTGCCATGGACTTACATGAAATTTAAAATAATTAATTGAAACAGGGATTATTCGAGACATAAATACTCATCGCCCCATTTTTATTTTAAATTTTTATAATTAGTGGATATATGCACTTTGCATACAGTTCTTATGCTGTAACTATATGATGAAATTAATTAACTGAAATTTTTTTTGTATGGATGAACATGTTTTGCATCAATCAGAATTTAAAAGTAAAACGTAGGCCTGCAAAATAATCTTAGATCACTGAATATGAGACGTTACCCATATTTTTTTTTGATATTATCTTCATTGTAATGAATTCACTCTTGAAAATCGTATAACAGTGTGTAGGACAACAATTCCTATTAAAACGACTAGTAAGATATAATCTTAATGATTAATTATGCTCAAAACGTGTGGTATGCCTCACTCGACAATCCGCCACTGAACTGAAATTCGAACTTCTTCAAATTATAATCGATCTAGCAGGTCAGTTGTGTGAGTTAGAAACATATTTTTTCGAAGTTTTTAATGTGGATGTTGTACTTGCATTGTTTTTATATTTGTTTGTACGACGTTTCGATTAAGTTGTAACTTTAATCGTTATCAAGTATAAGCTGTATGTTTTGTCTTCATGCTACAAGCTTGAAGTGTGAAGTTTCCTTTAACTGTACACACCTCAATGATTTGATACTATAGAGTAGTGGTTGTCAAAGATTAGATATTTCAACACTAGGTTTACTTTTATTAATGTAAGCGACTTTTGTACTAATATGACGTTAATAGAATTACTATACATAATCAAAACTAGAGTTTCCAAGGATCCAACATTATCAGATCGAAGCGCGTTACCACTAGACGGGATGATGAAGCTCTTTAACTATTGCCTTCGTAGCACTTACTTTCAAAATCTTTGCCCATAACGACGGGCTTCTAATGGGTTCTTCATTGTCTCCAGTCGTAACCAACTTATATATGGAATGGTTCGAAACTCATGCCATAAAAACATTATTTGTAAAACGGAGTCTGATTGGGATATATCGATGAAACCTTTATGATATCATTACGGTCAAGAACTAAATGATTTCTTGACACATCTAAACTTCATTCGACCAACAATTAAGCTTTCTATGGAAAAAGCAGTAAATGATGCATTGCCTTTCTTGGATATCATGGTTAACCGATCAAATGAAATTACTAAAACTTCAATATATAGGAAGCAAACACACCCTGGAGTATAATCTCAACCATGGATTTAGCTCCGTCATTAGAAAGAGAGATATTATTTATCGAAAACGCTATGTCTTTTTCTAAGCGTTGGCCAACTTTCTTCTATAAGATCCGCGGTCTGATATCTTTATATTATATCTTTGGGAGAAACCAAGCTTCCACTAGAGGTTAGAATTAAAGAACATAAAACTAATGCATAAAAAGGGAAATATCGAGATCTGGTATCTACAATCTAATAAAAGGATATATTATGAACTAAAACGTAAGTAAAAAAATAATTAATGTTACTACAAATCACTAACTAGCACAGTGAATACACATAAAAGTTTTATTTAATATGTTAAATAATATAATCCAACAAAACATGCTTTCTTAAATGACTTAACCCATAAATCAACGCTGACAATTTGGAAAGAGTGACAAATGAAGAACTATATATAATAATAGTTTGAATATCATATTTAAAGATAATCAAAATATTTTCATTCAATCCGATACATCTACAACTGAATTTTCAAATATTTTTGTTATTTGGTATATACTGTATATACCTGATCATATATTAAACTGCTAACATTTAATTTTATAAACGGTATCATTTCTTAGAAACAATTATTTTGGGAATATTTAAAGTTCAAAGTTGATTCTCAGCAACGGTTAATCGTTCCATCATGTGGCGCCCCCGGTGGCAAAATCATGAAGTTGTGTGTTAGGTCACCACTTCTTCACCTCTCCAATGGTTCGTTTTCTCTTGCAGCGCCTCAGGCTTACCACGACCGGTTGACCTCGTTCGGTATTGGTCGAGAGGATTACTTAAGACTCGTTGTACTGCTTGCCTTGTTTTTCAGTTGTTTTCAGCGCGTTGTTGTCAGATTATCGAGAAAAACTATGGTTTAAAGTTTTTGTATAGAAAATTTTAAGGCCACAATATCTAAAAAGTACTGTTATGATAATAATGGTAAAAATAAAAGAACTCCGTGTAAACATGTTATTTCTGCAACTATAGATGTTCTGTTTGTTAAAACGACGTCTGCAGAAATAATTAAAATTAAGACTACCATGTTCTAAAGCTAAATAAAGTTTAGTAATCATTTTATATTTTTATAAAGATAATTATCTGTATAAATATTATATTTAAAAGATAAAGAGCCGAGACAATGACTCAGTTATAATAGTGCTAGGCTTCATGGAGAAGTATCGCCATTATATGTAGACCTATTCCACGCTAGGTTGAAGTTATTAAAATAATGACTTGGTGACAATGTGGTGTAGTCTCTCAGGGAAAAAAGCCGTGTTAACAATACAGTATATGTATACCATTTTTACCAGAACTTATTGTTTTTTTCTTATCAACATATTACACAAAGATTGTCCAATTTTATAAATATATATATATATATATATATATATATATATATATATATATATATATACTAGTTGTAACCTTAAATAATGATACCTTATGATTTATGATTTTCTTATAAAAAGACTTTCGGCTTCTTAATATTTTAAAACACTTTTTTTCTAACTTAAATATATTTTTTCATAATACAATTTTGAATAATAGTAAAAAATTTTATTCACTAAATTTATTATAACAATAGATACATTTGACAGACATGAACATGTTTACTTATCTTTTCTTTCAGTTTAATTGCTTGTCGTGACTCTTTTCAGTGTTTTAAGTGTTAGAAATTACTATAAATGCGAAGTTTGCAATTAATATTAATAAAAAGAGGATTTAAAAACTCATTTTTAATGGTAAATATTGTTAGATATTTTTTACATATTGAAAGTAACAATAATAATAACTTAGGCAACCATAAATTCACACTTTAATGTATTCAAGAATTGACCTACCGATTATCATGTGATACTCGTTTAAATAATACAATTAGAAAAGGATAGCATAAAATCGATGTGTGTATCAAAAAATGAAATATCGACTGTTCATCAACACGTTTTCAAATATAAATAAAAATATTATTACGTTTTATCAGCGTGCAAACAACCGGGCCCTACTTCTGACCTTATGCTAATTCTACAGGAGTATATATACAAATTAAAAGATATATTTATTGGTTCTCAACATCCAAGTTGTAAATATTATTGAAACTATTCCAATACAAAAGTTAAAAACTATTTTACATTAAAAATCTAATTGAATTATTAAAAGAATTATAATAATATTAAGAACATAAATATTATTATACTTATTATCATGCCTTAAAAAATTATGTGGTTTTTTAAAAATATTGTTCATATTTTTTTCTATTAAGCATATGTTTAATGGCAAAACGTTACAACGTTTTTAAATAAATAGGATGCTTGGACAAAAAGATTTCCCACAAAAAATGAATTAATAAAATTTCTCTCATTGTTATATATCACGGGAATGTTCAAACAACTATTGTGAATCCCTATTTTTTAAATAATTTATTAGGACGTTGCACGTAAAATTTTAATTATTAAGCTGACTAAATATTTTGACTAAGATAAAACTTATAATAGCATTAATAAAAAAAAATAAAATAGAGAGTTTTATTTATTACATAATTAATTATTTGCTCTCCAGTGTAAGAATTTTTAGTATAATGGAAACATTAAATATAATTATGAGTTGCTATAAGTGGATATTTATTAAATTGTTTAAATAAACCATTATCATATTTAAATAAAAGTTGGCGAACCAGGTAATGAGGATCTAATGAATTTTTCTAAATGGAAGTGGCAACCATGTGTAGTACTACGGTCAGCCAACCAACTGCTAGACGTAAACAATGTAGTACGCGAATAGTAATTATCTGGTCCATTCTTTTAAAGGTCCAGCAACTCTTTATCTTATATCTGAATATAAATTACTCATAAATGAATTCTGAACATTAATTTACGTATCATTTTTGTCCTTCAAATAATAGTTAATAATATTTGGAATTTATGTATAAATTTGTATTTGTTATCCTTTTGGTCTTGTCATGTATGCATAACGTGATTATAATAGGAACTCTCTGAAACAATTGTTTATTTTATTTTACCTTGTTCTCGCTTTGCTCCAATATAAAAAGTCAGGGATATTAATTAGCAAAAGAGTATGCTATTTTAAATTAAATTGATATGTAGAAAAATTGTAAAATTGTAAAAGGTGGGATAAGACTACAATTAAATTTTAGTAATGTACATACCTAAAGCGCCTACATTCTGATTGAAAGTTAAGAAACTAGAGAAACCTTGGGTCGAGCTAGATTTTTGTGATAGATAACATTTAAATATATAGAAGAATTTTTATATATGTACAGAATGTTCGAAATAGCTTTGAAAAAATCTTTATATTAAAAACGAAAAGAAAAATGTTCACAATGTTTTTTCTGACAATTTGTTGCCATTCAACGTACTTATACAGGATATCCAGAAACAGCATTAAAAAACTTAGAGAAGTGATTTTTATGTAATAAAATATTAGGTCATCCAAAAAATATTGAAATCTCCATAGTTTCCTAATTAAATAAAGTTGAATTTTTGTTTTGTTTTTATTTAATAACTAATTCATTTCTGGAGGGATCAAATTGGTTTTTGGCATAAAAGCTAAATCTAAAGAATAATCTCAACTGAATACGAACAATTTCCCCAACTTGCCACCAGAGGACGCTTTGAAGGTAAATACAAAACCATTGAAATGTTGACACATTTTATCAATTTTTTTTATCATAAAATTGTAGAAATAATGTATTTTTTTAATTCAATGAAATATTCTGTAAAATATCATTCTTGGATCATTTATAAAATTTAAGACTTATCTAAAAAATTCAAAAATCCTTATTTTAGAGGTAATTGGCGTGTCTGGATGGACTGTGAAACCAACTGATACAAGTTTTTGTTTATCCGATTAGCACGTAGGTCTTTAACTCACAAAAATCTCAGTACTGTTTCATCTCACAAACACAATAATGTTTCGTCAATTATGAAATACCTCTTCTTCTTCTTCTACTTGTATGAGATCTGTTGATCTGTTAATTCCGGTCTTGCCTCCCTATCATTTCCTGTGATGTGGACTGCCAGCTATCTCTCCATCTTTTCGGTGGTCTTCCTGGTGGTCGGTTTCCTGCTGGTTTTCCCTCTAGTACTATGCGGGGTAGTCTGTGTTCGGACATCCTTTTTACGTGGTGATACCATTCCCGTCTTCTTTGTCTTCCCCATCTTACTATATCCTGTATCTCGCATTGCTCTCTGACGTCTATATTTCTTACACGATCTCTTCTGGTTTTACCGACTATCATCCTCATTACCCTCATTTCAGCCACCCGTAGTATACTTTTCGTTTTACTAGTGTCTTCTCTCGTCTCTATTCCATATGTCATTATGGGTCTTATGCATGTTTTATAGATCTTAATTTTGCTGTCCATTCGCATATATTGATTCTTCCATACAAAATCTCTTAGGCATCCTGTGGTTGCTGCGGCTTTGTTGACTTGGCATTTTACGTCCTTTATAGGTTCATGACTGCTGGATATATTTACGCCAAGTTATTTGAACTGCATCACTTGCTCTATGGGTCTGTCCTGGATTACTAGTTTGCATCTAATGGGTTCCTTACTGATGGTCATACTTTTCGTTTTTTCGATGGAGATATTCATATTAAGTCGTTGTCCCACTTGGTATAATTTAAAGAGCTGTCTCTGCAGATCGTCTTCGGTTTCTGCGAGGATTGCGGTATCATCGGCATAGCCCACCAAGCTGATACGTGTGTTATTTATTCTGTACCCGATGTTTAATGTTGCCACTTCTTCTATGATTTTATCCATAATGAGGTTAAACAGGAAGGGGCTGAGACTATCTCCCTGTCTGATTCCTCCGGGCGTTGGTATGCTACCTGAGGTGTGTTGTTCTGTTTTAATTTGTGTTGTATTGGCAGTGTTCAGATTGCAAATTGTCTTTACTATATTGGCGGGTATTTGTTTATCAATAAGCATTCGAATGACGTCGCCTAGTTGGACTTTGTCGAATGCTTTAGTGAGGTCGACGAAACAGACGAATGCTGGTGTGTTATATTCTATGGCCTTTTCTTTAATTTGTTTCATGATAAATATTGCGTCCGTAGTCGATCTGCCTTTTCTGGACCCTTGTTGCTCTTCCCTATTAACTATTAGCTTTTCTAGCTTCTCTTTTATTATTCCTGTGAACAGTTTCATAGTTGTGCACAGTAAAGTTATTCCTCTGTAATTTTCGGGCAATGTCTTTTGTCCCTTTTTTAATATAGGAATTGTTATGCTCGTGTGCCAGTCGTTTGGAATTTTCGCTGTACTCAGGATTTTGTTAAATAAAGTGGTAAGTTTTGTTACAAGTTCCGGGCCGCCATATTTTAATAGTTCGTTAGGTATTCCATCTGTCCCAGGTGCTTTTCTGTTCTTTAGCTTTCCTAGTCTTTCTCTTGATTCCGTCTCTGAGACGGTTGCGTTTGATGCTGTCCGGTATTCTATTTCTTGTATTTCTTCAGCGTTATATAGTGTATCAAAGTATTCTTCCCAAGTTTCTATTGCGACTCCTTTACTTTGAACATACTCATTCACCGGCTTCTTTCTGTTCTTTAACATTTTCCACACCTTTCTTTGGGCGCCATGTATATCATGATCCATATCGCTTGTGAATTTATTCCAATGCTCCCTTTTGATGGCCTTAATACGTGAATTGACTCGGTTTCTAGTTTCTATATATTCTGCGTGTTTTTGTTGGTTTGGTGTGCTTTTGTATGTTAAGTAGCTTCTTCTTTTTAATTCTGCGAGGTCCTTTACTTCCTGGCAAAACCATGGCTTGGTGTTGTTTGTTGAATTTATGTTTATTTTCCTCTTTCCAATGGATTCTTCAGCCGCTTGATGTATGGTATTTTTAATTTTTGTCCAGCAGGTCTCCACGTCATATGCGTTACAGTCGAACTCCTTCAGTTTGCCTGTTAGTCTGTTTTCATACAGTTTTCGTGTGCTATCCGACTCTAGAGATTCTATGTTGTACTTTTCGATAAAGACTGGTGCTTTTCGGACTTTGTGCGGTCGTTCCAAGACTAACCTGCACAGTACGAGATTGTGGTCTGTTCTCAGGTTAGCGGAAGTCAGGGTCCTTACGTCAAGTATTTGTGTTGGCATTATTCCTTTATTGGTAATTATGAAGTCAATCATTGACTTTTGACCTCTGGTATTCATAAATGTGTACTTATGTTGATCTTTGTGTGGGAAAAAAGTATTAGTAATTCTCATTTCGTTTCTAGCACAGAAATCTATTAAGAGCTCTCCGTTTTCGTTAGTTATAGGTTCATTGTATTTCTGTTTAACGCCTGGAATGATTTCATCTCCTATTCGAGCATTTAGATCTCCGAATATTATTATTTTTTCATTCTTGTTTATGTTTTCTATAGAGTCTTGCAGTTTTTGGTAGAAGTTTTCTGATTCCTCTATAGGTCTTGATATGTCCGGGGCGTATGTGCTAATAAGATGTATTATGGTTTGCTTTAATGTTAGGGATACTTTAAGTATTCTATCGTTGATATATTGTATGTCCTCAATGCATTGTTTATAATTCTCGTGGAGCAGTATACCGACTCCCGAATGGGCTCTTTCATGTTTGGCTTTCCCACTGTGAATTAGGATGTATCGGCCAAATTGAGATGTTCCTTTTCCTTTTCGTTTTGTTTCTGATAGTCCGCATATGTCTATTTTATGTTTTTCCATTTCCATGATTAATTCTTGATCTTTCCCATTCCATGAGGTTATATTCCAGCATCCTAACCTAGTGACATTGCGTTTTGATTTCCATGGTCGTTTATTCCTTTTCATAGCGTGTGTCGTCATCGTATTGATCAGTCCTGGTTCCGAGGCCGCGTCTTCGGTTCTGTGAGCTCCATGTTTCTTTTACATCGAGCAGGTAGCTAGCCTCACTCGATAACCCTCCTTCTTTACCCGGGCTTGGGACCGGCAGTGGTGCCTTCTGAGCTACTCAATTCACCCATCACACACCACAGGCGAAGTTTATGAAATACTCGTGTTTAAAAATATACCAATTTATTAGGAAAAAACTCCTTATATTGCGATATTTGTATTTTCAATATTCCTCGAGCAACAGCAAGTAACTTTGAACTTAAAAATACATAATAAGTAATATAATGTACAGAAATTGTTACATTACACACACTAAATTGCAGATATTTAATCCACCAAATATTGCTGGTGATGAAAGAAGTTAAAATTAATCATATCTCAGAAAATTACCATATATAGAATTTATGTTGTAGTTTCTTTCTTAGCGATACTGATTAACTCAAAAATCTATAGCATGGAAAATATGGACCAAGTTGTGGGAAGAAAGAAAATTGGCTCTCAAAATTGGTAAAAGATAATAATACTGCAAAAAACCATTTTTTTTGAACATATTTTTCAATCTTACAAATTTGGTTATTTCGAGATTTATGAAGAAAAGTCGCGTGTTGAAACACTTTTTCTCGTATTTTGCTAAGCACATTACAAATCCTAATATACAGTTAGTTCCATAAACATATGTTGTTGCGTATTTGGATACCTTGCTTGCTTCAGTCTGTTTATTCCGTACGCCCAACACACGACGCTCAAAAGTTCTCCGCCTTGTGCGTTGCAAATGAGTTTCTTGATATTCATGAAGTCTACCAGACATATAATAAGTGTAAGATATTATAAAAGATTCGGAACAGTTTTTCTATGTAAACACGAAAAATTCCCAAAAATTACATGCTGCCGTATAAAATATATAAAAAGTTTGTATCTTTCGAACAAACATGGAGGAAAAGGTATGATCGAGAAAAGAATGTCGATCGTCTTCTAGATCGTAGTTTAACACGTTCGACTGCAAAAAATCAGGATAGAATAATTATTCTAGTTTTCCAAAACAGTCTACAAGAATTACAAAGTATTTTAACTCAAAAGGGAAAACATGTTGACCTAAATACTTTTCGACAACACCTTGATAAAAATGGTCTTAAGTACCCAACAAAGAAGCAAATATCTTTACTGTTTGAAAAACATATCCAAAAACGTTTAGCCTTGGGCAGGGTTCTGTTAAAAAAGCTTGGTCTATCGCGGAACACAGAATTATTTAGAGAACTATTAAACACAGTGTAAAAGTGTGTATCTGGAGTACTTCTTTTTTCATAGATTTGGGCCATTGTGTCTTTTTACTGAAAACATGAACGCTGCGAGAATAACAATAATATAAAATAAAAATAAAATAACTTTAATTATTTATTTATGAATAAAATAGGTTTAGTATTATGTTAGTACAGTATTTTCAGTTTATTCACTACAAGTGTAGTAATAACAATTTTCCACTTGACATTTGTTTTTACTGCCAGTGCAATCTAAAATGATAGTTTTGATATAAAAAGTTGTTATATATTATTTTCATTCTCGCAGCGTTCAGGCTTTCAGTAAAAAGAGACAATGACCCAAATCTATGGAAAAAGGAGTACTTCAGATATGCACTTTAACAGGGTGTTTAACAGTTCTCTAAATAATTCTGTATTGCGCTATAGACCAAGCTTGTTTAACAAAATTCTGCCCAGGCCCAAGGTTTTTGGACATACCTTTTTACATAGTAAAGATATTTGCTTCATTGTTAGGTATTTAAGGCCATTTTTATCAAGTTGATGTCGAATAGTATTTATGTCAACACGAGCTAAAATACTTTGTCGTTCTTATAGACTAAGACGTGAACTTTTTTTAATTACATTAGGACAATTATTCTCTCCCGATTTTTTGTAGTCAGACTTGTTAAATTGCGATCTGGAAGATGATTCACATTCTTTTCTCGATCATAACTTTTCCTCCATTTCTGTACCAAACAGACTTTTGTATGTTTTGTATGGCAGCTTGTCATTTTTAGGCTTTTTACGTGTTTACATAGAAAAACTGTTTCGAATCTTTTACAATATTTTGCAGTCATTATGAATATGCTTGATAGACTTTACGAATATATCAAGCAACTCATTAGCAATGCACAGTGCAGAGTAATTTCAAACGTCGAGTGTTGGACGTACGAAATAGACAGACTCAAGCAAGTATGGTATTCGAATACACAACAACTTATGTTTATGGAGCCAGTTATATATTAGGTGTTGTAATGTGCTTAGCAATAAATGCGAAAATGTCTTTCAACGCTACGACTTTTCTTCATTAATCTCGAATTAACTAACTTTGTAAGGTTGAAAAATGAAAGTCTAAATAAAAAATAAGAATAGTTACGAGAACATTTGCTAAGAATGTCCAAAAATAAAAATGGCTTTTACCAATTTTAAGAGTCCTTTTTTTCCTTCTCATAACTTGGTATATATTTTCCATGCTATAGATTTTTGAGTTAATAATATATATACATATATATATATATATATATATATATATATATATATATATATATATATATATATATATATATATATATATATATATATGTTATGTTGGATATTCTCACGGGTGTGATGGGTAATCGAAGGTTTTCGGGCATCCCGTGTATGTGCTGAGTCCCTCTCAGGACTGTAAGGTAGCTGACGTTTAGGTGAAATCTCATTCACTATTTTCAAAGCTACGAGCTCGTAAACGCCATACAATGAGCTGCCTTTTAAGCAGCGCGCCCACTGGTTAGGCTCGGTTCAGACAGCTCAGCTCCACGCCATCGGCCCGTTTTGGTTTACACGTAAATAAATGAGAGCCCGCTCACTGGTTCCGACCGGCCAGAACGCTTCCGCGCTTTCAGCATCGGCGTGTTCGACTATTCTCAAGAGGGCAAAAATTGCCGAAAGGTCTGAAAGCGTTCGACTATTGTAAAAATAGAAGGAGGTGGTTTAATCTGTGGTATAGACGTAGTGTTTGTATTGTTACTATGTCGGGCGAAGAATTGACAGAAAACGTGAAAGCATACAGAATATATAATAATAATAATATTCTCTATACATAGTTGCTGCCTAATAAACTTGAAGTAAATTGTCTAGGCGTTCACGTCACAGTCAAAAAACATTAGTTATGTCACAAAAATCTGGGATGTAAACGTCAAATTTAATTAATTCGACTATATAATACACTTACTTTAAAGTAACTGCTAAACGTTCCTCTGGTGGAATCGATTTTCGAAGGTTAGTGTTTTGTTTCTTGAGCGGCAACATATTTAGAATTTCATAAAATTTTATACTAGACATTCTAAAATATTTGAAAAACTTTTCATTGTCGGTCATCAACTCTGGAAATAAATGATAAAATTCCCCGTGAACTTTTCTTTTAAGGTAAATATCATGAACCCAATATCTTCTTCTCCGCTTTTCCTCCACTTCCGCTTCAACACAGGCTACAGCAGCCACAACAATATCCTCCTCAGAGTCGGAAGAAATACTCATTTTTTTCACTTTTCATCAAAAATAACAGCTCTAGGAACTCTAATGGTTAAAGCAGTTTTAATCACTGTTTAGTCTGAATTGTGCGGAGCCAGTGAACGGGGGCCATCGGCGTTCTGACTGAAGCGGACGGAACGGAGTCCCGAGAGGGACTCAGCACATACACGGGATGCCCGAAAACCTTCGATTGATTATATATATATATATATATATATATATATATATATATATATATATATATATATATATATATATATATATATAACACTATATTTTTTCTTCTGTCAGAACGAAAACACCTCAATTGTTGCTTAATGATTTTCATTTGAAGTTGTTTTTTATATTAAGTTAATTCATATTTGTACCTAAGAAAATAACACCGTAACCGCGATATATTTAAAACTACATTAATCCAAAACTAAAACCATAAAACTACACTTACATTGAAAACTTAAAGTGAAAAATTAAAATGTCAAAACATATCTAAATATGGGGAAAAATCTTTCTATTATTTTTTTTTTCATGTCATTAATGGAATCGGGTTAAAAATTGGTCTCCAATGGATTTTTGGTATGCTGAAACGCCAGTAACCACAGAATATTCTTGCAGAGTGCCTTGATCCAACAAGACCCCTTCTACGATAAACCTAAGTCTACAAAAACTATTTGATACTTTACATTAGTTAACCACGAAATTCGAAGTAAACGCCAGCCCTTCATATATTTAATTTTTTTTTTAACTGAGCTTTAATTTATTTAATATAAAACAAATTGCCTAATTACGTCCTTTTTAAAAATTGTATAACTTAGTCGGCTTATTCATTTGCTTTCTGGTTCCCATACCATAAAATAATTTTGGAAGTCTTGAGTGATTAAATAAAATTAACAATACACCAGATGAAACCTAACAAAAGATATCTGGTGCCCAGAGGAAAACTGCGATTAGTCACAGATATTTTTACAGCAAAGTGACAGCTACGAAAACAACTATATAATATGAAATTATGTGACATTATCGTATATCCAGGTTGTGAGACAGAAGATAAGACTGTAGAACATGTTTTATGTGACTGTCCCGCTCTTTCACTAAAAAGAGAATCCCTGTTATGCGAGTTTTGCCCCAACGTAAGGTAATACAGCTTGGCAACATTCTGTACGCTAGTCGATTGGCTAAGCCAGGCAGACCTCTATAGGAGGATGCAAAACAGTTCTAATGAGGCCCAAGTGCTACCTAGCCTACCCTCCTTACTTTCTAAATCCAAATCCAGATCAGGACCAGACAGTCACAAACTGTCGGGTTTAGGATTTACAGAAAAATAATTTAAAAAAAAACTTTTTTGCACATAACTTTTAGAGAAACGAGAAATGCCGTTTTTTAACATGCAGGCAAAAATGCAAGGTTAATTTATATCTTTTTGAAAATTAAAGATGCTTGGTATTTCAAGCATATAATGAGCCTTAAATGTATTTAAAGAATTTTATTATTAATAAAATTATATTTGTACTTATTACCATTACACTGCCTATTTACCATACACGACAGCACCTTCCAATCGCTTACAAGAATAAAAATAAAGTTTTGACCTTAAGCATTTCCAAGAAAACTTTTTCAGCGTGACTGGCATAGGCATTGGTCTTAGTTTATGCAAAAAATAAATTCAATCGATGTGTTGAAGAATACGTAATGACTTGTTATGGTCATGTATTTAATGTTCTTTTATCAACACATTTATAACTGTATATATCCTTTAAATATATGTTAAAATAAAACATATCTTTAAACTAAAACCTACTTTTTTCTTTTTCGGATTATTATATGCTTTCGTATTAAATTTAAAAATCGAATTAAAACTTCATTTTACAATCAAGGACAGTCGCCATTTTCAATTATATCCAGTTCGCGATAATGCATTAAAAACATATCTTATAAAACTCTGCACTATGATCTACTTTCTTGACTTCTGTTACATCTTCTTTCGATAGTGTATTATAACCGACGTAGCAGTAATACTATGAAATTTACCTCATGGCAGCCACCAAAATATGAAATTTCTTGTTTTCAGAGTCTGAAAAAATTAGATGAAAAAGTGATGCTATGAGGCAAATTTTAGAATATTATTGCGACGCCTTTTACTATATACTATAGATAGAAAATGTAATCGGAGTAACCAAAATGAATGATAGTTTCAGAACATACCTTTCGAGCATCGAAGTAAAGTTGGCGAATCAAAGATGGCCGCTAAAAAGTGTAAAATCATTTTATGTCATAAAAGAATGAGTTGGATATGCAACAAAGAGTTAGGCGGTTTCTGGTTACGAATTTCCATTAGTTCTTTAAAATTTCAAACTATGACGAATCCAAGATGGCCGCTGAAAAGTTTAAAAATCATGTAATGTATAAAAGTACAGTTTGGTATGCAATTAAGGGTTTTTGGATGATTGAAAATATGGAGTTAATATATAATTCTCAAATTTTAACATACAAGTTGCGGAATCAAAATAGCGGACCTGAATTTTCAAAAAATATAAATTTTACTGTGATAATTAGTTTAGGTAAGTTTTTTAGGTCGCCGAGTTACGATTTTTGGCGTATCTTTTGTAGAGTATTGCATATTTATGAATTTCATTGCTGCTGAAATAATGTACCTGAAATTTCTAAGTATCATTTGTTACTTGCCGTGTTTGCCGAAAAAATGAATACGTAAAAAGGTATTCAAAGGAAAACAATGGAATAAAATAGTCAATGTACGAAGATAAACTAAAATAATCGAATATAAAAATAGCAAATATTTTAACCAGCCCTGTTCAGGGCCAAGTGATGTGCAAGACCGATCGCACAACCTCCCCGTGTTGCACGTTAGATAATGGCTATATTCTTTTGAGTAATTATCAATTGATCAAAGTGAACAAAGTGAAACTGATAACTTCATGTTCTTTTGAATATGCATTTACTTGTCATTGGGCTGAAGTGATCATGATTACTTCAAGTGATAGAAGTGAAAGTGATAATGACTCAAAAGAATAGCCCTAATGTTAATGCTGACAGCACGTAAACAAAAAAATCAATGTTACGTCTTCTAGATGTTTTTAGTAGTACTGTAAAATATATGGTAAAATTCTTAAGTTACGTATTCCATATATAAATCGTATTTACAGCCATCTTGGATGGAAAATCTTGGATTTTCAGAAATTAGATACAGACAAAAACATTTATTTTTTTATCCAAATGGTGATTCTCTATGACATAAAATAATTTTAACTATCTTAAATGATAATCTTGGATAGCCATTGTAAAATTTTGAAAAATTTATAGGCGTAATCAGCGACCACAAAAACCTCTTATTGCATACTCAACTAGTACTTTTATGACACAAAATGATTTTTTCACTTTTTAGCGGCCATCGCCATCTTGAAATTTTAAAAAACTAAAAGGAAATTCGTAACCAGCGACCCGAATAACTTTTACTGCATAACCAACTCATAGTTTTATGACAGACAATGATTTTTACACTTTTCAGCGGACATTTTCGGTTCGCCATCTTGAAATTTTAAAAAGCTAATGGTATATTTATAATCGACGACATCAAAAACATTTAAAAAGTGAATTGCAAGATTAAAAATTATGTATTGATAGGAACTGGATTAAAAATAAGATATTTAATTTAGCAGTTACTTTTTTGTGGCGGCCATTTTTTCTCCGCCATTTTGAAAATCCAAATATACCATACGTCATTAAATAGAAGTTTTTTTTTTAATTTGAATACTGCAGAAATATGGGGATGTTAAAAAAGAAATTAAACACATTTTCCATATTTTTGCGCTTCTTTATTGCCTTAAATTTTAATATGAATTTTTTCTTTTGACGTTAAGGTAACTTTCGCATATCCTCATCAATGTTACCTTTCAATTAATGTTTAAGAAAAAAATAAAAGACTGGTTCAGTTTTCTTCTAATGTGGATTAAAAAATTGAGTTTAAATGGTCGTTTTTATGTGTACCGTTGTTCTTAACTTTTATATATTATACTTGGCTGGCTGCTAGACGAATACAAATTACCTCCCTTTAATGTTAATTTCCCAGCTTTAAAAAAAAAACACAAACGGAATCGTCGTGATAATATAAAATTTTTAATTTTGCAGTATGTTGTTAAGCAAAAAACAGGTCTTAGGGATAATATGTTCAAAGTCCAGAAAGTCCTGAAAACGATATATCTAATTGATTTAGCAGTAGAAGTTCTCAATAATGAAAATTATTAAATGAACATTATTAAACATATTTTCTTTTATTTTTAGTAAGGTATATATAAGTCAATACGAAAAGTTTATTTTTACCAAGTTATTAAGTTATTTAGAATCATGTAGGTGAAACCAAAGGCATATGTATTATTCGCACTAAATGTAAGTACCTATTAAATAGAAAGAAAATGGTGAACGAAAGAACTCTAAACATAAATTTATTGAAGCATAAAATATGTTACTACGGGCGCTTAAAAAAGATATTTATTACATCATTCTTCCACACACATTTTATTTTTTTGTCTTTCTATTACAACCTCTAAAAACTAGGTTAGAACATAATTAGTAGGTATTCAATACTATAGCGATTGGGTTGGCTAGATACAAATGGATATGTTATTCAGTAAACGTATCGCGTTGGCTGGTATACAGGGTAATCACTGGGTCTTCCCACTTGCGTTAACAATTTTTATTTTTAGCTTAGAATTTATGTCAATATTTTCTTAATTTTCTTTGCAGTTTAAAATGATAATTGTTTGGAGAGAATTTCTCCCTTTTAATCCTCAAGAGCACTTTTTTTAAATTTCAATCCTGTATTGTCAGGAAACCTCAAATATAATCGTCATTGTTCTTTCTTAAGAAACTACATTCAACTTTATAAGTTTAGCCAAAATATGTGTATATGTATATATCACATTAAGAAAATTATCGAATAGACATAAATTTTCACAATATCGTTTTGAAAAGATTTATTTTGATGAATTGTTTCAATACTTTGCACTAGGATAAAGTTTATTTTACAAATTTTAGGAAAACAATATTATGCTTTTAAGAGACGAAAGTCGTGAAAGAACATGAATGCTACATGAATGTTACATGTTAAGGATGTTTCCTTTAAACTTAAATGTTATTAGACTAGCAAATACTAATTTTTTGATTAAAATAAAAGCATCCTGCTACTAAGAATAAGGATAGTTTGAATGTATTCTTACTGACTTTCGTTTTATTTACGTTGTTCTACAAATCGAAGCTCTTCTATTCTACTTGGAGCTGGATTGCTTTATCGTATGCTACGTTTTAGCTGATCCCACATGTGCTCTGCCGGATTTAAGTCTGGGCTATTTAGCGGAAAATCTAATTTTTCAGCTTGGACCGCATCGAGGTAATTATTCACTTTTCCACCTACATGTGATCGATCCTATCCTCTATGACCTACATATGATACCAGACGATCTTGCAGAATGCGTTCAATATAAAAGTGTTCAATATAAAAGTCACCTGTCATTTGTCAGTCACTTCCACGACGTTGATGATGCCTCCCAACTAACATCTTCCCGAAACCTTATTATACCATCTCCAAAACAACTGGTGTACCGTTCGCCAACTCTTCACTAGACGTGGTATCGTTCATGTGCTTTCCATAATTGGTTTTTAGTCTCATCTGTGAACAGAGTATTTTTACAGTTCTCAAAATTCCACTGAACATGTATTCTCACAAATTCTGGAAAAGACATAAAACTTTGACAGCACATCTTGGCTTTAAACCTGCTTCTTTTAATTTTCGTCCCACTGTTTTCGAAATTCGAAATAATCTGACCTAACATTTATTTATCTTACATTTAGAAGTACGTTAACATGCGATTCTATATAGTATTAAATATCAAAAAAGAGTTACCAAAAGCTATTGTTTACCTTTTGCGCCATTAACGGGGTATTCGTATGAAATTTTCCTTGATCCATTTTGAAAATATTCGGTACTATGGATTGATGTTTCGTGAAATGTCGTACGATATATGATATATGATATACTTGATGCTTAGAGCTACAATTTCTGTGGCTTCAGCTTCACCGTGTTCAACTGGTGGCCTACTGTTGATTTAAACAGAAGAAAAACAAACGCGAGTCACTGTCACTCATTTATTTCATCGTAACTAACTTAATGTACTTTAATGAAGTGAATATATCCACATATATTGTTTCATTATTATCATCATCTTAGTTGCATAATAGGACAGTATTTTTTGAACATAAGGGATACAGATCTCAAGTTTATATACCAATATCGGGATTACTTCAGGGGTCAAAACTTAGACCCCCTATTTCGTTTGGACATTAATGACATAGATAATAATATGAGTTTCAGTAGGGTTCTTATATTCGTTAATGATTATAAGATCTTCAGTGTTATAAAGAGGAAGTCAGATGCAAGGGCACTACAAGAAAATTAATATTTGAATGCAGCTTTGCCTTTGATGCGAGAAACATCAACTGGTCTTTGAAATAAATTTACAGTGATGTCCTTTGCATATGGAACTCAAAAAATTCAATTTGATTATTGTATCAACGAAAATTTTTTAAAAGAACTAATTTACTGGGCCCCAGGATCCTGGGGTTAATTCTAGACTGAATTGACAATGTTACTGTCAAAGCTACAAAAATGCTGTGGTTTATTATGAGACACTGTAAGTATTCTAATAATATTGATGCAATGATGACATTATATAGATCATTAGTAGTTTAGGATCCGCGATATGTAAACACGATATTTAATTTGAAAATTGTAAAAGACGATTTTTAAAATTCCTGCAGTTCAAAGTATTTTTGGTATATCCACTAAATATATCGACAAAATTTTGGAATATTCTAGTAGTCACTACTGCTCGAAATAATTATATTTTACATGTATATATATATATATATATATATATATATATATATATATATATATATATATATATATATATGACGATTTAAATATATAATATATAGTAAACCCACAAAGATATCCGTAAATTTAATTAAAATATTAATATTTATTTGTTGAGCGCCAAATAAAAAATAATTATAATAAATTATAACTATTCTTTACCAATTTGAATTATTTTCAATTCTCAAATTTTCTAAATAGATATAGATGTGTTCCTATCTGCAAATTGACTCCTTCTCAGGTGAGTTCAGTGGCTTATAAGATATCAATCAGACAATCAATACACAGAATAATTAAAACACAAAATATAAATTTTATTTAACAATAAAAAAATGGCACAATATTATTAATTATTACTAGATGAAATTCAATGGTCAATAATTTTATGTTTCATCCAACACTATTTCTAATCAATATTACTTATTAGTTACTTTTATCTACCATGCATTGACTTTTAACAACCTGGATCACAAATTGGCAACGTTTAATTTCGTAATGCTCTACTAGATGGCTATAGTGCAGTTTTATATGAAAAGCGCCGTTTATTTGTTAGAAATAATATTATTTTAAACAAATTATCGTGAGTTGTGTTGTGATACAAGTAGTTAATATAGTTTCACACCTAATATTTATGATTATAAATATTATTATATTCTAACAGGTTAGTATAGCAAACTATAATTTATTAATTTTATTATTTTTATTTTAACAAAAGTTAGGTTAATATTGGATGCTAGTTTTCAATGTCTACGAGAAATTACAGCTTTCTACTGCCTTATCTAATATAAATACCTTGTTATGTTTTCTTTTATTTGGTCCCAATATATTAGTAAACACAATTCCAGTAATTTTATTTACTTTCTTCTTAAAAAATCCTCCAAATCTCCAAAAATATTTTAGTTGTCGTTTCCTATTAAGTAAGGAATTGACAAAAATATTTTCCCAAGACTCTTTCAGCAATGTTCTTCTTAGTTCAATTCAAATTAATTTTTCTATATTCTTCTTATCACAATATTATCGTATTTGTTGTTTTCTGAGAGTTGCACAATTATTTTACAGGACAAAACTTATAAACTTTTACATTAAATAAATTATTAAATTATTTTTACTTGACAACAACAAAAACACATAACCTCTTTTAAAACCAAAACATTTGACTTTCCTTTTCTTATGACGTAGGAAGACTTCCGTTTTTTTTTAAACAATTGAAAATTTGAGGTTATGTAAATTTTCGGGAGCTCGAAAAACACAATGCTTCGAGCAAACTGATAAATTCAACTCTCTAGAAATTCCTACGCCTTGGCTTTTTATAATCGGCCAAAACATACGAAATTTCTGCATTATGATTGGTCACATTTTTTGACACCTGGCAACTTGGTAAATCTTACTACCTTGAAAAATTGAATTTTAAAATGGCTTTTTAATTTTACTAATTTTGACTGGAATTTTAATATTTTTATTAATATATTGAAATAAATCTAACTACTGAGCATAATTAACCTTGCAATAAATAAACTTTGGAGTTTTCTCGACATTTTGTTGTATATAAAAGCCACTTGGCACATTATTTATATATTGAAATTGATAAAAATTAACACTTTGCACCCTAAAATTTATGACAATTTTAATCAAATTTTGTTCATAACAAATCTAAAATGTTTATTGTTGCTTTAATATTATTACCCTTTTATTTAGTAAAATTTTCTTAATATATTAGTGCCAAAATTACTTAAAATAAACTTAAGTTTATCTTATAAACTAATTAAATCCATGTTACTTTCTATAGTTTTATATAAAATATGGTTTTAATTTATACATAATTTCTTTAATAACTCTTAAAACTAAAACATTCTTCTTATATTTCACACATTAGTGTTTATTTATCACTATTCACGGTATTTTTGTCTAAATTTTGCATTAATTTTTCCACTTCAGGCATCATTTAACTTTTCTGTGTCTGATTTCATCACTTTTTATCTCAAATAAAACTGAGTTTGAGCACTTATTTATACAATATATATATATATATATATATATATATATATATATATATATATATATATATATGTTAATTAGTATAAAAAGTCAAATTACAGGAAAGTAAAAAGTGACTGTTTTGTTGTTGTAAACGATTGGCCATTTTGTGAAATTATATCTTAAATCTGCAATTCAAAGAAATATTATGATTCAATAGTAAGATTAGCATTTAAATTGGACAGAACGCACAATACGTACAATAATTTGAATAAATATACTTGGTTATTTTATTTACTTACACTACTTACCCTTTTTTCAGAAATATTAACTTGTAAATAAAGCTAAGCCATCCTATGCTATATATTATAAAAATATTTTACATATCTGGCTTGTGAATATAAGCTCTTGCTTCCATTTTTATTACAACAGTAAAATTTTAAGATATTGGTCAAAGTATTCATGTAATGTGTTAGATTTAAATAACAGAGAAAGTTCTAATTTCGTAAAATCTAGTCTAGATCGAATGTAGTTACATCCAAATTTCGAGATTAATATTATTATTCCATCTCACCTACCTGTATTTTCTAAAGAACCTCATGTGGTTTAATTTCTATAAATATAAAAGACTGCGCTTAATTCCGTAGGTGTTAATTACCTTAATTTAAAATTGATTGTGAATAATGAAAAAGATATCGAGAGAAATTGGGTACTATTGAGTACCTATTTATTTATTTTTTAATACTAAAGACTTTAATAGCTAACATATTTATTGTATTCAATGTGGGCCGACAGACGAAAATGAAACCAAGGTTAAACACCTACAAAACGGTATGATTGTAAGACGATACCAAAGTTGGGACAAGTGTAATGATTGTGGGTTGTCTAACATGCACTTCTTGACAGAATAATTAGATTGCTACAGGTTCAAAAATAATTAAAATAGTTATTTATTCTTCATAGACAAGACAAATTGAGTTAATTTTTTTATTTGTTTTTCACCATAAAAAATCTGATCAAAATATTTTTGGGTATGTTTTTTTTTTATTTTAAAAACTGAAATTTGAGAGTTCATTTCTAACATGATATTAAGCATGAAAATTGAATAAAAAGTAAAGATATTTTACTACCGTACAATTAGTTTAACAAGTTACCGTTTTTCTCCTTCAGGTAGTTAACGGAAAAATATATAGACAGTTTATTTCCTGCAACAACTCTGGTCCTCTCTCCTTACACGATTCGACTATTTAATGGTCTCATCAGTGGAGATTTAACGAATTAAAAGCTACATTCATAGGAAACAACTGTCTATATAAAATCTAGATTCCAGGACATGTCGGCAGGATATTAAATCTGCAGACATTGTCGATGTCAAATTGTAAAATATCAACAACCAACCAGGCGCGGATCCAAGGGGGGGGGGGCGATCGCCCCCCCCCCCAAGAGCTTTGAGTTCAGGAAAATAGACCCGACTTTACCTCTTATACTATAGTTTATTCAAGAACTAGAAAGAGTAATAAATCATTTTTTACCCTTTCTTTTCTTCGCAAACTACATGTGTTCTTTATTTCGATGTTTTTGGCAAAATTTGTTAGACCCATATATTTTTCATAGGAATGGGTTAGAAATTTTACAATCAAAAATACCGGTCTATAATAACAGACCATTTGGATAGGATAACAATAAATATTTGGATGTGAAGTGTTAAAAAGGATTTTAATCCTTGTCATAGGCGTCGGAAAGAGGATTATTTTATCACTAAGTATTTATAGCATAGAATATTATTTCGGTTAAAAACTTAAAATAAAAAGTTTTTATATTATTTTCTTTCTTATGATTTCTTAATAATTCACATACATTAGAATATATAGATAATTTTGACATATTTAACACAAATCACAACAGTATTTTTATTCTTTTTAATTTTGGCATATAATCCGTTTTAGGTACATTCAGGCTACAACGTAGCCTATTTCTCTCAAAAAATTCTAAGTTATAATTTAAATACTTACAAAATACACATTGTCAAAAATACAAGAAGTTAAGTCCATATAATAATAATTTTTTTTTGAGCTATCGGTCATTTTATTATTAATTAAAAACATTTTTAGGATATTTGACGTTTCAGTTTATTTATTTCTTAAACCATCTGCAGAATTAAAATTAAACACTAAAAGGGGATTCAAATGTAACTAATTTTTATATGTTATAGAAAATTTAAATAATAAATTGTGTTTACGCTGGTAAGCATTACGTATCTAATTTGTAATCAAAGTCAGTAAAGCTATCTTCGCTTAAATTAATTATAATTGGTTCCTCCATCTCACCGATCAAGAGATCGAGTTTCCTCATTTTCTTTTATTCTTTTATTATCTGGATTCTTCCCAATATTCTGCACTAACTTTATTCAAAAAAATCTTTCAAAAGTTCAGTTAAATTACTAATTTTGTAAGTTGTGTTATTTCTAGCAACTCTACCTTTTACTTGAGAGAGATATTTCCTTCTCCAACGGACATTTTCCGGACGATCTATAAGAACAGATTTCCTATCTGGTTTTTCACAGAAAAAATTAAGTTCTCTGAGCAATTTCTAGAGCTCAGTTCTTTTAGTTTCAGGTAAATCCCGATCTTCATTGATTTTAGTTAGAATTTTGTTGACGGTTGGGATCTGCTTCTCATAATAAAATGTATGTATAACTTCTTTGCTTACAGTTTGTGTGATCGAATGTAGCTTGGGAGTACTAACAATTTCAGTCGTTTTTTTCTCCTTCAGTATTCGGCACATAGTAGATTTTCCAACTCCTGTCAAGTTGGAATACATCTCAATAGAGCTTTTAACATTATTATCGAGATATTGATATCTTAAGCCATCATAAACATTTATCGTAATAAGTTTTTCGTTGAGGAAAGATGCCCTGGTTAAACGATTTTGGAATAAATATAGATGTGGAAGCACAAACAAGATAAATCAGTAAGGACACACTGTAAGGTGTCCTTTTCTCACTGACAGAAATTAAATTGAACTATCAGAAATTTTATGGCTGCAGTAAATTTATAAAAGCTTATAATATTTAAATATAATTAAATATAATTAGATTTACGGCAGTCCTCAGTTACCTGCGTACTGGAGCAGGTACGTCGGAGGTTTCGGTAACAGTATAATTACTCTCTCTAGTTCTTGAATAGAGTATAGGAATGTGTATGCTTGCGATCGCTCCTCCCCTTCCCAAGACCTTTGAGTTCAAGAAAATAGAACCGATTCTGCATTTTATATTAGGAATATGTATGCTGCTGACACTCCCCCCCCCCTCCCTCGTTGACAACCTTGCTTTTCTGGCGATAGCCCCCCCACCAAGTGCATTGAATTCAGGAAAATAGACCCGATTCTGCCTCTTATACTAGGAATGTGTATGCTGCTCGCATCCTCCCCCCGGTCGGCAACTTGTTTTTTCTTGTGATCGCCCCCCCCCACTCTTCAAGAGCTTGAAATTCAGAAAAATAGACCCGATCCACCCTGCCTTTTACATTAGAAATGGGAATGTTGCTGGTGTCTCCTTCCCCCCCCCCCCCCGCCGACAACCTGCTATCGCTTTCGTACTTTTGTGATATCACCGCCCCCCCCCCCAAAGAGAGAGGCTGGATCCGCCCCTGCAACCAACAACATCTATAGAGACACACTAGACTAGTGAGAAACTTAAATATTAAATTTTCAGTAAGAAATAAGGAAATCTTTACTGCCGTAGAATTAGTTGAACGAAGAGAAAAACGGTAACTTGTTAAACTGATTGTCCAGCAGCAAAGATTTCTTTATTTATTCCTGAAATTCTACTTAGAGTAAAAGGAATGACAGCTAGGACTTGCTTGAAAAGTATAGAAAATCAAAATGTTGGAAATCTGTTAAGAATATTAACAGTATTGGTTACTCTGCAAGAAGAGATTTCGTTTTAACATTTCTAAGAACACTTCTAAAACTTCTCACCCGTTATTGCAGTAAATCACGCCATAAACGGTAGTTGACACTTATTATTCAATTTGAAGCACAAGTTTACCATTTGTATGCAGAACATTTGAATTCACTATCAGCCCATAAAACTAGAATTTTCAGGTAAAAATACAACCCCATTCATTCCGAAAAAAATTGAATGCGACATTTGCTTTGCATACAGAGGTGGTAATATATCTGACAAAACTAACGGGGATTTGTTGAACTTCAAGAAAGAGCTAAACAAGCAAAAAAATAAAGATAAGAAAAGTAGAGAAATAAAAGGTAAAATATACGCAAGCAGTTGCTCTGTTTGGTTTAAAATTCCATGTCACTATATTTTCAAAAACAAAACTTTATGTACATAATTTCACAGTTTACAATCATGGCTGTGATTGGTGTGATGAAAAAATTCTTTATTTTACTAAACGGTAACAAAAACTCTAAGGCCCACTTTTACAATGCCTGGTTACCAAAAGTTTAGGACAAAAATGTTGGTTATTTCCAAAAAGCTGTTTCATAATTGATATTTTAGATTTTACCGGAAGTTAGCCATAAGTTATTTAGACAAATATAACTTCACTACTCTGTATTTTTTGCTCGTCGATAGTTCGAATGGAAAAAGGAAAATCAGTCCAGAACAAAACAGATGAAGAATATGATAAATACATTTTTTTTTGCAGATTTAGACTAATTATTTTCAGTGATATTCTTATATTTATCTACAAGGGATACAAGAATAATTTCTGCTTCTTTAAAGAAGTTGACTGATTTTTTTTCACTTTTTTCATTTTTTCCTTTATAACAAAATTGACACAAATATTAGTCAGATTTTGAGGAAATGAATATTGAAACTTTGTTTTTATTAAGTCGAGTAAATTAAGGCTTTTTTAGCTACTGTATGGCCGCTGCGACAAAGGCACTTTGGCCAGCTTCTCTTTCCAAGTCCCACGCTTACAGCTACTTTGTTCGGAAACACGTCGAAAAGGTTTACATATTAACTGAGTTTAGGAGACTGTTTTCTAAGATAAAAAAAAAACTAGAATATCTAAAAGGCCTAGATACTTTCATCGTTCAACCAGGATTGTTGGTAGTGTCTGACAGACTATAACAAAAAAAAGGATTTAATAACATGTGTAACTGACATTTACATAATTCAAACAGATTCTTTTGCTTGAACAGCCAGATGCAGAGTGAACCGCCCGCCACATGTATATCTATTCACTTTCACTGCTCAAAAGAGCAATTGATAGGACGAAAATCGCTCCACCCTCTGGGAAGCCAACAGTCACGAACAAACTTTTCCCTAAGCACTTTAAGACTTTCTTTCTTTTCTGTGCACTATACATTCAGCTTGGACCATCGCTTTAGTCCCCAGACATATAAATCACGTTTATTTTTTCTTTTTGCATGAGCGCATCAGCACAAGTATTGACTGCTCAACGACCAAAACGGAAGTCACGAAAAAATTAGAGGTTTATTATTTATTATAATAGGCAACATTTTTCCTTTATTTGCTTTTTAAGTGCGACATTTTTTCAGAAAATTGAAGCACCAATATTAACAAAATTGAATCAATGATTTCGTAACTCACATCCAATTTTTATCTGTGAAACATCTGGCCTTGAATACTCATGGTTAACTTCAAAGTGTTCGTTATTCAACCACTTCATGGTACCATCGATTGTGAAACTGGACTTAAAGGTATTATCATATCCACGGATGGATGAACATCCACAATAAAAATTACATCGTTTTTAAGGCCTTGTTATATTTGACTCAACATAAATAAATCACTATAACACAGAAATATTTAGAAATGCGTTATAACCAAATGAAAACTGACACGGCTCACCACTGTGAAGAGGGTAGATTGAAACATTTTCCTTACGACGTCAAATTCCTTTATCATATTTTCTTCACAGATTAAATAAAGCCTTAAAAGATCATCATAACTACAATTCTGAAAGAATAGTCGGTGACAAACACATAGCTGATATTAGAGTTTTTAGATATAACACTGATGATACTATTAAATATAAACTTTTTAGAGTGTTGACTTTACATCATTATCTAAGCATTCCAAAAACATTGCAACCATTTTAACTGATATTCTTCAATACACCAATTATAATACTTATGGAACTTAAAACGGTTTTACTTAAAAAGTGTCACTATTTTTATGATAAACCTGAATACTGAATAATATTTAGAAGTTCAAGACTGGTGTGAAAAAAAACAAAACTGATACCTAGAAGTTGATACACCTACTTATACATAAATTAATTTTTTTAAAGGTTAACACCACTGTAGCAGATTCAAAATTTTTTATTGCTAGGTATTCAAAAACCATATCCAATTAGTCCCTTGGCGAAAAAAAAAATTGAAAACGTTGAAATCTCGATTTTGCTTTTATATTACCGTTACTTGTCGAAACGGTAAGTTGGCCTGTTACCTTTAGAGTGAAAGGGCTTTACAGTTTCATAGAATACCATCAGGTGTGCCAGAAGTCAGCAAGTGCGACAATCCTATATAATAAATGTGTACGCATGTAAAACTTTAAACGCGTTTTTCTCAAAAACACCTTTTTCAAACTGGGCGAAAACTTTACTTAAACACTATTACACCGATCGACCTGAAATTTTAACAATGGCTTTACAATTACATTATCTTCCCTGCTACGTAGCCGTTTTTTGACTGGATGTAAACCTTTTTTTATAAACAATTTATTGTTAAAACAATAAGTTTTATTCTTGACAGAAAATCGACTAATTTTTTTCAAAAGTGTGCCATTTCAACAAAATTCGATTAAAAAAAAACTACGGAATCGAGAGTGAATTATATATAAACTATAAATTTTCTTTGTTTTTTGTTCCATGTTTTTCAATTTTAAAAAAGGTGATTTCGAAGATCGACTCTATCGCCGCCATTTTGTATCAAAATAATAATAAAACTTTTTTTCATACTCTAATATGTGCTGAATGAACCGTCTGAAAAGAATTTTCCCACTTCTCTTCCACACTCCCAAAAAAGTGGTTAAAGTTAGTTTTATTTTTCGGCCGTTAAAAAAATATATTTTGTGATCCTTATATAACGCATTTGCTATTAAAAGTAGTAAATAATAGCAAACAAGAGTGCGCCAAAAGTAGGCTTCTCTAACTCGTTTAACTATTGTAATTGACGTGATAAAAATTTCCAATGTAGCTGTTTTGAAAGTTTTTAAAAAATAGCGAGAACTTTGGGTTAAATTTTATCTCTAATGACTCAGCGTGATAGTTAGAAAACAACTTATTTTTTCTTGACCACGTTTTCATTTACTTAAAAATCGTTTCTTGCAGTGGAAAAGATAATTAAAAGGTTTTTTTTATAGTTGATATAATAATATACAAAAAAAAGGTTTCCTTTTTAACTAAAAAATTTCAATGCCTTACATCTGAAAAATCTGATTTCCTAGAAAAACTAAGATTTTTTTGAGTTTATCTCGACAAAATACTCATAACAGTCTTCAGATACCAAAAAGGGAACTTATAGCTTAAATTTCGCAGTTCTGAGTTATTTATCTCAAGCTGTTAAACTTCTATATTAAATTTTTACAGTTTCCTCGCCAAAGTACAAGTTCTATCTTACATGTGCCACCTTAAAAAGGTGCTATGCATATATTACTCCACAGTAAGCGACCAAGGTTACGTATTTCAGAATATCAAAAAAAACTTCGAGTCTAAAATTAAGTCTATAATATAATGTAAGAACGTACACAGGAGGTATCAAAGTTCTTCTTAGAAAATCTGTGTTATCTGCTTAAATAAAAGGCCAACCCAATTATTTAATAATTTTTATCACAGCCTACTTTAATTAAGTGATCCCACTATATTTTCACAAGCATCTTTGTGCTTGAACATTGACCTTCTTAAATGCTACAAAATATACAAATTGCTAAACTTTTTTTTAATTAGTTTTACGATAATAAGCCGCAAAACAAAATAAATTATCAAATTACTTAATTTTTATCCGTTTTTATATTCTTAAAACCTACTAAGTAGACGTCAGGATAGTCTAGATGCGTAGGAAGGATTTAAAAAGTAGGTTTAATGCATATTAAATAAAGGTGGCGTCTAAAAAACATAGAAAACAATTATGCGTGGTCTTTATAAAATGGCACCATATCCTTCATCCTCTTCATGTTTATTCAATGTCTTGCGGTCAGTAATTAAGTAATATGATTTTTACTGAATAATCAATTAGTGTTTCCAAATATTGTTATTCATTATCACGTCTGAAATTGGGATGTTGATAATATTCAAATAAAAATATAATTTTGCTGCGAAACGGTAGTTTCCACAATAGAAATCCTAAAAATGATATTTTTTTTTTTAATTTTTAAGGAATTTTATTTTTGTTTAATAATCAGAACGTAAATAAATCTCCTTCGAGTCACATGACAACGAACACCAATCAAAGTGAATGATGTCACTGCATACTAACGTCATCGCTGGCACTCCGTCCTGATACGGTTATTCTTTTGAATTATTATTACTTTCAGTCTCACTTGAAGTATTCATGATCGCTTCGACCTAATAACAAGTAAATGCATATTCAAAAGAACATGAAGTTATCAATTTCACTTTTTTCACTTTGATCATTTGATTATTACTCTAAAGAATACAGCCAACGTCATCACTGTCACGAACTTGACATTTTTTTTTTGTTTTTATGTCACATTCGTGATTGCTGTCAAGGGCTACGTTTCCTAGTTAATATTTTATAGTAATTTTCATGTAATTTCTTCGAAATTTGCTTACTTTTCCCTTTGAAAACGATTTTAGGAAATTTTCTCATGAGAGAAAGTAGATTTATTAAAGCAAATAATTTGAATTTGCCGAGAATTGATTGTTTTATGGTGGCTAATTTCTTCGCAACAAACACTAACTTCTGTCCTGCTGAATTTATAAATGTGAAGACTTTCACGTAAGTAATTTACCAAGAATTGCTGAAGCCACATTTTCCTATTATTTTCCGAAGGTGGAACCTGAATAAATAACTTTTCAGGTGTTTTAATTGTAGTACTTGTATACTGAGGCACCCCACAACACTTAAAGTAACTTAGAACTCATCTTTTATTACAAAAATTACGAAAAAACTATATCTCCTTATCAGATTACCAGTATTTATATAGTAGTGACGTCACAGAGATAAAATGATAGGTATTGGCGTTTTGGAGGAAAATTTGAAACGGAATTTAAAATTTACGATTTTTAAAGTATTAGTTGTATTAAAAAATTTTTTAAATATTTTAGGCTACATTAGGTACTTATGCATGGTTTCAAATACTTTCCCAAAAATAGTCAACATCCCAATTGTAGTAATGTTGAGGATTATTCACAAAGACAAAATAAGTCTACGAATCTATCCAAAAGCAAGTTACCTAAATCATGGAAATAAGTTTTATATTAAATTGTATCGTAAAAAAACGGAATCCCTCAGCCCTACGCTATTGTAAGAATATCTTTTGTGAATACTCTTCGTAATTTATTGTACTGGAATTCATAGATCTTTGGAAAAGTTTGCGATATTTCGGATGGCGAGTTTTATAGTATAATTTGATCAATTCCAAATCTTTTACATTCAAAAAAATATGACCTGTAGTTTTGTTGAAACCGTATCATATTTATTCGAAGTTTTTTCCATTTTTGATATCTATAGGAATCTTATCCCGTTAGAAATTCTCCAACTGATTTGAGTTCGTACTTATAAAGTTGTAAAAGCTTCTTGGTATAATTGGGAGAATTCGAAATGAATATTTGTGTCTGCCTTTGTTCAAGGATGTTTCTTCACATCGAGAAACGGGCAGCTTTAATTTGAATTGAATTAATTGAATATCCCTAAAATTATTGCAAATGATGTATGCATATAATTGAAATATTTTTTTCCCGCCAAAACCATCCAATCAAAATTTTTCAAAAGATAAAAAAACCTTCCAAAAACATGCGGTTGTCCGATAGAAATATCTAGGTTGTCATAACGTTCATGACACAAAAAATCAGAAACGATGTTTACAAGTGAAGTCACGTTTATAACACTTAAACCACTTTATAGCCGGTCCCTATACCACTAGAAAACGTCACATTATAGTGTTAGACCACACACCAAAATTATTAAATTCAGTTACCACGTTTTCAAGAAATTTGGTGAAAATCAATATTTTCTTAAGAGTATGTCTTCTACCAACTCAATGAAGCAGTATCGGACATAACTAAGTTGACTTAAATCGACCTGTTTTGACGTTAAGAGTCTACCAAATGTTTTACACGTATTTTCTGCGGACACTCTGTATATAAAATAAATAACAATGCGTATGAAGACAAAATCCATAAATTATCAACAGCGACGTTTATAAATGTAGGATCTGAAGATCTACATTAGATAATGATAAAAGCGCCCGAGAATATGAAAAAGAACATTTGGATTAGATAAAATCACTGTTAAAATGGTGTTAGAAGGACCAAGACACCCTAATATAAGCATTAGTAACTTTTTTTAATTGCTGTATTCAACAAGATCAAACCCCTGAAAACAACAAAAACCGTTTTACATTATAAGAAGAGAGATCACAAAAAATCGAAAATTATATGCCAATCAATTTTTTTTCTCACACTTGTTAATGAAAATCACCATCACCAAACTAAAAAGAAAATTGGACGAATCTCCTCAACCTTACGAACAAGCAGGTTTGAAAAAAGGATATTCAACTACAGACAAGTTATTGGTAATGGAAATATTGGTTGAGAAACACAATGAATATCATTTTCTCTTGTATCCTGGATTCATCGCTAATGAAAAAGCTTTTGATTTAATTGAAGATCAATATATAATAAAATCACGTTATATTTACTGAAGAAGGTATTATTAAAAGAAAGGATAAAGAAATTAAAAGGTGACACCGATCAACATTGTCTTGGAAACCATATAGACAAAAAAAAACTAAGAGGAAGACCATGATGAATGAATGATGTCAAAGAAACAGCGGGGTCTAACTGCATGCAAATTACCACACACAGAAATAGTTGAAAGAAAAACTAAAGGGGTGTATGGCCAAAAATAAATGTAAAACGCTATGAAGAAGAAGTTTATCTACCAACTGCTACCAACCAAATAAAAAAATTTAATATTTTTAGGTAATTCATGAAGTTAGATGATAGAGAATTTTGGAGCGCGACCCACTCTCTCAATTGACCAGTATTTTATAGAAAGAACTCTTATAATTGGGCTAGTTCCTGCCCTGACTAGTGTGTTCTTTAACACTTAAATTTATATTAACTAATAAATATTTTAAAGTATTTATTGTAAAAATAGCGTAATACATTCCTAGTAGTTACTAATTCCCCCGGTTTACAAACGACCGAGTTATTTATGAATGAAATAATTGGTATTTCCCAAATTACTACAATATTCGGAAACGTGTTGGAATTAATTACTTAATAATTACTACGTAGGTCTTACAAAACACTAATAACTTTCTATATTTTTTGGAATTCAGTTGACCATGAAATTGCTTCGTCCGCCAGGGCACACTATTATTGCTTTTGACCAGACACAAATACAATACTCTATACAAACTCGTTACAACTTCCGATAGGTATTATATTTGTTATCTCTCGTTTACTTAATAATCTCAATACTTAAATAAAACGTCATTGACTATGGCACATTTTTGCTTCCTCTTCAATGTAAAAAGGAAGGTTTGTGGTAATTTCTTAAAACTCGTAGATCTTAACTATTAGAAACTAATTACTACAGGTTGAGTTAAAATAAACAACTTTTGTAGCTGTCTTCCCATCTTGATTTAGGATTAATCATATTTTTAACATTTAGATATTATTTGAAATGTTTTGGAAAACTCAAATATACGAGTACGAAAGTTTCGGGGAATTTTAGAAAAAATTGAACTCTTATCGGATCATTCACGCGTCTGTCTGTTCGCCTGTCACGACCCATTTTCTCGAAAACCGTTCAAAATAGAAAGTTAAAATTTGAGATAGCTGTACTACGTATAAATCCACATATGGGGCATTTTCCTTAAAACATCCCAATGCCGCGCGCAAAAATAAAGTCATAGTGTTTTGAACTCGTGTTTTCGATACTGAAATTAGCCTAAAAGACTATTCTAATAGACAAATAATTAATGAAATAAAATTTACTTTGTTAGACTTATCACTTTTATTATTAAATTGGCGTGACCGCGATTCCGTAATACTGTTACATTCTCAAACGCAATGCCATAAAAACTACGGGTTAGATTATTTTATAGGGCTTTCTTAAGTCGCGCATTTTTTATTACCACTATCTAGGTACTAAAAGCAGAACATCGAACAACGGAGAATTTCGTAGGTATATTTGATCACTAAGAAGGTTAATCGTACTGGTTTTATTGCACTTTTTTTCTATGCACTTTAAGATATTAAGTCTTCTACTTTTGGGTGCGGTATGTAAAATCTGAGCATTGTTAACATCTGGGAAATTGTGGCCTGTTACGATGAAATGGTTAGCAAAATTTGAATTGTTTTGTGTTCTTTAAATCTTGTATTGAAAGTTCTTCCCGTTTTGAGATTTTTTAGAACACAAAACTGCATTTTTGTTAAAAAGACGTCATTCAAATTTTGCTAACAATTTCGTAGAAGCAGGCTTCAGTTTCCCAGATGTTAATGATGATCAAATTTTGCATACAGTATCCAAAAGTAGAAAGCTTAATATCTTAGAGGTCATAAAAATTTACAATTATAATAAAACCAGTACAATTAACCTTTTTAATAATTAAAGAGACCTACCAACTAAAAAAGCTCTATAAAATAATGTAACACGTAGCTTTTAAGACATTGCGTTTGAGAATGTAAGAGTGTTACGAAACCGCAGTCACGCCAATTTAATAATAAAAATGATAAGTCTAACAAAGTAAATTTTGTGTCATTAATCATTTGTAAAGTACTATCACAAAGTAACCGACTATTCAATTAAGTATTTTCCAGCGATTGACCATTTCCTGCGGAATATTGTTCTACTCCTCAGCTACCGCTATGGTCAAATCTTCCCCAATTCGAGGAATGTTGAACCGCTCTAGTAACAAAATCCCACATATTTTCGATGGGATTCGTATTGAGTGAATTGTTTGGCCAATCCAAAGTAGTAATAAGTTCCTGTCGAACTCTTCATGAACGATGTGGCCTGACATTATCATCCATAAAGATAAAATGTTTATCTGGTTCAATACATAATGAAGCTTAATACCCTTTTAAATGTCATATTCTGTAGTATGAAAATTAATTGGGTACGGCTATTAAATATCATTCTACTCTTCTTCTTCTTCTTCCACCTTCTATAATAGGTCCCTGACCTGTTCCTTCTTCGATTTTCCTCATTCTGGACTTAAATTATCGCTCCACCTTTTCCGTGGTCGACCTCTACTGCGTGTACCACTAGGCGATTTATCTCGTGCGATCCTTACCAGTCTATCCTCTGTCATTCGGCTTATGTGTTTATTCCATTGTGTCTTACGTTGTAGAACCCACTCATTAATGCAGTCTGTGTTGCATGATTGCCTGATGTTATCGCTTCTTTCTCTGTCTAGTAGCGTTTTTCCTGTTATTCGTCGAAGTATTCTCATTTCTGTAGTCTCCAATAGTTTCATTTTTGTCGTCTCTGGCCGTGTTTCTGAGGTGTATGTCATAATAGGTCTAATTGTGGTTTTGTAGATTCGAACCTTTGTTTCTTGTTGTAAGTGTTTGTTTCGCCAGAGCACGTCGTTGAGGCAACCCGCCACTTTGTTTGCTTTGGCCACCTGCCCTCTTACTTCATCTTCGATGTTGCCATAACTAGTTAAGTCGATTCCTAGATATTTGAAACTCATTTCTTGTTGTATTATTCGACCGTCTAGTTCTAGTTTGCATCGGAGGGGCTCTTTTGAGGTTGTCATACATTTAGTTTTTTTCGGCTGAGATAATCATATTATATTTTCTTCCCGTAAGATTAAAGGTATTTAACAATCTCTGGAGGTCGTCTTCATTTTCGGCACATATTACAGCGTCATCAGCGTAACAGAAAATTTTTATTTCTGTATCACCCATTTTATATCCTCTACCAAGTCGCACCTCCTTTATTATTTCGTCCATTATCATGTTAAACAACAAAGGACTAAGCAAGTCTCCCTGTCTAATACCGCTGTTGACTGGTATGGGTGTTGATAATTTACCGTTAGTGCGAATCTGAACTTTATTGTTTGCGTATATGTTTTCGATGGTCTGAATTATATTGATAGGAATATTTCTCTTATATAACAAGTGGATTACGTCATCTAACTTTATGCGATCGAATGCTTTTGTTAGATCTATAAAGCATAAAAATGTTGGTTTATTGTATTCTAGAGATTTTTCGAATATCTGTCGTAGAATAAATACTGCATCCACGCAAGACCTTCCTGATCTAAATCCCTGCTGTTCGTCTTCCAGTGTTGTAACCGAATTAATTTTATTTTTGATTACTTTCGTAACGAGTTTCAGAGTTGTGTCCAGTAGATTAATAAACCTGTTTCTACTCAAAAACATTTAATCTCTCTGGACACCCTGAAGCCTCATGGCTCACCAATCCAATTTTGATTTCGTGAGTAAATAAGAGCTATTGCCATTCTCCCCCTATCGCGCAAGTAATGTGAGTACCAAAAGAGGATCGATTTCCCCTTTACTTGAACATTTGAGGACGCCCAAAACATATAAATCATAAAAATCATCTTACTTTCGCTGTGGAAACTTTGAAAATGGCACTAGAAACAGTTCTACCAATAAACAAAAAACCTATATTTTTAGATAGTGGTTTGCATCTCGAACTTCTATTCTTAGATTTAAAAATAATTATTTCATTAAAACAACTCATTTATTTAAAATTTTTAACGTTAGGGTTAAAGAAAAATAACAAATAAAGCATAGACAGTAATACTTTTGACGTAGATACAATTTAAGAAGAGATATTTAAAAATTCCAAAATACACCCATAAATTTTGACAAAATGCTTAATTATAACAAGGTATAGTAAACATAAATAATTACCGGTGCTACTAAATATATTTTGTTTTTAAAATAAATAAAAATTGTACCACAATTATGTTAATATTATCCACTAAGGTCGAAATGAAACGCACGCCCATGGTTTAGTAACGGAGGTACGCAAAAAATCGGCACAAACTTTCATAAGCAGTATTCATTAAACTTATTTAACAGAACAAGAAAAATGTTACAATATACTCGGTCTAATGACTTTCGATGACACTGTGACAGCGAATGTGGTCATTTCTTTTTTTACGCTCTATGCTAGACTGTATTGGATTTATTTTTATGACATAACTTGACCCGTTTGGACAGTTGATAAGTATTGTGAGCTTTCAGATCATTGCATAAATCGGCTGTCCAAAATTGCCCAAAAGTCTGACCTCTGAGGCATTTGTGGGTTGTCTTCCTTCGCTATGAAATGTATGCCTGTTTCAAATGGCTAACCACATTTTTTATATATCCTTCTAAGTAAACAGCTCAGACATATCCTTTGGACCTATAACAATCCACATAAAAAAGTTTTTGTCAAATTTTGTCTTCATGGAAAACTGACGTTTGCTGGTGTACTGAGGCATAAAAAGTACTTTTACTGTTATAGCAGAGTGGCAACGGTAAAATAGGACTCCGTTATTAATCCAGTAGCATTTTGATAGTTCTCGATAAATAAAGGGTTTTCCAATAAGAGGTGTCATTTTGAAAAGCCCGCTATTTCGGTAGATGTCACTTTTGAAGCTGTAAGTTTTTGACGTTTGACAAGTAGAAACTACGCCATAAATAAAGATGGAACGATACACGCTTCAACAACGCATTGAAATTATTAAAATTCACTATAAAAATGGTGAAAATTTGGCAGAGACGGTTCGTAAAACTCGAACATTTTTGGGTCGTCATGAAGCACCTTGTCAGAGCGCAATAAAGAAATTGGTGAAAAAATTCGAGCTGTTGGGACAAGTTAGTTATGTGAAGAAGAAAACCCGTGCACGTCGCTCAAGAACAGCCGAGAATATTGCTGCTGTAGCCGAAAGTGTTGAAGAAAACCCAGGTTTGTCCATTCCTCGTCGTTCTTTGGAATTAGGGATTCCACAAACGTCATTACACCGTATTTTGCATAAAGATTTGGGTCTTAAGGCTTATAAAGTTCAGTTAACGCAAGAACTCAAGCCGGCCGATCATCAACAACGTCGTGCCTTTGCTGATTGGGTTCTTGAAATGCATGAAAATGATCCGAATTCCATCGAAAAATCATCTTCAGTGATGAGGCCCATTTCCACCTCGGTGGCTTCGTCAACAAACAAAATTGTCGCATCTGGGGCTCGGAAAACCCAAGAGTTATTGTTGAAAAGCCTCTCTATCCTGAACGTGTGACTGTTTGGTGCGGTTTATGGTCCGGCGGGGTCATTGGACCTTACTTTTTCGAAAATGAGGCTGGAGCAACAGTTACGGTGAATGGATTGCGCTATCGAGAGATGATTAATGATTTTTTATGGCCGGAATTGGATGGTATTTATCTGGACCACGTTTACTTTCAACAAGACGGCGCTACGTGCCACACAAGCAACGAAACCATTGATCTTTTACGGGAAAAGTTTCCGGGCCGTGTTATCTCTCGAAGAGGTGATCACAATTGGCCACCGAGAACTTGTGATGTGACACCTTGCGATTTCTTCCTTTGGGGCCACGTGAAAGACAAGGTCTACGCCAACAGCCCAGCGTCGATTCAAGACCTCAAAGATGGAATTCGTGAGGCTATCGAGGACATAGGGCAGCCACTTTGCGATTTGGTTATGGAAAATTTCATGAAAAGGATATGGTCCTGTAGGCATGGTCGTGGTGGTCATTTGGCTGATGTTATTTTCCATCATTAACGGCATACCTTCCTCTTTATAATGTAATAAATATCCGATCATTTATCTTAAAAAATGGCATTTTTCTTTGAATATCAAAATAACACCTCTTATTGGAAAACCCTTTACAATCCCATCGAAAATTTGTTGTTTAGTACAATTCGTTTTTCTTACGAGCCACAATTTTCAACTTTTTTCAATTTTAAGGAGAGGCAAAGGAGTAGGCTTACACATTTTAATGGAAATAATCGTTGTTTATTTTATACTTTTATTTAATACAGTCCTATAAATAATTATTCGGTTTATTTCAAATTTCTATCAGTTTAAACTTATTTTTACATTTATCACCGTTACATATTAAGCTCACATTTAAAAGTTTAATAAGCATATTCGTGATTCTAGTAATCGCCTTTCTGCGTCCAGTCGTAATTAGGCTTGAAGTTGTTATCATGGTATTTTAAAACATGCCAAATCTAATTTAAAAACACTCTACTACCCATAACAATACATAAGCACTAAGAAAACTGAATAAATAAACAGTGTTGTATAGAAGAAAGAATTATATCCAGCTTTGGTAAGGTAACCAGATTACTTTTTCATAGTCCTGTGATATTCCATTGTATTATTTGAATGATACCTTTTTTTAATAATGCATAATAAAACTAATAAGAATATTTACTGATGAGATTTTATTTTGATTCCAAAGTTAAAATATTTTAAAAAAGAGGAATAAAATGAAATATTTAATTTTCTATGGTAGTATTTAATATATAATTTAAGTCGATGGATATGTCAAATTTTATGTCATATTTTTCATAATTTTACATAAAATTTTCTCTAGAGTGCATTTATTTCTAAAAATTAGGTGGGTCACCTTTTCAACAATATACCACGGTAGTTTTTATATACAAGTTATACGATCGATTTGTTCTAATTTCTGGTTAGCCTAGTTTTTATAATATTTATTTTGTTAAATGTCTTGCATTTACAAATTTCTTTATAGTTTTCATTAAAAAAGACACTTGTTCCTCTCTGCAAAAAAAAAAAGTATTTTTCTATAGTACTTTTGTTTTCTATTTTCTGTGTTTAAAAATTTCTTTTCTTCAAATTGTAATATTCAAACAGAATTGTTGCTGGTTTGAACTAAAAATTTTAATCATATTTTAATTATTATTGAAAGAATATATCAGGGAAAAATGTATTGTTGAATTTTTAACCAAAAACATTTTTTTAAGAAAACAAATTAGCATTTTCTCAACTAAAAGTCTAATTTTATGCATTTACCAAACTTATCTATTAGCTAACTATCTCCCCTTTCCTTAAAAAATCTCTGGATGTCCATCCTTTAAAAAAGATAAAATCTTTCCCTCACTCGTAAAACTATTTAGAAGTTTTTATTTAATTAAAAATACGCCAAATCATATTAGAGAATTAAATCTTGCATAATTCAACAATGTTTTTAATGATACAATTGCTATTTTCTAGTTTTAGTAAGTTAATTCTAAAAATATGGACGTCACTGGTGAACCCATGCAAATAAACAGGCTTATTTACTACACCCCCAGTTTTTACCTGTCGATGTCAAGTCAGGCCATAAGTTAAACCAATTTTTAATGCTGTGTTGCCATGGTTTTTTTAACTCTTATTTTTATCCGTTCGTAATTAGTGATTAATAAACAAATTAAATAATTAAAAAATCTAGCTAATAATTATTATTTCTTTTAATGATTGCGTCCAATTTCCAAACAGATATTTAAGTGAAATTAAGACATTTTTGTTTGTCACTAACGTTTTGATTTATTTTATTTAATCCATCTTCAGATTCATTTTTTTTCTAACTGAAAAAAGAACGAAAACCATGGCATTTTCGCTAAAAAAATTTTATAAGTTAAATTAAAATTATTTTTCCTTAAGCATTATTTACTGTGAACAACGTATTTAACTAAACTAACTATTTAAAATAAATTCACAAATTTATTTGTTACATTTTTCTTAGGTGTACTATTTACATAAGTTACTGCCTCTTGTATTGCTCTAAGACAACTAAAATTAAAGTTTAACAAGGATTTAAAAAAAAGTTTGTAAATATCTGCAGTTTTATGTCTTAATAAGGTAATCATATATATTTCGGAGATCACTCGTGTCAGTTCTGAAAGCAATTACAAGAAGACGTCCATAAAAAATGATCAGCGTAAAAAACGCGTAATTTAAGAACCGACACGAGTGACCTCAGAAATATTTATGACCACCTTATTAAGACGGAAAATTGCAGATATTTACAAACTCTTTTTTAAAAAGAGCCCTGGTTAAACCGTAATTTTAGTTCGCTTAGAGCAATACAATAGACAATATTCTTCTTCTTTCTGTACTCTGTCAGGTCCCCTGACGTTGACAATGACAATAATGGCGAGTTGATTACGGTTCTCATCTATTCTAAATAGCTGTTCAGCATTGTATATTCATATCCACTCTCGGATGTTCCTCAGCTTCCTTCCAACACCTCTACGACCCTCGATCTTATCCTTCATTACTAGTTGAAGAATTATGTACAGATCCCCTCTGAGAACATGCTAGTTTTCTGCGTATTACAGTTGTTAGCAATTCACGAGTGGCATCTTCCCGATCTAAAACCGCTATATTAGTCTGCATAGCTACCCAAAGTGTTTGAAGCATTCGTCTATGCAACTACATCTCAAATGCTTCCAAACGATTAATCATGGCAGCCGTCAGTGTCCACACCTCCGCTCCATACAACAACATTGACCAGATATAACGTTTAACCATCCCTTGATATAACATCCAAGGTAGTTGAAGTGGGAGACTCTTTCAACGATTTGTCCATTTATTGACAGTAAAGCGTCTAGATATGGTAGACGACTGAAAATCATAAATTTAGTTTTAGCAACATTTATGTTGAATCCCATTTCTTTCCCAGCCCTATTAACAGAATCTAAGATTTGTTGTAGACCCTGAAGACTATCACTTATAATGGCCGTATCATGGGCATAACGAATCGTCTTTATTAGCTCGCCGTTGATTTTAATTTGTTATGTAGGATTTCCTTAAAAACTTTGTCTAAATATAAATTAAACAGTAGTAGAGAGAATACATTCCTGTCCAATACATCGTTGAATTTGGCATTCTTGAGTAAGCTTCACTCATTAACAGCAGGCAGTAGCTTATATAAATTCTACACCTAAGAAAAATGTAAAAAATAAATTTAGTTTAAATAGTTTATTAGTTAAATAAGTTGTTCACAGTAAATAGCCCTTAAGGTAAGAAATTTTTGATTTAAACACTTGTTTTAGTAGTCTGTTACTTTGTTAGACTTATCACTTTGAAATTGGCGTGACCGCGGTTTCGTAACACTGTAACATTCTCAAATAGAATGCTTTAAAAACTACGGCTTACGTTATTTTATAGGGCTTTATTAGTTCGCACCTTTAGCACCTAAATAGGAGTAATAATAAAAAATGTGTGAACTAAAAAAGCCCTAAAAAAAATGTAATCCGTATTTTTTAAGGCATTGCATTTGAGAATGTAACAGTGTTACGAAACTGCGGTCACGCCAATTTAATAATAAAACTGATAAGTCTAACAAAGTAAATTTTGTTTCATTAATTATTTTCAATTTAACTTCTAAAATTTTTTATAAAAAATACCATGTTTTCGTTTTCTTCAGTTAACAGAAAATTACTCTGAAGATGGTTTAAATAAAATAAACCGAAATCTTCGTGAAAAAAAACGAAAAAGTTTGCATTTCACTAAAATTTCCTGTAAAGAAATTGACTGCAACCCGTTACAACAAATTATAGTTGTTTCAATTATCATGGTCAACAAAAATAATATATTCTAGCTAATAATGTCGAAATAAAAAAAGAGGAGCAGGTAATAGCAAAACTTCACTGTTAGTGTTTGTTTCCAACCATAAAAAGATCATTTGAAAGAATTGGATAATTATTGCAATTTACAGTTAATTGCCTAACCGTTATGCAAGTATCTTTCAATTCTCTCTTTATTGTATCGATGGAGCATTGTCATGATCATAAGCTTCTCAAACAAAGATCATTATTTTATCGATAGAAAAAACAAATATATGCCAAACAATAGTCCTATTTTTTTTTAATTAAATATAAATAAATTATGTGTGTATTCTTTTGAGTAAATTATCACTGATCAAAGTGAAAAAAGTGAAACTGATAACTTCATGTTCTTTTGAATATGCATTTACTTGTCATTGGGTCGAAGTGATTATGATTACTTCAAGTGACAGAACTGAAAGTGATAATTACTCAAAAGAATATAGCTTATATAACAGACGGTCCTAGAGTCCAGAATTTCAATTTCACTTCTTCTTCGGTAAAGGGGTACTATTTAAGTGGTCAAATTTACTCTTGAGACTGATAAATGCTAAATCGGTACCGGGGAAAAACTAATCGAAATCTACACCTTTTAATTTTTTTTCAGATTGCTAACAACTATTAAAAAATATGTATGTGCATGTATTATTTCTATGTAATCAAATAACTTTATTACTACGTTCAATGGAAAATGCGAAAAAAGAAAACTTTTTTTATTTATAATGATAACTTAAAAAAAAAGGAAATAAATTAAATGCATAAGTAATAATTCCAAAAATACATTTTCGTAGACCTATTCTATTGTCCCATTAGCACAAAAGGCAACACTGTTCAATCTAATAGTAAACTTCAAAGCTATTGTATCTTTCGATCTACCTGTATACCTTGTAAACGCCGCCACTCTTACTCCAGGCCACGCTTGTACCGTGCACGTTCACCTACAATATCGCTGTCCTCATCTCTCTCTTGCACACTTCTCATGCGATATATCCGTTCTTTTTTCCTTTCTTCATTTATTTTCCTTCTTTGTCCACGTTCTTCTTTAAAGTTTACGTGAGCAGTCTTGGCTTTTGAAGCATAACGAACGGAGTGTATTAACCTACCTGTTATGAAAGGGCGGATAAGAACTGAGTTTAAATTTCCCGCCGAAAATTCTGTCGCTAAAAACTAAAGAAGCTTGAAAATGATAAACAAGTTTCGATACAAGAAGCCTCCTCAGGCTCAAAGTAAGAACTCCAATGATAATATCGGTAAAGTGTGCAGTGATAATAAGGATAATACTCTTACCAGGAAGGATGCGACTGGAAAATATAAAGTTAAGGATAATAAAATTGTTCTTTCTAATGTTTTGGATGGTGAAACGAAAATTAAGATGAAAGTAAGTCAAATTAAGTTGAGGATTCAAGTTAAATAAAAAAAAATAGTTATAATGGTAAACATAAAATGTAAATAATCTGTGATTACAATTTCGAAAATAATATTTTTTATATGATTTTATTTCATTTTATTAACGTAATACTTACATAGTGGAACTAAAAAAAAATCTATTAAATTAATTTTTAAAGTTCTAAAATGTATTATTCAAAAAATATTGTTTACATATGTTTTTAATTGCAGTTAGAAATAATTACTGTTGCGTGTAATTATTTTTTAAAATCTTTTCACATGGATAGTCAATTTGTAGTTTTCTCTCTGTTATATTTAAGTTATTAAAATATTCCATTTATGGTTCTTTAGCTTAATTACTTGCTAGTTTATCGTATTATTCAGAAAATAGAAATTAAAAGTTATGAGCTTAAACTCATGTATGTTTTTCTATAAAACATCTGAAACAAGAATTATCTGTTTTTATTTTGTATTGTATGAACTTCTGTCTGTTTTACAAGATTTAACAAATTAGACCCTAGAAATCGAAACGTTAATATTTATCACTAACAAAGCTTTTTTTACTATTTTTGGTATTAGGATTAATTTTAGTAATTTTTTCTAGGTTCTCCATAAAGATAAAACAATTAATCCGCAATTTAATAGACAATATGTTTATTAAATAACATGTAAACAATAGTTCAATAACGTTTTTTAGTCGATAATGAAAAAATATATTCTTATTGAGAAAACAATGGCCTATAATAATATCCCAACAGTTGTAATTTTTTTGCACTATAGGAGTGCTTTAACCTTCGCATTTAAAATTAAATATTGTATTAAATTTTGGCTCTCCAAGTAAGGTATGATACCCGTACAATCTGGACGGTATTTCTATTATATGTATTATAATTTGTTTAAGCTTTCTAATATGCAAGATGCTCATGGTAACATCTCATTAAAAGTTTTAGACGATTTGTTTAAAAAATATTTAATCACTTCCGGTTATACCAGATTGTTAAATTCTGTAAAAAAAATTCTTCATCAAAAATTAACGTATTTCGACTCACGTTATCTACATCACTTGACACCTACATATAGCCTGTGTGTAAAAACTAAAAGAGTAATCTACAGAGAACAAGGGTGATGATTCATTTGTTAACGCCTAACTTAAACCGCTTAATCTAAATACATAAAATTAAAAATATGTAATTTTTTACTGAAGTATGAGCTCAATAAAATGGGATGTCGAAGGGCGAAAAGAATGTGATCATTCTAAAACGTTAAAATTATAAAAATGTTGATTATTTCCTAACCACTTTTTAGGAGTGCCATTATTAATTTAGATTTCGACTAAAAGTTGTTTGTATTTATTCATTAAGGTTTGTTAGTAACTTTCATGCTTGATACATCGTTATTAAGTTCATGGGAAAAGTTAGATGTTTATTTTAACGGTACTTATAGTGTACTGTACCAGATGTATTGTTTTATGTATAAGATAAGAACTAGGATTTCATTAAAAATACTACGGTAGTACGTAGTTTACGTTAGTTAATACTCACATAGCATAAATTTACTAGTAAGAGGCTATTCTAACAATTATATATTATATATATATATATATATATATATATATATATATATATATATATATAGGCTACTTTGTTTTTTTTTGAGTTAGGGGTCCGTGGATAATAAACACTTATTTACTTACATACTCAATATTTCATTAACATTTGTTTACTTTATTAAGAGCAACTGCAAAAATACAAAAGAATGAACCTAACTAAAATATTACACAAATCGTCATATGAATTAAAACTTATTTAGTTAATTTTTGCTTACAAATAAAAACAATCGGCTATTAGTTACAAGAATTTAGAATAAATCACTTTTACAATTACACATTTTTACGCTTAAAAGAGTATAATAAAAGAGTACCCTTTCAACATGTATATAAAAGTAATTTTGGTGTTTGTTGAAATTTAATAAGTTACAATAGATTTTACTTAACTGATTTGTGTCTGTCTTGTAATTAATTGACATTTTATTTATTTAAATAGGATACATTTCGAGAAATAACCTATTTTTATAGTTTTGTTCAGATGCCGACATCTTAACATTTTCAAAATCAAAGTTATGACCAGTCTTTTTGTTAGGTTCACTCCTGTGTTAGGTAATTCGTTGTCTCAGCTATTGTGATACCTGACCCGTGTACTGTCCATCACACCCCAAACAAATAATGGTTATCCGAATCACGTCTTGAGAAAACTAATATTTAATTCTAATATTTATGATGGACCCACAGAAGGAAATGCAACTTTGCAAATAAAATATAAAAAACTACCTTTCATAAATGGCCTACACTCGTCCACACTTCTACATCATTTCAACAGTTTCAACACAACTTTTTTCGAGTTTAAAGCAAGACTTGATGCAAATTTGCCTTTTACGACTCTTTTTCAGCGATAACAAAATTCAGCGAGCCTAAAAAAGGCACTGTAAACAAATATAAAAAAAAATCAACCGATACAGCAAATGATCTAAAGACACTTCAACAGTAAGTACATGATTTCATATCATAATGAATATTTATGTTTAGACTCGATCTTTTTTTTAAATCCTAATTAGAAATTTTAATATTCAAACAATTCTAGAAGTAATACAAAGAAACAAGATGCCATTAAATCGATGACAGCATCCCATAAAACCTTAAGCAAAGAGACTTACTCTTGAAACAAAAGAACACTGGTAAACACAGAGATATAAATAGGAAAATCGAAACAGGTTCTTCGATAATTATCTATGTTTTTTTATTGCAGTTTTATATTCCTGTTAAACTAACTTTAGATTGCAAAGTTAAAGAGCTCGAGGTGTTCTTTCAGCCATTTTTTACCATAAATGACTTTTGTCTTTATTCTCTGTAACGAGCCAATCGTGCCTTGGGTCACAAACAATAGTGCTTATCTTGAAGAGTTTTACCATAACATGCTTGAAAACACAAAGAAAATATTTTGTTTTCCATGTATGCCGACTACTTCTTTTTAAGTAACATATTACGATTCATTTGATAATATCAAATCCTGAACGTTGTTATTAAAGAGTGAAAATTTTAGCACTATCTCCAAAGTTGGATAAGTAAGTCGATTTTTCTTTCTGGAATAATATATTGGTCGTACTACTTTATAAAAAAAAGTGATAAAACAGATCTGGATAACTATCGCAGTAGTTTTACTGTTTACAAAAATCCTAATAAACAGACTGGCCAGTAAACTCAATCAATATCCACCGAAAAAGGCAAGATTTCAAAAAAAACTTCAGTATAAGAAATCATTTGACAACAACGTGACTCGAAACAAAAAAGGCGATAAAGTACAATTTCAACTTGTGTTTGTCTTTTCTCGACTTTCAGACTTGACACAATGGAGCATTGGGCTATTATCAAATCACCTAAATATGCTAGTATAGACAGCAAATATATTGACCTATTAAATTATATCTATAACAATGCCACCTCTACAGTTCAGCTACCTCAATGTACTAATCCCATTAATATCGAGAAAGGTCTAAGACAGAGTGCTACACTATCGTCAAAATTGTTTACATTGAGGTTAGAGGATGTACTCGAAAATTGAATTGGCAGAATGCTGAATTATTATTTGGAGATAAGCAAACGATGTTGTCTAGATCTGAAAATAATTCAAATTATGTTGGAAGAACTAGAACAATATTCAGGTTGCCCAAATGAATAAGAAGGAGGTTAGCATGGACAGAATCAACATAAGTGAAGCAATGGCGTAGCACACCACTATATTCCCAGCAGAAATATATGCTATTTATACCGGTCTTCGAGAAAATCTGACGAGGAATTATAGGGACTGGATCGTTCTCATTTTCTCCGACAACCAGGTAGCGCTAAAAGCATTTGGGATTGTCTTCATCGCTCTGGCAAGACACAACAAGGAATCTCTCTTACATGGATACAAGGACATCCTAGGAAATGAAGAAATGAACCGACTTGCAAGACAAGGGTCAACTACCACATTTATTGGACCGGAACCAGAATTTTGGCATTACTAAGGCTGCTATTCATGGGTGTTTTGTCTTAATGGATAAATCATCAACACCAGACTCATTAGAACCACATTTCAAGCCACAGACCAGCAAACTTTGCTGAGCAAACCATCCAGCAAATTAAACTGCAAAACCCTACGTTTAAGCACACAACAGATTTGGCTGGTGACAGGACTAATAATCGATTATTGCGACTTAAGAAAAGACCTACACAAAATGAGCATATATAATGTAGAATCAACATGTAGATTAAAGAACGAAGGGAACGAAACACCCTCACACATCAGCTTCGAATGTGAAGATCTGACTTACTGGAGACACCTTTGAGAATCGATCAATTCGGAATGCTTATAACCAGAGGACAAACTAGTGAACAGACTGCTAAATCTGATGAAGACAACCAACACATAAAACAGGTATAACAGGAGAAACAATATGGCTTAAGACTGCGGTGTAAGGGCTTCTCAATCCTAGTCTGCTATTACATTCCATCAATCAATCAATAACGTGATCAATTTCTGGAAAATTGGAATAAACATTGAATAAATATATTCCCCCTGTATTTTCGTGCATGTTTGTTTGACCAATGCGTTCTGCCCTGAATTACTTATGATGCTCAATCCTGGACTACAACCAGTCGAAGAGATTGGAGAAGAAACCAATTAATCCGAAAATGAACAAAAATAAAAAAACTTTGCAGACACCGTCAGGGATCTCAAATGGAATTTCGCAGGTCACGTTACAAAATATGATAAGGAAAGATTGGCTAAAATACTTCTTCAATGGCGACCTTACCTCGGCAAAGAATCAAGGGGAGAACCTCCAACGTGATGAACGGATGATTTGAAGAAAACGGCGAAATTTATATGGCAAAGTACCAATAAAAATCATTGTAGCTGGCCAGAATTGAGGAAGAAGTAAGTCCAAAAATATATTAGACTGAAACAGAAGACTATAATCATCTAATAATGCAGTCATTGTACATTTTATTTTAAGTAGATCAACAAAAAAAAAAGAGAGATAAAATTTACATACTTTAATATTTCTGAAAATGTAGCAAGTGACGTTCGTCAGCCTGATGAATTCTTTTGAAAATGTCTTAATTCACATAAAATCAAATTTATTAGATAATACAAGAGAAAAAAACGAAAATTAACCGAAATATTCTCTCATATATCTCAACTCGCACATATATTGTACAAAGCGAACCCGTTGTTTGAATTAAAAATAAAAATAAAGACCTGCCAATTTTGAATCGGTTAGATAAAATTTCTAATAAGATTTTCATGTTTCTAGAAAGGGGTAGCCAAGCTAAGAAGGGAGGAGGGAATATTGCCCCCTCTTCCGACACCACCAAGTTAGGTACACATTAACCGGTAAAATAGCTTCATATTATTCAGATCAGACACTAAGAATCTCTATTTAATTATATTTAATATTTCAAAAATATCATTCTGCTTTAACTAAAATAACGTTAATATTATTACGAACTTTATAGTATTGTACATTTCTTAATATTAGTTTGTGTTCGTAGTTTGTAGGGTTTTAGGTATATTTTCTAATGTAACGAACTTGGTAACGTTTTATATTTCTAAAGGCGGCACCACACATGCGGCATTCGCCGATTCCCGAACAACAAATGTTCGTCATTCGACAAACATCTACTAGTGTGGATGGAGGGTTTGAGGTGAACGTTCAGCATTCGCCGAACACCAAACATTTTCCATCGGTTGTCGGTAAATTTACACGAATCAAAGGAAACGAACATTTGCCAAGCGGAAATTTGTGTAGTTGACCACACATTCGGTGTGTGCAAGCAAAAAGTTTTGTTTATTTTCCTATTTTCATAAAAATGGATTGGTCAAACGAATTGGTATGGGAGTTTTTAGATTTATACGAAAAAGAACCGGCTATTTGGAATCCTGCACATCATCTACATAAAAATAAAAATGTAGTACATGATTCCTGGAAAAGAATACATGAAGAATTAAGTGTTGAAACCCTTAAAAACAAAAAAGATTCTTTAATGGCTTATTTTCGTACGTGCCTAAATAAGTTGAAATCGACAAGAAAAACAGGAAGTGGTACTGATGACATATATAAACCAAATTGGTTTGCCTTTGAACGAATGACACGCTTTTTAAGAGATACACCACGTAAAACTTTAGAGTCTGAGGCATGTAGTAAGATATATTATCATGACCTGCCTGCTCCACTGTGTCCGCATCCATCATCTTCTCTTGGGTTTTCTTTTTTTATTTAGCAGCAGATTTGCTGTGCCTATTACTATAAAAGCACTAGCAGCAATAATGGTTGTATTATCCATTTTCCACTCTAGTATTTTAAATTAATTTTTTCGTGCCAAAATTAGCACGAGCATTCGTAAACTTTCCGCCCCGAACTGATGGTCGGCAAAAGTCGCATGTGTGGCGCACTGTGTTCGGGAATTCGCGATTAGTTTGTCAAATAGTTCGCCAAATTAGCAAATATTCAGGATTTGGCGAATGCCGCATGTGTGGTGCCGGCTTAAGTATTAGTTTGTGTTCGTAGTTTATAGGGTTTTAGGTATATTTTCTAATGTAACGAACTTTGTAGCGTTTTATATTTCATAGTATTAGTTTGTGTTTGTAGTTCGTAGGGTTTTAGGTATATTTTCATAATGTATTTATGTAATTTTACCTTTGTTAATTTCCTCAGGGGACGACTATGAAGAAGGTCTGGAACTTTTTAAAGAATTCGATTTCCTTATTTTTAACATGGAACGCCTATGATGGAAGGTTTAGAAATCGCCGGATTATTCCTTTTTCTTATTTTGATTACCCCATGTATTATGGAAATCCTTCTAGAGAATTAGGGAATCTTCCGGTATCAACCAAAAGGGTATATAAAGGGTCCAGGATCGACTTTCTTGGTCAGTATATTTCGAGAGTTTGTCGACGCAAGTTGAATTAGTTTGACAAGTGTCAAAAATAAGGTTGACAATGAAAAGTTATTAAAATTATACAGTGTGTGTAGTTTCTTCGAAGATCGGCCGTCCGGAACAATATGATAGATTTTACTATTCTCCTGTTATAAGCTAAAATGAATCACAAGTTAAGAGTTTTGAGAAGACAATAAAAAACTTTATAAAGCATTTAAGGAGGCTGTAAGCAGAAATCCTTCTTCATATAATTAGCTACACCTCACTTCATTCCAGACCAGTGGCATTATAGTATCTTTAGAACACCTCTGTACTGCAAAAATTGAACCAAGTGTAGGATCTGGTGCTGTACGATGTCGCTTGTGGAGAGAAATGCAAACTACGATTCCACTTCTTCAAACAGAGACGGACTCTATTATAGCAAGATTTGTCTTCAACAAATCCTTCACTATAAAATATACAATACAACTCAAGCGCAGATGTGACCGATGAAATTAATTAACATCTACACAGATTATTAAAAAAAATCCCCTATCAAGAATATTAACTGGGAAATCAATAAATATGTAGTAGTTCTTATCATTCCATTCTGTGAATATGTTAAACGACTTTTTTCTATTGAATTTCCTATAACTGGTAATAACGCCCTTAGTATGAGAAATGCAATAAAATTTTTCACCCGTTTTTCGTCTAACATTATTTACTAAATTATTTTTATCTTTTACATCCACTAGTCTACTAAATTTTTAATATTTATTTCTATATGCCTTTCACTTTCAAAAGATAACGTTAATGAGCTAAGGTGTTACTGAGACGTAGTGGAACTACTTGTTAAGTTCGATTTTGCACCTATATTAAAGACTTTCCAGAAAGTGAACCTAGAACACTCTCTCTCGTGCACTACTGCACTCAAGATCCATAGTACATTTATACATAGACTGCAAGTCTACCTAGATTGTCTTTAAATTTAAAAGCATAAATTTTTATTACATACTCTTGTTTAAACAAAAGAAATGTATTTTTTCAACATATGTGTTGTTTTGTGAATGTTTGCTATCCTTTATTCTAAGAACAGGTTCAAAGTAATGTACGCCAATTACGTTTTTCTTTACCATATCAGGTAATGAATAATATGACCTAGCATTGTTAGTCTTATTTCTTATCGTTATCTTGTTTCCTTTATATTATCTCTTCTTAGGTGACAGTTTAAATGTTTGAATGAAACATAATTTTTGTTTGTCAACTCTAACAATATAATGAGTAAATATTTATTGTTGAATTTTCGATTATTTTTGAAAAAAATCTTCCAAATTGTAATCTGTACAGTAGTCATTATTTAACAGATTTTAAAATATCTATTTATATTCATCTTCCTACGTCATGGTAATAGATAATCAAGATATTTTATTCAGTTGTGATGTGAAGCTTATAATATAGCTGGTAATTTAAATGTCTACGCTACCGTTTATTTTTGTTTTAGAGGTACGAAAGTGCTGGTAAAATTTTTTTCCGCAATTACATCAATTATTAAATAATGTGTACTTTTTAAGACATACTAATCTTTACTTATAGGTATTAATAGGGCAGCCATACGTCCGGATTTCAGCCAGACCGACTGTGCTTTAAGACTTGCGTTCGGGAGTTATTTTCTAGATTAACAAAATATTCGGATGGATTAAAATGTAAATACTAAAAAGCCAAAATAATGAATAACCTCAGTCACAGAAATAAAACATTTTAGTTAGTCCGTATATTATCAGCGCAAGATGTTATCGCGCACCGTATTTTTACTGAGTCAGTACATGTCCAATCATGCCAGATCGTGTGGTCTCCAATTTTTTGTACAATTTTTTTTGTATGTTTGTTTTATTCGTAAAATAATCCCAAAAATGATTTTTTTTTCAAATTTTTCGAACCACTAGTTTCTTTTCTATTAAATTTTCTAATTGTAAAAATAAGATTTATTCGGCAACAACGATCGATAGCCTATAGCATCCTGTCTTTATTAATATACAATCCATGTGTTATCAAGATAAAAAAAAATCAAACCTGATTTATTAAAAAAAAATGGTAATTTAAAAATTCTACGACAAAATTTGAAAAAATATTCGCAACTTAATTATGAGATTTCAATAGGCGTACATGTTTTGGTGAAATATATCTTCCTTTAAATTAAAACCTCAAGAAGACTTTTACATAAGTATTCCAAAAAAATTATTTTGAAAGAATATTTTGAAAAAGCTGTTGCAGTATCTAATACCCAAATGTACCATGCTTTTTTGCCACATAAAAATGCCAAAATGATGTTTGGTCAAATTTTAGAAAAAATGAAGAAAAAGGACGAGTGCTATTATCAATTAATTCTTTATCCCCATATTTCATCATCTATATTTGCTTACCAATCCCAAACCTATGGTTCGTACGTACGTAGCTGTTACCAGAAATAGCCAAACGTACAATCTGTAACGGAAAGATACTAGCAGAATGTTGTAGTGTTTTCCAAAAATTCATGCAACAACAACTGTATAAAAAATTGTAATACAATTAATTAATTGCACACTTTGTTACTTTGTTATATTTTATTAATGCTATTTTATCTATTAAATAATAATAAACAGTTCCATAATATAGCCACATTAAAATTATAATATACCATTAATGTAATTACATATTTAGACAAATTTGTGGAGAAGTTAACCTCCATAACCTCCAAGCCCATTAAGAACCAAGATCAAACTTCTTAGTTAAGTCACACAACAATGTTTACAATTTTCCTGTTTTTTTTTTTCAGTTTTTTAAAGATCCTTTTTTTTTGAAAAATTCGATTTGAAAGATTCAAAATTTTTTTTAAAACTTTTTTTCGTAATGTTAAATGTATTGTATCACGAAAAACCGTTAAGAATACTTTAAAATGAGCCACCAGCCATTGCTGCCAGAAAACTCTTTCTGGATATTTGGTATAATTTAATGGGTAAAACAAATATACAAATTACTGTGAAATCTAGTTTTAACCCTGATTTGATTTGATATGGAATTAAAAAAAAATTCTGACAAACTACAATCTGAATTAAGATTAAGAAAAATGTGTGATTTAAGAATTTTCACTTATTCTAAAAATAAAAATATTTTTAATTTCTTACTGTTGTTATTTTTTAATATTTTATTGAAAGCGTCGGAAAAATCATGGTAAGTCTAGGTATTAAACAAAACTCTTATAAGAAGCCCAATATGCACCAGTTTTCAATGAGAACTTGGCTGGAATCTCTTACCACTCCCTGCTGAATTTTTTTTATATTTATAGAAATTAAATGTTGTACTAGATACCTAAATACCTGTTTTAGTACTAAGTTGCCTTGATATGTATTTCTGGAAAATATAAATACGCATTTTTTCCAGAAATGGTGTTAATTTAAATTAGCGATTTAAAATTAACTAAGACTTGGCTGATTACCATTTTCGCATAATTATTGTGGTTTAATAAAATATAATACAGTTAAATAAATATAGAATTTAAATTATATTTTGTTGTTCATATCTCAGTTGATATATATATATATATATATATATATATATATATATATATATATATATATATATATATATATATATATATATATAATTTTATCATAAATTTTGCCAATATTAAAATGATACAATAGAATAATTATTTTATTTTCTGCTTTATACAGAATATATAAAATGTCACAACTTTTCCAAATGTCCTAATTTATCGTCTACACATTTATTTTTTTTTTTCATTCAGACGTACGTCTATTATCACATGCATAATATTTAGTCGTTGATGCGTTAAGAATGCTTTTGTATTGGATGAGATTTGAAGCAGGCTCTGACGTCAAACATATTTCACAAGTAGTAGTCAAAATAAATTTCGTATCTGAGCTTCCTTACAGACAATATTCAACCTCAATTAACTTTGAAAAACTCACTCTTAATCCATGCTTTAAAGTTTTAGGTTTTAACAGTTTTAAATCCTTCTAAAATATCGAATAATATCTTGTAAGTAAAAGTTCACTTGATTACTTTGTTTCTATATAAAATATACTACTTTCCTTGGTTTCCGTCCGAGTTCTTTTACAAAAATAAGACTGTATGCAGTCAGCATACTTCAATTTCTAGTAATAGTATCACGAAAGTAGTAGAAATTAGCTAATACTTCCTGTCAGATTGTCTCCATGTTTTATTAATTTTTATTTTAACTTATAAACTGCTTCTTACATATCATTAATCTTTTCCTTAGATTTTTGGGTAATTCCTCAACAAACTTTACATAAGACAGGTTTTCCTAGTAATGTATTTTAATTTATCTAGGGCCTAATAATAATGTTATTTTACTAAGAAATTTGAAATTATTCGTAAAGTGTCTTAGTTCCTTTATAAAAAGCATAAATAATCGTAATTAAGTCCCCTTTTTACCAAAATTTTTTACTTCATCACTTTGTGTTGTTTGCACACGAAGATATGCCACTTTTTATTCTTGTGTGTTTTTACTGATTCACCGTCAATTTCCAAATAATAATCATAACTTAAAATTTCATGAAACTCCATTGCTATTATTGATCATTGAAAACTATATAGGGGATGATTGATATACAGGATATGCGCAAATCCATTTATCATATCATTTTTGGGTCAAAAAATTGGACTTTCATTCGGGTATTTTTCATTATGGAGATTCTTGTTTATAAAACAGGGTGTCACACATAAGCATTTCTTAAGATATGGAAATGAAAGTAGGAAAGTGTATTTTTAAAAAAAATATATTTATTTAATTCTTACTGAAATCTTAACTTTTAAGTTTCGCACTATTCCGGTGAATGTATAGATGTCGTTCGACTGGCGATATTTTTCAGACTGACATCGACAAGTCGGCTGATGTTAATATCACACCGATATGTCTCGGAATTTATATTTTATAGAGCCAATTGTTACCTGTGAATGTTGCTCTCGGTTCGATACAGCTCCACTCACGAGACCATAAGATGGTCGAAATACGTAGGGAGAGAAAACCAGAGTTGTATTTGCAGGAAATAAGCTGTTTTATATATATATATATATATATATATATATATATATATATATATATTCATGTTTGCTTGATTCTATAACGTAATATAACTTGAAATCTAATAATTTAACTTGATGAGTCTCGCTTAGAATTTGACGATATTTTCGACACAGTAATGAAAATATTAAATATTTCGAAAAATATGACTAACTTAAGTTTTTAGGAAATGAGACAGAGAAGTTAAAGATCTTACCAAAAGATAGTTGTTCATAGGATTCACAAGATTAGCCTTTTTTAATTGCTTATTAATTATTTTTCACTACATTTTCACGAAATATATCCTTTAATAAAAAAAAATTGTGTTTTCCTAAATCAGTTAATTCATTTTTGACATCCCATATTTTAAACAAACAGCAAGCAATGAAAGTCCTATCTTTTTAACCCAAAGAATATATGGTTAACGGATAGGCCTCCTTTTTCCCTGTATATGAATAGTTACTATCAACAACAACACATCATTTTAGCACTGCCATGTCATTAATAAAATTAATATTCTTATAACTTCTTAATCAGCTTGACCCATTTTAGAAAACAGGTTATTGTTTATCTACTGAATTATTTTGGTAGCCTTCAATGATTTGAATACAATTTTACTGGTATATTGAGTTTTATGGCATTACCGATACACATAATTTAGTAAGTTTTAGTAAAGCATTTAACCGAAAATAAAATATAATTACCGTTGGTAATACTAGCAAAAGAAGGCAGATCGAAACTAAAATGTACAAACAAAAAATGCTCTTCTTAAGTAAATGAATAAGATTAAAAGTGTTCAATGATTTCACGCAAGGGGGGGGGGGTGATGAGGGGAGTCTTCTATACTTTGACATGGGAAGATAACTATGATAAAGCCTTAAGAAAAAATATAATATAGTAGTAAAAACAATATTTTCGATTGAAATAGTTAAGCAATATCATTATTTTCATGTTATGAAAATAGTTGTTTAAACCCATTTGAAGCAGTAAAAAATTTTTTTTTACTAAAAATATTTCATAAATAATAACATAAAATATTGTAAGAGATTTGGCAACGCTCTGTGTAGCACGGCATTGGTAAACCTATCAAGCTTACCGTCCCTACATTCCCATAAGAACACGTGTAATACCATACGCACTTTTCAATCAATTACCTTAGAAAATCTGCTGCTAATAATTCTGAAAAAAAATCAGGTAGCTTTAGGACAACCTTACTAATGTTTCTAGTAAAATTCATTGATTTCTGTTAAGTAAACCACCGAACCTCCTTAAGAAATGATTTAATGAACAATTGACAGAGAATTATGCTGAATTCGGGTGATCAATAAGTTTAAATGAAAGGTCTACGACCTTCCACCAAGGGTTTTACATTCTCTAAGGCAAAACATTATCAATAAGATACTCTATACAATCTAAACTACATTCTTTGGAAATTAAGCTGTACTAAAAAAAAACCTATTCAGAAATTATTGAAATTAGGTATGTCATTTTTAAAGTAAATATTAGATCAAACAAGAATTATAATATTTACTAAATTAAAGTAATAACGGTAGAAATGCACCCAAATGTATTTGTGTGGGATTTCTCGGTGAGCTAAGTTTTAGTTGTCAACCATAACAAAGAAAAGATCGGTTTCTAGTAAACAATTTTATGTCAAATTGATTGTTTTATGTGTTTATCGGAAATAGAAATGATCCAAAAAAATCTATTTTGAATATTCTAATATTGGACAAACGACGAATATATGGTAAAGAAAGACAGACAGTTATTTTATAAAATATTGTTTAAAATAATTTCCAATGATTATTTTGTCGCGTTGATTGCGTTAGGTTAGGAATTTGAAATACATGCTATTTTGGGAGCCTGTCTTTCTTAATCTCTTTTAAAGGCCTATACTGATTTTAAAGTGACCGATGTGTCTAATGCATGAAATTTCAGATGCCCGAAAAAAGTTATTCACTTCTTAACTAATATGACAGGAAAGCGGGTAAATATTTAACTAAATATTTTATGCTCACCGTTATTTTGTAGAAAGGTATTATCTGAAGGATATAAACATGCTGCCTTCGAACAGAAGTGTATTACAGATGGCAATAAGGACGCTACAACCTAAAAAATTTCCATTGGAAAGAAAGTCATGTGATATCGCTTTTAGAAGGTATTTTAATTCAATGTCAACTCGCCTTTGAAATCCTTGTAGTTGGCTGTGGGTTTATGAAAATATTATCATTCCTGTTTAACCAACTTTATTCGTTAACAATGACGAAAGCCACTGTCAAAATTCCCAAGATAAATTGGCTTCGAACAGAGAATTAAATACCTTGCAAATAAGATATATCTTTCCATTTAAAGTTCTGTGATGCTAAAAATAGAACCTATTATCTAAAATTCTAAACTGGTTGATCTTTTAAAAGTCAAGTTATTTTAGAAATTCTTGTAATGGTCGTCGCGTTATTATAACCTTTTACACTTAGTTTCAATATCAAATCTAAGAGTTAAAAGGCCTTCAAAAAAGATATGGTACTACAACTTTTTCTTTAAAAAAATTTGAGTTGTCTAGTTCACCGTTTTTAAGTATGATAAAATTGCCTGCGTTCTTATTAGAACAATATTTGTTTTTTCGTTTTTGTTTCTGATATTTTAGTGCTAATTTACTCTAAGCTAATAATACTCTAGTATTATTTTGTTTCTTTTAACCTTGTGTATTAAATATAGATATAAAATATACCAAACTCTTTTAAATTCCAAATAATAATTTATTGATCATTGAGAGAAATATTAATTGCTACTTTGCTTTTATTTTCTCCGAACAGCAGCATAGTAATTTTACATATCGAGGACAAATATTTCTGGTTTTGTTCTACTACGAAATAGGTACCTTTACCTCTTAAAATTATACTTGGGTCCCACCTCATAAATTCGTTTTAAAGTAACAATATATTTAATAAAATGCCTTGAGCTGTCTGTAACACAAATTAAATTACTAATCTTTCAACTGGTTTTTATCCACAATCTCATTAAAACGTCCAAAGTAGGTTTCCTAACGGTAATTCTAGCATCTTCAAAGCGTATTTAACTTCGTTTTCACTGCATTGATAAGCTCGTTTATACGAATTCAAATTATCGTCTGTGTTATTGTGAATTTAAATTTACCATGAAAATGAGGTTTGCCTAATTTCTAGTATAAAATACTTTATAATTCTTTAAACTGTGCAATAATGGATAAGTTAAATATCCCTTTATATTTTTTATATATCGACCAAACCATATCAGTGAGATTTGGTAAATAATTTCAGATCCAAATGAGGTTATGTTTGACAGAAATTGAAATAGGGCAAATATTTCAATTCGGCACATAATGCATATAATGGAATCAATAAATTTTAAAATTCAGGATACAAAGGGACTGATTTACAGAACAGATTGAGAATGAAATAAAAATTATCAACATTTTTGACATGTATATCTCGAAAAAATATTTGCAATAAACTTTAATTAATTTAGTCTTAACCGACACTTTCTAGCTTCAGCTGTTTGAGCAGGCTGTATATAAATCTGAACTATCCATTGCCATATTTTAAACAAAATATACACACAGGAAATTTATTTACTAACCCAATGTGTTATTTCGTCAGATTTCAGCCCTAGTTTCGTCCTTTTTCATAGAAAATCAACTTTCTGAAATCTTCATACTTGACTCCTCGATAACTTTTCACAAGAGTAAAGTGACTGAATTTGCTCTATGTAGTTTTTCGTATTTCGTTCTCACACTCTTCCTTATTTGTTTCTATAGAGTGTAGTTTTACTTTGATAGCGACATTTATCAAGATATACTCTGATATCGCAGGTTCCTAATATTCCTTTTATCAATTCTCACTTCTCCTTTTCCCTTATCCAGCACCGTATGCACAAATATATTCATACATTCTATGCCTTGCGCAGCAACCCATTAAAAAAATCAGCATCCATATCAAGTGATCTGATATCTTCATTTTCTTTAGGATATTACAGTTTCTTCCATTTACTGCCATCAACTACTGGTATGTCTTCAGATTGAATTCTCATAAATTATCTATTATTTGTCTTGTATGTAAGATTTCTTCTCATGTTTTTTTTTCAGGTATAAAACCCGCCCATTCTTTAAAAATTTAGGAAGATTAAGAGAACTTTCCTATAGTTTTCTCATTTTCTGGTCAATCGGCTCCGACTTTTCTTATTTTTCTAACTAGTTTTTGCACCTGTTTAACTCTGTCTCTCCTTCCATTTTAATGGCTTATACTAATATTATATCTTCTCCTACAAACATCCTTGTTTTTAATTTGCTGAACAACTAAAAAAGTGCCTAAAAGCTCTTGAAGTCCCATTTGCATAAATCAAAATGTTTTATATTCCTGAAGTCTATCAGAAATATTCACAATGAATGCGAAATATAAAAAATTAGAAGCAGTTTTTCTGAGTAGACACGAAAAAGGTCCAGAAATTACTTATACAGAGAACGGCTAAACACCCTGTTAAAGTGTATGTCTAGGAATGCTTAGCTCTCCTGGATTTTAGTGATTGTGTCTTTTTACTGATAACTTGAACGCAGCAAGAATGAAAACAATTTATAAAAATGTTTAATAAAATCTGCTGAACGCTGGTTTGGAACCTATTATGATTTAAAGATTCTACTAAAAGAAGACAATGGCACGAAACATCATACTGGACAAAAGAAAAATGGATTACTACCCTGGAGTGCCCTGCTTCTCCGCCTGATGCAAATCCTATTGAAAATGTATCGGGTTTAATAGTTGTGCTCTTAGAGTTTCATTTCTTCTTATTGCCATGAATTTGGTCTTTAGTGCATTTATCTTTAAACCATACGTTTTCCCTACACTATTGTGCGACTGCATATCTTGTTCGTTATCTGTGATTATCGCAATGTCATCTGCGTAACGAATGTTATTTGTCCGGTATCGGTTGACCTTTATACCGCAATCAAAGCCTTCAGGTGCCTCCGCAAAAACATTCTCTCCATGGAGGTTGAACAACATAGGAGACAAAATACACCCCTGTAGTACCCCTCTCAAAATTTCAACTTCTTCTATGTTGGTAGACTTGTTTAGCCTCAGTCATGCTTTTTGGTTCCAATAGAAGTTCTGAATAACTCTTCTATCTTTTTCGTTAATATTAGCGTTGCGTACCATTTTTATCATTATATCGTATTTTACGGAGTCACGCTTTTTCATAATCGATAAATGTGAAGGATACGAAGAAATAACTGAACTAAATGACTCATTAAGCTCATTAGTCAATGGTCTTTGCATTTTACCGCTTTTTGCGACTTAGATATCATTATGAATCTTGAGAAAACCCAACTTTACAACTTTTATAGTATATTCCACCTCGCTACGGAAAATGGGTGGGCCGGACAAGTTTTCCGTGGGTAGGATTGTGGTAAGGTAATTCGGTCTATTATCCCTAAAGAGGGACGGAGCGTATTCTGTCCAGATTTTAGCTAGTTCTTCCTGGGCATGGATGTAATCATCTTTATCATTTTTTAGACGAGTGTTATGGTGTTTCTTGTATACATACGCAATTTCCTTAACCTTTTTGTGTAGTCCAGAGCTATCACTTTTTTCTTGTAATAATTTTATTTCTTCACATCGTTTCTTTATCCTCTTTTCCTTTGCTATTTTGATTTTTTCCCTTATCTTGTGCTGAGTTACTTTGTGTTTCTCTTGATTCTGCTGGATTTTGTACTATCTGCGTTGCTCCATTAGGTAGTATTTCTTCTATCATCCATTCGTTTTTGTAGTTCCTTTTTATTTTATTTGCGATTGCTTCGTTAGCCTTAGATATAGCATCTTTATTTGGTCTCAGGATTTTTCTTCTTTCCCTAAAGTTATCGTTGATGTCTCTACTATATGTGGCTTTAAGATGTTCATCTCTCATTAATTTCTTCGTGTCTATATATTTATGGTTAGCTGTTTTCTTTATCTTTGCTAAACGAAGCTTTACAATCGCGATTAGAGGGCTGGGATCAGACGAAATATCCGCACCAGGATAAGCGGCCACTCTTGTTATAAAGTTTCGAAATCTTTTATTTATCAAAATGTAATCGATTTGATTACGGATTATATGACCTAGATGATCACCTGGTGCTTGCGGGTGTATATACCCCAAATAAACCTAAAAATTACAAAAATAAATAAAACTTTTTAAGATTCCTAATATAGTTGTTAAGAATATTTTTGCTTATAAAGAATTTTATTTGTAGAAATGACGCCGGCTGGGTTAAATATCGGCTATTAAATATAAATTCCGACATATACACCAAATAACTTCATACATATACAACGAGAATTTGTTCCAACCCAACAGCTCCATTAAATAACTGACATGACGTAATATTATATCTGCATACAAATAAAAACAAATGATGCGATAAAACGGTAACATATCCGCGAAAGAAGGAAAGCCGTTATGCACGGGATGTAGGCAATTATTTTGCGGGTTAGTAAAGCAAAATCAAGAAGAAAATGATCTCGTAATCGTAGATTTGAGATTCAAGAATTTGATAATGTCAAAGCAATGCGCTTGAACGTTAAGTTACTGAATTTATTTTAATCAGTACCTCTCAATATCTGCTTTTAAAAGTATCTTACATTTAAAATCACTAGTAAATTATGAATGACAATGTATATATATATATATATATATATATATATATATATATATATATATATATATATATATATATATCCATTCTTATATTTTATTTTAAATCTTTTTCGTTTTTATTTAATAAAAATTACTTTCATTTTGCAAAGGTAGTTATGACTTTGTTCCAAAAACAACACATGTCAAAAAAAAACACTTGTAGTGCCAACATTAACATTAATTTAAAATGCCTCAGGTATTTTTAATATATATATATATATATATATATATATATATATATATATATATATATATATTTACAGTTTGTTTTAAAACAGCAGCAGCGGTATAAATGCCTTAGGTGTACGGGGTGTCTCATTTTCGATACTTTTAGGGGGTATTGACGTTATTATCAAAGATAGACTATTGCGGTTTTCACTTTACTAGGTGTCCTACTTTTTAACGAAGCGGAAGATTCCGGTGTCAAATTTGTCACAGGTTTTTTACTTTTTAATCTACAGGGTGATTTTGAATATATTCGTTTTTTAGGCACATTTCGTACTTCCGTTATGCGTTAAATTATCAAAAAGGTAAAAACTCGTTTTTTACGTCGAGTTCAGTGGCTTCAGTTTTTTTCTAAAAAGTTTAATTTTTGAGAAAATTAATTAAACTTATAATTTTTAAATATGACATCATGTATATTATTTTAGATATTGATTAAGTATAATTTATGCTTTTCAAAAATATGTAATGTGTTTATTTTGTTTTGAAAAACCAGGTCAGAATTCGATATTTTCAATAATTTACTTTATTTGTCACGGTAAGCTATGGCCAATTTATAACAAACAAATGCAAAATTTTGACAATAATAATTATATCTTTTAAAGTTAATTTTAATGTCTTTCTATATTTTCAATTGTAAACACTTAATTATTATTACATTTTTTACTTTAAATAACACTGTTATTATAAAACCAGGTGGTTAAAATTTGATTAGAAAGAAACAAGAACAACATAATTTCACAAAATTAAAGTAACAAAAACAAAAAGAAACACTAAAACTAACAACAACCAGGATTTTTTTTAAAAATGGTTTTCAAAATGACGGCCATTTTCTCGAATGCCATATCGGCACACTTTTGTTATTCGTCGAATTGCATTTAAAAGAATTATGAAGATTTTGGGAGGCCAAACCAATTGTCACACGAAGTTTCGCTATAGATTCATGTGTTCTTACTGACCTCTAGGTATCTACGTGCTGTGATACCCCCTTCATACATCCTGTAGGCTATACCTCGGCCCAAAACACAACACGAAAGACCAACCCCGAAGCGCCCTTTCGAAAATTAAATGGTGATTTTCTGCAGGCGAATGCTTCATGTTGTGATGATTAAAAATTCCCGCACTTGAAAAATAACATTCGTCAGACTAGATGACAAATCTGCCAAAAGATTCGTTGGTACGGATTTGTTCTAAATACCATTGACAAAACGTTATTCGGCGCTCATTATCTCCGGGGTGTAAATGTTGCACTATTTTAAATTTATATGGATGGCATTTATACTTTTCCAAAATTCTTTCAACGGCAGCTTTTGCTACACTACCTTCTTCCTCTATTTTTCTACAGGATGATGAAGTTGTTGCTGCTGCATAAAATAACACATTTGTTTCTTTTCTCTTCTATCTTCTTTGACGTATGTTTTGAGACGCAGCTGAATAAAAGATCCGTGTTCAATTAATAATAACGCTTTAAATAAAGGGTGTTTTTTATAGAGGTGTAGAACTTTTAGATGGAATAAAACAAAGATGAATTTTTTAAATTGACATGAAATTTACTTTATTCGAAAGATAACCTTCTGGCATTATAATTTAAATATGACTTCTGGCATATGACCGCCACGGCTGGCTCGGACGTAGTCTAATCTGGAGGTCCAATTTTCGATAACTTTTTTTAACATTTGTGGCCGTATATCGGCAATAACGCGGCGAATGTTGTCCTCCAAGTGATCAGTCGTTTCGGGCTTATCGGCATAGACTAGCGACTTCACATATCCCCACAGAAAATAGTCTAGTGGCGTTAAGTCGCACGATCATGGAGGCCAATTCACAGGTCCGAAACGTGAAACTATGCGGTTACCAAACGTTTCCTTCAATAAATCAATTGTGGCACTAGCTGTGTGACATGTTGCCGTCTTGTTGAAACCACAGCTCCTGCACATCATGGTTGTTCAACTGATGAACGAAAAAGTCAGTAATCATGGCTCTATAGCGGTCACCATTGACTGTAACGTTCTGACCAGCATCGTTTTTAAAGAAGTACGGACCAATGATTCCACCAGCCCATAAAGCACACCAAACAGTCAGTTTTTCTGGAAGTAACGGTGTCTCAACATACACTTGAGGATTATCATCACTCCAAATACGGCAGTTTTGTTTATTAACGTATCCATTCAAACAAAAGTGAGCTTCATCGCTAAATAAAATTCACTTATGAAAATCGGGATCAACGGCAATCTTGTTTTGGGCCCATTCACCGAATCTACGCCTTGCTAGGTAATCGTGTGGCTTTAATTCTTGCACGAGTTGGATTTTGTAAACACGCAAACCAAGATCTTTCCGCAAAATCTTCCATAAAGTGAATGGAAACATATCCAATTCCTGTGCACGATGGCAGATCGGTTCTTCCTCTACGCTACGCGCTACAGCAGCAATGACTTCTTCTGTACGCACTGTACGACGTCTCTGTGGATGCGTACTATCATTTAGAGTAAACGTGGTGCGAAAACGTTCCATAATTAATCGAATTAATTGCTCTGATGGACGATTATGTTGACCGTAAAATGAACGTAGTGCGCGATACGTATTTTGAACAGAACCATGATTTTCAAAATAAATTTGCACAATTTGGAAGCGTTGTTCAGGCGTCAGTCTATTCATGTTGAAATGCCAAACCAAACTAAACATAAATCACTTGACAGCTGACAAAATGGCCGCCAGTTAAAAAAGTGTTGCCAACTTAAAGTTCTATACCTCTATAAAAAACACCCTTTACATTACATACTGAAACATAATTCAGAAGCTTCTTGAAAACTTTCATTGATTTGTATAAAATATACTAACATATCATACTTTGCATAATTATCATAAACGGTCATTGTAAATGCAAAATAAATAAAAAGTAAAATAAAAACACCTCCGTAACAAAAATATTTCATAAATAATAACAATGTGACTAAACTGTGAAGTTTTGGACATGTACCTTTCGTTTCTTATAAACTGGCCATGGCCTACTGTTACAAATAAAGTAAATTATTGAAAATATCGAATTCTCACCTTGTTTTTCAAAGTAAAATAAACACATTACATATTTTTGAAAAGCATAATAATAATACTTAATCAATATCTAAAATAATATACATGGTGCCACATTTAAAAAATTATAAGTTTGGTGAATATCTCAAAAACTGAATTTTTTAGAAAAAAACTGACGCCACTGAACTCGACGTAAAAAACGAGTTTTTACCTTTTATCTTCAAACCATACGTTTTCTCTACACTATTTATTTTATTTAGCAGTGACTGCATATCTTGTTCGTTATCTGTGATTATCGCAGTGTCATCTGCGTAACGAATGTTATTTATCCGGTATTGGTTGACCTTTATACCGTAATCAGAGCCTTCAGGTGTCTCCGCAAAAACATTCTCCCCGTAGAGGTTGAATAACATAAGAGACAAAATACACCCCTGTAGTACCCCTCTTAAAATTTCAGATTCTTCTATGTTGGTTGACTTGTTTAGCCTCACTCATGCTTTTTGGTTCCAATAGAAGTTCTGAATAACTTATATATTTTTCGTTAATATTAGCGTTGTGTAACATTTTTATCATTATAACGTGTTTTACGGTGTCAAACGCTTTTTCATAATCGATAAATGTTATATATATATATATATATATATATATATATATATATATATATATATATATCCTTTCGTTGGTCAATGCAGTTTTGTACAAGCGTATTTAAGCAGAAAGCTGGTTCAAGTGTACCCATTTCGCTCTTGATACGGATACGAAGAAATAACTTAAGTAAATGACTCATTAAGCCCATTAGTCAGTGGTCTTTGCATTTTACCGCTTTTTGCGACTTAGATATCATTATGAATCTTGAGAAAACCCAGTCCATTGGAATATAGCCTGTGTTATATATGGCATTGAAAACCGTTACCAACATGGCGACGTTGTTATCTTCCAGCAGTCTTATGGCCTCCGCAATAATGCCTTCCGGTCCAGGACCCCTGCCCAACTTTACAACTTTTATAGCATATTCCAAATAAATAAAAAGTTAAATAAAAACACCTACGTAACAAAAATATTTCATAAATAATAACAATGTGACTAAACTGTGAAGTTTTAGACATGTATCTCTTGTTTCTTATAAATTGGCCATGGCCTACTATTACAAATAAAGTAAATTATTGAAAATATCGAATTCTCACCTTGTTTTTCAAAATAAAATAAACACGTTACATATTTTTGAAAATCATAAATTATACTTAATCAATATCTAAAATAATATACATGGTGTCATATTTAAAAAATTATAAGTTTGGTGAATACCTCAAAAACTGAATTTTTTTAGAAAAAAAACTGACTACGCCACTGAACTCTACGTAAAAAACTCTATAAAAACGGATTTTTTCCTTTTTGACAAAATAACGCATAAGGGAAATCGAAATATGCCTAAAAAACGAAGATTTTCAAAAATACCCTATAGATAAAAACTAAGAGAGCCGTAACAAATTTAACACCGGAACGTTTCGTTTCGTTAAAAAGTGAAAACCGCATCACTATATCTTTGATAATAACTCCAATACTCCCTAAAAGTGTCGAAAATGAATTTTAGTTTTTTGTTATTCCTGTAAAATGAATTTTTTTGATTTATGCTGTTTTTGCTAGGAACTCTTCAATTGGTTTTCATGTATATTTTTAACAATGCCTAAAATCTCAAAAGTAAAATTCTGAAGACAATTACTAGACCTTTTAAATGAATAAACATACAGTCTGGAGAGTTTGTACAATATTTTTCTTTTTAAATATTATTTACCACAAGTCAAAATTATGATAATACGTTTTTAGAGACAAATAAAGTTTTTTTTCAACGTAATTTATTGCTTTACGATAATACAGCACCAACGTGAGAACACTACATTCCATAATAATTACTAGACAATGAGTTTCACTGTTATTAGCAAATACATGATTTTTATCATTTATACACATACCGTTTTCAAGAATTTTTTTGATATAAGTGGAAAAACACTTTTTTAACCTTGAGAGAAAGAAACAATGCCGAACTTATCAGGTATTTCAAGCATATATAAATGAAAAAATTGTTAAATTTTTAACTCTTTTATTTGTCAAGTGAGTCGATACATTGTAAACTGATACTGGTTAAGTTGAGAGAAATAGATCATACACAATTCAAAAACATAATTCTTGGACCACAGTAATCTACACTGGAATTTCATAAAAACATAATGAAAGCGTCAACCAAAATAATAATCAATAATCTTATTTTTTCCTTCCAGGAGACATCAGCGTGTTACCGTTTTGAAAAAGGTAACAAAACAAAGCGTTCAAAACACATCTAAGAGTCAGATTCCTGCTATAAACTATAAATAACGTAAGCGTTACTACTTCAAGAAATAAAACATTTTACTTAAATTTAACTCAGTAGAATAGTAAATTCTGACCTTGTAACCTTCTGACTTACATTTTACTTAGACGGCTATACTTTCCATATACACGGTCAATATATAAATTCTAAATTATTCTAAAGTTTTGAATATTAATTAAATCACTAATTACTAAATATTGGTGCTTCTTCAAAATAACATTCCTTCGGAATGAATCGAATCAGTAAGTAAATCGATAAGCCGAAGCCGTGATTCATTCTTGAAATGCCTGGAATTTAATGGCCTATAATAATTTTAAGGGCTTGAGGGTGTTCGTTTTTAATATTTATTACATGAAGCGGATAGTACAGTCCGATAAAATATTTATATCGTGGTTAGAAAATATCTTAAAGCGGATAGTATTGGATTTTATTACTGCTAGATGTTCATGGGAACTTTGGTTGACAATAAAAGTGCTTTTACCAACAGTTGACACATCTGTCTGTCATCTATTTTCTCAAAAGGATAAAAATTTAAATTTACAATAACAAAACTTTGAATAATGAAAATAATTTTTCAAAATAAATTATTTTGGAAGATAATATTTTTTGAATTAATGTTTGTTAGAAGTAACGATTACTGACAATGTTTGTTACTCCTCATTATACTTAAAATTTGAATAAATAATTTTCCCAGATTTTTCTGGAATTAATTAATAGTAAACTTCCCAACGAATTACACTATTTTACGTTTTAAATAATTTTCCTCCTCCCTGAAACGTTTTTGGTACTCTTATTCTTACTCTTATGTTGTGCTACACCTAAATCTTCTGGGGAAAAATTTAAAAGAGTGTGTGAAACATGTTGTTTAAATGACATATTGCAACCCATGACTTTGTAAGATGACAACATTTCTTTTATGTAGACGTGTAATTTTCGCATTTTTTATTTCTCAAAAAATTATTGCAAATATTTTGGATACATTTTATCTATGCCTTCCTTTCATTATTATCAAAAATTACTATAGCTAGCTATAATAATCTTGGGTATTACTTAAAGTTATCTCAAAGTTGGTGCCTTTTAAAAGGTCCAATGAAAACCCCTTCAATTAATCGTGGATTTTCTTCTTTGTTCAAAACATTAACAAAAGTTCTCATAAGACTTAATTTTATATGTAGTGGAGGTAAATATAAATTTTGCTGTTACTGTAGTATCATGAAAAAGCAATTCTTTTACGATATAATGTTTCGCATTCGCTCTACTATCCCAGTCATATAGATAGTAACAATCTTTAGCGTACCCTCCTTGTAAGTTCTTTAAATATAAAGCCACTACTTGCAATCAACACAAATCTTCCATTAACGTTTTACGAAAACGGATGGCAGTGCATTTCCATTACAAAGAGAAACAGTTTTTAAACTTGTTTCAGAAGAATCGATAAAGATTCTCAGTGATATGTTAATTTAAGTTCAATCGTTAAGCCAGAAACACCAACCATCAAGCACATTGCCCGTTCCGTATGTTCACTCCTTTTTTCCATTGTTGAAGACGTAATTCAAGAAATTGCGTTTCCATTTTTGAAAGATCCAAATCTCGAGTATGATGGTTTACTCCAGCTTAAGAGATTAAATGAGGTTCGTTAGTCGAAGCTATAAATGCTGGATCATCCCTAGGTATAAACGAGTAAACAAACATTCCCATTGCAGTGTTGGTGTATCTCCAAAAAAAAGTAATTTCGTGTAATGTATTACACAGCATATCCAACAGTGACTTTTGATGAATGTAAGGGCGTCTCAATAAAGGCTTCTAGGCTATCTCCGCTCCAAATCCCGAAAATCTGTTTATTAACGTAGGCATTCAACCAAAAATAAGCCTCATCGCTGAACAAAAGTTTGCGTTGAAAAAGAGGATCAAGCTGCTTCTGTCTACCGTAAAATGGACATATTGCACGGTAAGTTTGGTGAACTGAACCATGATTCTCAAAATAAATTTGTACAATTTACAAGCGTTGTTCCGGCGTTAGTCTATTCATGGTAAAATGGCAAAACGTACTGACCCCAAATCAACTGTCAACTGTCAAATTTACAGTCATTAGAAATATTGTTGCCAATTTACAAACCAAATCCCTAAAAAAAATCTAAAAATAAAATGAAAAAAATTGTAATTCGTAATTGAAGAATTGTACGTTTCAAAAAGGTAGATTAGAAACCGGATTTATTCAAAATACAATGTATATTATGACTAGTAAAGCAATATACATTGTAAAATGTCCACCCAGTAAACCACAGACTCGATCAGTACTATATTACTTCCCAGAAAACCCATTCTAAGAAGACTATCGGCGCCTTTAAGATTGTTCTGAAAAATGTTACAGAATGAAGCTGACTCTCCTACAAAGGAATTTCCGGACCATCCACAGTGTGTTGTAAATCTTAGTCAAAACTTTTTTCATTCGATTAATGTAAATGTTAAGTGTATTCTGTTTAATAAGTTCGTAGAATCCTTGTTGATTAACGACATTCAGTACTTTACTTTCATAATTTTAAAATCATTTAACGGTGTCAGATTAGCTTGCATAAAATCTTTTAATGCACGTATTAGGTTAATTTTATCGGTTGTTATTATAATTCCTTACGTTACTAATGTATATTTTTTTGGCACCAATGGTGTTTTTGATATTACGAATTTTTATTATTCAATAGCTCAATATATATTTCTGACTCTTTTAGGAAGAAAGAATCGAATTATAAGCCTGAAAGCTAGAATTAAAACAAAATAAATAAATAAATATTCATTTTGCTTATGGAATGATTCAAATAAATGTTTTTTACAACAAAAAAGAATTTATTGGATTTCTTAAATTTTCTTAATGTTCTTTTTTTGCTCTAATAACTTGATTAACACAATGTAAGCAATTAATTTTATTCAATTTGATTTTCTTGAATATTTCATATTAGTAAAATATAAACAGTGTAAGAAAGCAGTTAAAATCGGAAAATACATAAACAATATTCTGATTTTTAAAGATATAACGTATTTACTTTACCGTTTTTAAAATGTTGGGTAACTACCTACACAAATGAAACCGCGAAATGTTATTCTATGAATTTAAACTTAACAGTAACCAGTTAGAGGAACATACAATAAGAAATATAATTACTATTCGAAAAAGTGGTGTATTTTTTAGCATTCTATGTTTTTAGTTCGTTATGCAAAAATTCCTAAAAATAGCCCAATACCTAGAGACAGTTTTTTTTTGGACAATCTGCATCAATGTTTAAGTTTTGGGATAACGCTTAACACCAAAAAATCAGTATTGCCAACGCGCATTCAATCTAACGACAAATAGCTGACGCTTGGATATATAAAAGGAACATGCCAAAATATTTATCTGCATCAGGTTGAAATTTGGATCATTTATAACCAAAGTATGCTGTGCTGACAATCTGTTAATGGTCCACAGACATGACTCAAGATAATCATTTAATAAGTTATAAAAACTTGTACTGCCAACAGAAGAGCGATTCAAAAGTTTTGGCAGCAGTTGTCAAAGTAACACGCGGAACTCTCGGTGGTTACGCGATGTAGCGACATTTGGCGTCTGCAGCATAGTATAATTTATAGTGGGCAAAAGATAATAAATTATTCAGTAGCCAATAAAAATTTGTACTCTCATCATAACAGCTGGACGAAAGCCTTTGCAGCAATGCTTAGAGTCGCGCGCAATGTTTCCAGTGGCTTACTTTGATACATAATAAAAATTATATTATAAATTTTGTTTTATATATATGGCCCGAGCCTATGGTGAAGAAAAGCATATTTATACTGAAAATATCAATTTTTTTTTAGATTTTCTTTATCTTTTTGATGTTATTTATATAACCAAAATAGTGAAAAAAATTTACAACGAAGGAAAAGTCACAAAAAAATAGGATTTAAGTGACAAAGGCAAACCGCTTCTGTCCATTTTTTTTTATTATAAAATCTAGCATAGGAAAACTAAGGAAACTGTAACCCGTACAATAAAAAAATCTTTAAAAAATGTATGTAATGTAACGCAATTTATTTAATAAAAAAAACTGTTATATTTCCTAAAAAATTTGGTAAAATAAGAGATCGTGATTTTTATATATTTTAATGCTTGCACTGTTCTTGGCATAAAAAAAAGCATTCATTATTTTTCATTACTAATAGTAAAACGTCCGCACCCTACTTTGGCAAATGCTGCCAAGAATTTTGGCCCGCTTTTATGATAGCACTACAAGTTTTCATTACTTATTGAATTATCGTTTTTCGTCTAGTATAAATTGTGTAATGCTGCAGACACCACATGCAGTGTTATGTGAAAATTTTGTATCTTAGTTTGAGTCACGCCGCGCGGCCATCGATAGCTCTGTTCGCGAGTTTAGTAACTGTTGTGGCAGCTTTTGATCCGCTATTCTAATGGCAGTAGATGTTGGTATAACTTATTAAATCATTATTTTTCGCCCAATAAAAATTTTATAATGATGCAAATAAATCAAACGAATTTTTTTTTAAATGTCTAGGTGTTTGGCGGCAGTACAGCAGACCGACAACGGATTGGCAGCACTGCATTTTTTTGTTATAAATGATACAAATAAACGGTCTTCCAAGTTTCAGCCTGATGCATATGCATATTTTGGCATAGCCTAAAAAACACACTGTATCATTGATATTACTGAGACACTAATAACTGTCGCTAGCTCCCAAGCTATGATGCAATTTAGTCATTTTATTGTTCATCTATTATTTTTTAAATAATTTTTACACACAATATTGATTAAAAAGAGAAAATTTTGTTTTCCATGTACCGAAACATATTGTATCATTGAAAACATGCGGAAAACGTCATATTTTGACAGTTTATGTTTTTAAGCACTCACACGTCAGCTACGTTTAGTCTTATTTAATTAACGGGTGACAAGCGCCGTGTGTAATTTTACATCTTCTTGGCAGTTTTTAGATGTGTGTTTGTACTGCTTTTAAATATTACAAAAAATTTAAAATAAATTGTGAAAGACTGAAACTTCGTTATGCTTATTATAAATTACAAATTTAAACTAAATTTATTTAGTTAAAAGTTTGACCTAAACTAGCATTTTTTAAAAATAAAAATGGTGTCACGATTACGTAATACGTACTTTTTAGAAGTGCTTTCCTTTAATCTAAATTATACTTCTATAAACTATAATGGACTACTGAAATAGTGCCACCATGCTTAGCAAATATCAAATGCTAAGTGCAATTTCTTTATATTAATAACCTAGTCTAAATATAATGAAGATTAAAACTAAATGATATTCACCATGAGCTAACGTTAATAATATACTTATTTTGATTATTACCATCAATCTCTTATAATCACAATCACAATTTATGTCGAAATATTTATTTAATTATCTTCTTTCTCGTATAATTGGCATTGCCCTTCACTTTTCAATGATTATTTTCATCAACAAGTTATTATTTTTATTTTAATTCAATGCAAATGTTAATTTCTTCTTTTATTTTTCCTTACTTAATCCAATATTATAAATGAAAATGACGAACGATTGGGTTATGGTATAGACGCTGTTCGATCCCACACCAAACCAGACTTTAGAGAAAATTGACCTAGCTATCAGTAGAAAATTAGTCAGTGACACCAAACGAACCCCGACCAACAATAAATGTTGAAAGCCATGTCGGGAGGTACGCCTCTGCAGGGGATGAAACACCTAATTGGTCATTTGCTAAAAACCGTAGTGAGAACCCACGTTTTAGTATAAATCCATTCGCGAAATGGACACAATTTTCAACTTTACCTTTTACTGAAAGAAATCTAAATTATGTTTATATTTTAATGTAAAATACTCGCACACATTAATAATTTTTCTAATATATCTAATAAATTATTTATAGTTCTCCCATTATTTCGCAGCTGCAAAACAACTTAATAATCATACAATAGTAACTCTGCAATATATGGGTGTGCAAATTAATTTGAAAGTTGCAAAACAATTATCAATGGTGTTGTTCCATATTGTCCTTACTTAGATGCAATTATTCAGCTTATATTTAAGTTTACAGGGGTGGACTTTATATCACATAATAATATTGACAATTATACATAAAATCTATTATTATTACTTCTAATTATTAATTTCTTATATTTTATTTTAATTTTCGACCTATTGCATTAAAAAAATTGCAAGTGCTTAAGTGTGAACTTAAAAGTACTAACTAAAAAATAACTGAAGATTTTGTTATCCAAGTTAAAAATTTTTGTAATTAAAACACCACAACAATGAAATTTTAAACAGGATTTGTTTTTTGCTTCATCACAAAAATGTCGTTGTGTTATTAAAAAATATCTTTCTCTGTAAAATAAAGAAATCACGAAATTATGATCGTGACTGAACTTAAAGATGCTTGTCATTGGCTACTCCAAGAAACAAAGAACCTAATTACATTCTCGTTTAGAATTATCTGGTTCAGCCAAATAATTCGAAAAATATTCTGATTATTTTATTTTGAAATATTTAAATAACGTTCATTAAACTGATAAATATCAGCCATAGACACCCACTTGGTATACACAAGTCAATTAGATACACTAACATTAACAGTAGTTACAAAAGAACAAACTTCTCCACCAATTCCCAAATGAAAACCATCAGTTATCAGTATGCGATAATTTACATACACGATGAATTATTTTCCAACATTTAATTATAAAAATGCTTTTGTGTTTCAATAGTTAAAATAGCGAAAACTTAAGTAAGAACTTTAAATAACCGATTCTTTTGAGTAATTATTACTTTCACTTCTATCACTTGAAGTAATCATGATCACTTCGACCTGATAACAAGTAAATGCATATTCAAAAGAACATGAAGTTATCAGTTACACTTTTTTCACTGTAATCAATTGATAATTACTCTAAAGAATACAGCCTACGGTAAAACTCGCCTAAGACGATTCTGAAGGGATCCAGCAAAAAACGGGTTTTAAGTGGGAAAGCGTACTAAGCGGGAAAGGAAAAACAGAAGTACAGCTAACTACGTAAGTATTTTGTGTATTGTAAAGTTATGTGATAAAGATCATATTTTGAAGTAGCTCTCTCTCTCTCTCTCTCTCTCTCTCTCTCTCTCTATATATATATATATATATATATATATATATATAAAGTTATGTGATAAAGATCATATTTTTGAAGTAGCTCACCCTATATATATATATATATATATATATATATATATATATATATATATATATATATATATATATATATATATATATATATATATATATATATATATATATATATAGAGAGAGAGAGAGAGAGAGGGGGGAGAGGGGGGGGGTACCCTGCGATTTATCTTTTCTACTCCAAGTTACCATAAAGACTCATTAAATCATACTATAGTAAATGTTTTAGATCGTCAGAGAAGTCAGGAACGCCACACTGACTGGGCCTAATTTTTGATAGATGTTTTTTTATAGAGCTGAAAACTGATCTTTTAAATACTTTGGTCATTCCTCTTCAAAAACGCTACTCTTAATTTATTTCGATAAAATTGGCGGTTTTCGAGATTAATCGGTTTTTATGCGAAACACTCAAAAGTTACTAATACTAAACACAAGCAGTTAAAAATCAGGTTCTTATTGTTATTACCTACATAATGAATTACTTACGCAGAGTATGCTGATATGCATTTAATTTATGGTGAAGCGCTGTCAAATTCTTCGAAGGCCTTATGCTGAAACATTTGAAAGGGTTGATCGAAACAGGTGAAAGATGATTAGCAAATAATTATTAGAGTTAACGAATTAATTTTTTCCATGTTTTATTCAGGGTCATTTTTGCCGCGACGTGGCGGTAAGAGTCCTCCCAGGAAAGCACGAGACCCTCACGTAAAGGAACACATTTTGCAAGATATCGCTGACAACCCTTCAAACGACATAAAAAAAGCTCGCGACACAAAACAATGTTACAAAATCGATTGTACATGAAACTCTAACAGAACAGTTACTTCACCCATACCACGTTGAAAAAGTACACGTTATGTCTCCGGATGATTATCACACAAAACTTTTCTTTTCTAACTTTTTTTTACCGATGAGGCCAGTTTTACAAGAGATGGCATAGGAAACGCACACAATTTACATTTTTGGACTGATGAAAACCCGCACTCTATAATACATATACAAAAATGTATTGTAAATGTATGGGCTGGCATCATCGGAAATAACCTTATAAGTCCATTTGTTTTGGAAGGAAAACTTAATGATGAGATTTATTTACAAATTTTGCAGTCAAATTTAAATAATTCATTGGAAGAGAGAAGAATGCAAATGTGGTTCATGCATGATAATGATCCACCTTATTTTAACAGTATAGTATGTCAACACTTTACTAACGTTTTTGGTCCTCAATGGATATGTCGATGTTAATGTGGTTCATGCATGATAATGATCCACCTTATTTTAACAGTATAGTATGTCAACACTTTACTAACGTTTTTGGTCGTCAATGGATATGTCGATGTGGACCTGTTTTATGGCTACCAAGGTCTACAGACCTAAATCCCTTAAAATTTTACCTCTAGGGACATCTAAAAGAACTAGTTTATTCAACACCAGTAAATACCAGAGAAGAGCTACTAACGAGAATAGCACAGCATTCTAACCAAGTATATATTGAACATTTGCCAAAATAACATTTAAGTGTTTTCAGTATTTTTGCATTTTAATAACATTGTAAATTAATTGCGCCCCGATCAACCCTGTGAAAGGTTTCTGGACTTGATAATGTTCGAGCTGGAAATCTTTCAGCATAGGATATTCATGCCTTCTAAGAATTTGACAGCGCTTCACCATAAATTAAATAGATATCGGCATACTCTGCATAACGATATTCTTCCATTTATTTAAATTACTTTTACTTGAAGGCAGTTTTGACAAGTTCCATCAATAGTAGTTCATTATATAGTTATTAATAATAACAACCTGGTTTTTACCTGTTTGTGTTTAGCACTAGTAACTTTTGAGTGTTTCGCATAAAAATCGATTTATTTTGAAAATCTTCAATTTTATCGAAATAAATTAAGAGTGGCTTTTTAAAGAGGAATGACCAAAGTGTTTAAAAAATCAGTTTCCAGCTCTGTAAAATGGCACCGGTAAAAATTGGGCCCAATGAATGTGGCTGCAAGTCCGTTCCCGACTTCTCTGATGATCTAAAACAGCTACTGTAATTTGATTTAATGAGTCTTTATGGCCTCTATAAAATATATAAAAATCTCATTAACTTATATAAGTCGGTTCAAAACTTAGAGCCAATAAGGTAAATCGTTAGGTCTATGACAAAGTAGGGTTATTTTGACTTCCCTTGTATGCTCCCGAGAAATTAGGAGGTACTTACCGGACACCCTGTATAGATATCCTGTATTTAGTTAATACACTAGACTCAAAATAATCTTTGAAACAAAAACAAAATACTAAAAACATAATTTACATACAACAAAGGTAAATTTTTCAATAAACTATAGTAAAATTTCTTTGTACCCTGTAAATATAAATATATCCGTCCCTGTTTTACTTTGTCCTTTCATTAGCTGTTTCATTTTTACAACACATCACAAGCGACAATGATTAACCGAGAGTGAATGACATAATCGGATCAAATCGTGACGTGGGCCATTAAAACGTTTTTTTCTTGATCTGGTTCGTAACGGGTTTTCTGGTTCTTTGTGTTGTATTGTTTAATAAGCTTGCCTTAGTTTATATACACTTCAACAACTCACAGCTCAAGTATTTTCATAATTTTATATTATCCTTATATACTTTAATGGCAATAAGATCATGCAACTAACGGACTTAAAAGATTTATCACAAAATATGATCATCGGCTTCACTAAGAGAATATGTCTGTTAGATGGAATATAAATTGATGTCTCATGGATATTTCAGTGATTTTCTTCTAGCGGCCATGCCTCATTAATATTCTCACGCTTCGAGAAGAAATACTAGTTTCTGAAGGAAGTTCTTTTTTATTTGTTCTGATGTCATAGAACGATTGTTTTCGGTGATGCGAACAATAGCTTCATTTACCCTTTCGCTAATTTTTCAAGATCGAATACCATACTTTTGCATGGCCTCTAAGGTTCTAACTATGGATTCATGTCATAAAATCTGGCTGTGTCTATGAATGAAATGAGATTCCTTTGATATCACTTTTTTCCAGATTGGGGTGATTGTAGAACACGTTCGTCTTTCAAATATATGTGTACTATTAAAAATGAACAAAACGATCCAAGAGTAGAAATAAAGTCGATAATCGACCAAGTCAGAAAAACTTTTGTGAACACGTGACAATTTTTCAGCCTAGAGCTCAGAATAAGAATGATTAGATGTTATATATTTTCTGTTATACTATATAGGTGCGAATGTTGAACTGTCTATTCAAATACCGAAAGAAAAATCGAGACTATTGTATTTGTGCTGACGATTTCTATGAATATCATGGTACAAAGAGTAACCTCGCTGAAGTACTTACACATATGCGGAAAACGAAAGAAATGATAACATCATTAAAGAACAAAAAACTCGTTATATAGGACATATAATGAGAGGTGAGAGGTATGAACTATTTAAAATTATTATGGAAGGAAAAATACAAAGAAAGAGATGTTAGAAAATGTCAAAATTCATGGCTTAAAGAAAGATCTAAGACCCTGATTTATATATATATATATATATATATATATATATATATATATATATATATATATATATATATATATATATATATGGCGTGGAACGCTCCCCGCCAATTTCGTAAGTACTAACTTCAGGAAGAAATGATAAGAATAAAAGTTGCAGAAATTTATAAAAAAAGATTCTAAAAATGACTTTTACCGCGACTTTAACCTTGAGATTCTAGGTCATTTGAAAGTCATCCTCGGAATTTTAAATAGAGACCCCTACTTTTGATCTAGGAAATGAAAAGAGCAGAAAATTTTACAATACGATATGACCTTGGCCATGAAGTCAAGGTCAAATTTTAAAGTCAGAATAAAGTTAAATGGAACACCCCCCAATAATGTTAAATCTAAATTCTCAGATCTTCTCTTAACTAGCTGGATCTTTGTCTTGCCTTAACTGGCTGAATCTGATCTTACCTTAACTGGCAGAACTTCCAATGTTGCCGTGAGCGGCCGGATCTTTGATTAATCTTGCCCTAATTGGCCGGATCGCAGATCTTGTTTTATCAGCCTGGATCTTGGTCTTGCCTTAATTGGCTGAATCTTGGTTTTACCTTAACTGGTAGGATTTCGGATCTTGTCCTTAAAGATCAAGCAATTTTTCGATATCCTACAACTTCTGTATCGGCAGTTTTTCTTAAATTAACTATTTACAATATTGACTTTCAAATTACCCTAAAGGTTAAGGTCAAAGTCACGGAAAGGTCATTTTTGGGGTCTCCATTAGATTTACTATAACTTTTGTTTCTTTTACTTTTTTTTTTAAAGTTAGAACTTACGGGGTTAGCGGGGGGGGGGGGGGGAACACTTTTTGAACACACATACATACATACATACATATGTATATATATATATATATATATATATATATATATATATATATATATATATATATATATATATATTTATTTAGTTGGTTATTTTCTTGGGAATATGGTTCATATTTATATTGAAACTACATATATAGAGTAGTCATACTTGTTATTTATATATTTTATATTTCAGGACCTTTCGATTCTTTCGAATTTTTTTCAACTGAGCGTATCGGCAGATTCATTAAGAACAGAGATTTTTGTTTGAAAATAAAAAATTAATTACAACACAACCAATTATAATCACACACTCTATTATATATTAATTTTTCAAAAGTATTTTTAAAAGTCCAGCTAGGAGAATGGACACTACATTTTTAACCCTATAACTGCCTTGACTTGACTTCAGTCAGTAAAATATATAAATAATAAGTATGACGTCGTGAAGATATTTCTACTGACGAACGGATTGAAAATTCGTCGACATAAAGACTGTTGATAAATATTACCCTCATGTTAAAAAGTGCGGAGATCTTCAAGATAATGAAAAACCTCCGGGTCTGGAAAATGACGATGGCCGTTCCGTCCTAGTATGGGACTCATCAGGTCATTGCGTTCGGTACAAATCATCATCTCGTATCTATGTCCTATGAACAGATTTCACAGTTGAAAAATATTAAATAAGATACAGTGGCGATATCTCGATGGATCACTCAATAACACAAGAGCAACACAAATCAGCAATATTACATAAAACCGACAAGTGATGGCGCGATGGTAAATTAAACAAGGAATATATTAAAACTCAAAACTCGATACACGAAACCTGCTACTCTAAGGATAGAGGTCGCATTATTCGGCATCGGCAACCAAACCAACTTCGAATTCCGCAGCTTTCCATTATCTAGGAGATCTCCATACTTTTTACCATGAGAGTAATATTTATCAACGGTCTTTATGTCCGCATGGCCAAGAATTTATATATATATATATATATATATATATATATATATATATATATATATATATATATATATTTATATATAGTTATGAGTACACAATGTGTACTCATAACTACCTACCATTTAACCCATAGATTATATCCATATTATAATGAAAAAAAAATAAACAATTTTATAGCTCCTTCAGTTTCGAACCTGATATATTGTTGCACAAATAAAACAAAGCAGATTTAGGAAGAAGTTCAATATCCAGCGTGAAATTAAAATTATATGTCGAATAAGCGTTAGGTTTACAAACCAATGGAGTGAGAAAAATTAATGACTCGACTAAAATGTAACGGTTATTAATTTATTAAAAAAATATATCTTCGTTACTTTTTTAATGTGGGAAAAATTATACGTACAAAAGATTAAAGATTTTCATTATTATATTGTAATATTAACTGCGATAAACTGTGAAATTGAATTAGAAATTATATGTTGTTAGCTGATATTTGAAGTTGAAGTTTTAAGACTGCATTATCAAAGATTTGTTATTTAAATACTGAATATTTTAGCAATAAATCCAAAGGATTAATAGTGACCGAAAGTTCTTAATATCCAACAAAATAATGTCTTTATTTCTTTTATTTCAGGAACTTTTCTCTCAGCTTCAGTTTAGTCCTGAAACAGCTTTACCTCCAGATGCCTTACGACGAGCACTTGCTGAATCGTTTTTCGACCAACAAAGATTTCAACTTGGATTTATGGATGATGCAGGTAAATTTCTTTATTCTTTTTTAAATTTTATTTAAGGTGCGTATAAATATGGGGTGACGTGCCCGTAACGAGCCTGTTGCGAGCTTGCAATGAGCCTCCTATGAAATTTGTCAGCTTCAATTAAAGTCGAGCGCCCCACGCAAATTTCTCACGAGCGTTTTAGTTAATACAGAGTGAGCAAAGAAGGTAGACCTGTCCTGTCATATCTGATGACGAAGAACAAAAGGCAACTTTGTTAATTTTATGCAATGGAATTTTAGCAATTTTTTTTTGGTTCTATATTTGTCATTGGCCATAAAATCTTTTAACTTGAAGAATTTTTGGTGGGAAAATTGAATAACAAGACTTCACAACTTTAGTACTATGTATTAAAGCATTAACCTTGAACTGTCATCATCAGTAAAAGGAAGATAACTTTCCTCCATGTATATTTCTTAATATTCTTATTATGTTTTCTTTGCATGAGAACTTTCCTTTCTATGCCTTTAAACACAGTCTATCATAAAGCTGTAACATTTTTTTTTTCATTTCCTCGATGAACTCTGTGTGGTTAAGAAAAACAGTACCAATTGTTGTAGTCAATTGTAAAATAATTCTGAAAAGATTAATTAATGTGTTAGTTTTGTATTCTTTTGGCTTCGGCTTTATCATTTTCAGGTTACAATGTGTTAACTTCATGAATTCCCAATTTTTCTATTTAGAACTAAAGCATCCTTTTTATCTTTATACAGGATAAACGGTAAGTGCCTCCTAATTACTCGGAAGCATACAGGGGAGGTCAAAATAACCCTACTTTATCATACAGAAAAAATTCCTAACGGAGATACAGAGCCTTGAACGGGTACTCAGCGATATCTAATCGGCTCTAAGTTTTCAATCGACTTGTATAATTTAATGAAATTTTGACATTTTATAGAGTTCATAAATACTCATTAAACCATACTACAGCAGATGTTTTAGATAAACAGAGAAGTCAGGAACGGACTTGCAACCACACTCGTTGGGCCTAACTTTTAACAGCTGTTGTTTTACAGAGCTGAAAACCGAATTTTTGAATACTTTGGTCATTTCCCTTCAAAAAAGGTACTCAATTTATTTTGATAAAATGGACGGTTTTCGAAAAAAATATAAATATAAATTTTTTATACAAAACACTCAAAAGTTACTAGTGCTAAACACAAACAGGTAAAAATCAGGTTGTTATTTTTAATAACTACATAATGAACTACTATTGATGGAACTTGTCAAAACTGCCTTCAAGTAAAAGTAATTTGAAAAAATGGAAGAATATCCTTACGCAGAGTATGCTGATATGTATTTAATTTATGGTGAAGCGCTGTCAAATTCTTCGAAGGCATGAAGATCTTATGCTTAAAGATTTCCAGCTCAAACATTGTCAAGTCTAAAAACCTTTCAAAGGATTGATGGAATCCTAAGGGAAACAGGTAAAAGATGATTAGAAAATAATTATAACATTTAACAAATTAATTTTTTACATGTTTTATATCTCCGTTAAGGGACACTTTACGAATTTTTTTTCTACGACAAAGTGGGGTAAACTTAACCTCACCTGTATGCTCCGAGAAATTAGGTAATACTGGACTGGACGAGTATTTACTATTTTTATTTATTTAGGCGACTTAAATAAATTTCAAACTATAAGCTCGAGAGTAACCGACCAAATAACAACCAAAATTATATATAATTAAAAAATTGATAATAAATAATCTTTAAATTTTAAGTGAAAAACTTACTTTTCCCTGTTATTTAATCAGAAAAATTGAAAATTTTAAGATATGTTAAAACATATTTTTATTACAGCTGAATGTTTTGAAAATATGTTATTGCGCATCCATCAACATGTTGCCCATGGACAAGCTGAAGACGCATGCGCAGCACCTCACTGCGTTCCACATCAAAAATTTGCGATGACGTTGGTAGAGCAAGCAGCCTGCGGAAATTGTGGTGCTACATCTGAACCATTAAGTTATACCCAGGTAAGATTGCATACATTACAGGTGTATTATTTCCCTGTATCTGATAAATTCATGAAGCTATATTCAATACCCAAAGTGTTTCAAGAAATATCTACCAACCCTAGTCTTAAAGATTCACCATCTCAAAATAACAGAAACAATTTTATAAACATAGGTTTGATATGGTCCCATTACTAATAAAATATAATAGGGTGATGAAGATTGTAAAAAAGTATATCGTATTTCTTACTAACTTCTAAACTGCTTACAAATACTTCGTTCAAACGTAGGGTAATTTGTTTGTCATGCTAGAAGTAATTTTTTTTACCTAAATAATTTAATTTTCCATCAAATGCATACATATGGGTGATATATTGATATTATGTTAGGAACATGTAGTGCACTACTGTTTTTGCATAATTTCTACAGCATTTTAAAAATTATTGCTTCTAAATTAACAAAATCTCGCTCTTGGATTTTTTTTATGAATAAAGCAGTTGCAGATAAAACAAAATTATATCCTTTAAAAAAAATATTAAAATATTATTAGCATAAAAATTCAATTTAACAGCTGTGCAAATAGATTCACTTCGATTGAAAAAAAATGATTTATTTAGGTAAAAAAATTACCTTCTGGTATGAAACCCAACGCTTCACACAATACTTGTAAGCAGTTCTTAAATTAATAATAAACAATATTTTTATGCAATTTTCATCACTCTGCATTTCATTAACGAGGCCTTTCTGAGCCAGGCGCGGATTCTAGGGGGACGGTGGGTACAAACGCCCCCACCTTAGAGCTTCGAGTTCAGGAAAATAGACTTGCTAGCTAACTGCATTAGAAACATGGATTTTACTGACCCCCCCCCCCTCTGATTTTGCTAATTTGTGCTTAGAACACATTGAATTAATTCTATCTACGCGCTTTCGCTTGTCATACGAATAGGGTGGGGGGTTATTTAGATCTATTCTTTACTCTAGTGATTTCCTCCCCTCCTAAAGAGAAAGGCTGGATCCACCCTATTCCAGACTTTTTATTTACAGGAACTTTTCCTGGTATTTTGAGACGGCAAATCTCCAGACGAGCGTTGATGCATGTTTTTAAAACACTCTCTATACAATCATATTTTCAACTTATTACTTCCATCAAAATTACGTTTTCTACTAGAATACTATAGATTCAGACTAAACTCTATTTCCAAAATCCTAAAATGGATATATATATATATATATATATATATATATATATATATATATATATATATATATATATAATAGAAAATTCTTGGCTTTGCGAACAAAGACCGTTGATAAATATCATTCTCATGTTCAAAAGTGCGGAGAATTCCAAGATCATGGCAAAACTCCGGGTCCGAAAAACGATGATAGCGCTGTTTCGTCCTCTTATGGGACTCATCAGGCCATTACATTCGGTACAAACCATCATCTCGCATCTGTGTCCTATAAACAGATTTCACGGTTGAAAAATAGTAAATAAGACACAGTGGCGACATCTCGATGGCTCACTCAATAACACAAGAACAACACAAACCAATAATGTTGTTCTTGTATTATTGATTCAGCCATGAAGATGTCTCCACTATGTCTTATTTACTTTTTTTCAACCGTGAAATCTGTTTATAGGACACAGATGCGAGATAATGGTTTGCCATGATCTTGCAATTCTCCGCACTTTTTAACATGAGAGTAATATTTCACAGCGGTCTTTGTCCGTCAAATTAACTAGTTAGTTATGAAACGTTCTTATATATTAAGTAGTTTTCACAAGGAGCCCACATAACAAATAGTTACATATTGGTAACAAGTGACTAACGTTTGACACGATACAACAAAAACTTTGCTTTAGTGTCACATTTTTATTTGAACTGATTTTTATTTTATGGGTTCCGGGGATCAAAAGTTTGGATTTTTTCAAAAAAAAGAATTCACAAATTTTACGACATTAACCAAAACTCTCAACACCAAAAAATAAAACAACAAAACCAATATGTCTCCACACCATATGTATCACAACTTTCAAAAAAACCTCAAAATGTCCTCAAAAACCATAATATTACTGCTAGTCATAAAGGACACAATCTATCAAAAAACAGTTTTAGCAGCTTAAAACCCAAAACACATGTAGTATATAAGATCCCGTGTAATTAGAAAAAATTTATTTTCTTGATTGAAATGTCATAAAAGAAAAAGTAAGAAAGTAAATATATGCAGAAGGGATGAAATTGAATAATTTTTAACTCTTCTTAAGTAGTTGACTTTATTTATCTTTTGTGTTTTCTATAAAAACCTATTTAATAATAAAAAGTCTGATATTTACGATCCGATTGGCATTTTACTTTAGAAACAAGGTCACTGTTATTTATTTGTAAAATGAAATTTGTAATTTAATAATTTCAGTTTTTTTAAACACCTACGTTGATTTATTTATTTAAAAATCATGTATTGCTTTTCATGTTTTTTGTCAGTATTATAATTTAATAAATTAAAAATATCTTAGAAACATGATGAATTTATTCAAAAAAAAATTATTTTGTGAATCAAACATTAATAGTAAACAGGTTTTCATATTAAAAAGAAAGATTGTCGCAATAATGTAGGTAGTGCCCTCTACATCTAACAATAAAACTACTAAAAGAATCCGATTTCTCAAGAGATCCCTTGCAAATACGGTAAAATATTAAAATTTTTAGGTTACTTAAAAAAATCATTAACAAAATTTTATCTATGGCATCCTGAGGATTACTAACTTTTGACCTATAGTAAAGTTATAAATTGCTATAATTTCACGTTGATACTCTGTATGCCATTTGTTGGATACCCTGTACGTTTAGTATATTATCTGGTTCTTCATAAAATATATATACAGTCGGATTCACTAACATGGTTTAATTTTAAACATTCCTAAACTGACAGCAGAGGGCTTAAAGTGACAAGAGCAATAATAAGACAAATAAGGTTTAAACGCTAAAATTACAAGCATAAAAAATCATTTTATTGAACTGGCAAAAATGGAGGAGTTTATTTGTTTTCGGTATACAACTATTTCTTTTACATATTTCAGGGCATTAACGCAAGGTTCTTGTCCTTAATATCCGTATATAAGCGTTTATTTGTTGACATATGTAATATAAGTTATGACAATATCATAAGAAAAAAGAAAAGTAGCCGATTATACGATTTAAATTTCAAGACAACTAGACCGGGCTTAATCTTAAATCTTCTATTTCATTTTAAATCTCACAGTTTGTTCCAAATCTAAATCTAAATCACCTTTTTGCTTCGAATGCCGTTCAAAGGGCATCCGAGAATTGTACTACAGTTCTAATTTTCTCTAATGAAAAGTTTATAAAAAGGTGTAATTTTTTACAAATAGATGCAATTAAAAAATCAAAACATGTTTTATCTAAACTACGCATTATAGTGAGTCAAATCAACTTCCATCTATCATTCTATATTAGTAGTTTTATTCCACCAAATGGTACTAATACAACTTACAATAGTTAACTGACGTGCTTGAATGGCATTAATCATGTGTTCGTTCTTTGTTGCTTGTTATAGAGGTACGGTGCAGGTAAAGGTACCTTTTAAGTGTGGGAAATCTTAGCAGATGTGGGTTCTATCGTATTTTATAGCTTAAAAGTACTAAATAGTTTAGTATATGTAATTGGTTGCATTAACTAATTAATGGATATTTTACTATCACTTTTTAAAGAATATATTTGTAAATCTACTTAATAATACATAATTACTTGTTTTTAACTAGAAAAAAATATTCTTAAATTATTCACGACAGAATTGACAAATAGTTGATGTTATTAGCGAGTTTTTTTTTATCGTCAACTTTTTGTTTGAAGTAAACATTTTCAAAAGACATATTATAGATTCAAACCCAGGTGTGTTTATTTTAGCAACAATTAACATCAAAATTATTAAGTCAGATAAAGAGAAATCTTCACGACCATAAAACTAGTTCAATTTATCGATTTTCTTCTCCAGGCCGTTAAAGGAGACGATTGTTTGGTGCAAATCCTTATGGTTTCGTCAGTGGAGTTGTAAAGAACCAAGAGCAAAACTCACAGAAAAAAATTATCAATATAAAATTTAAATTTTACGACGTCAGCAGGATGTTAAGCCTGAGAGTATACTACCTTGTATGCTCTCACAGTAAGAAATTAATTGTGAACATTATAATTTCAAGAACAATACAATTTCATTTTCGACGAAGGAGTCATAAGCTGAACTGGACCAGCTTTGACTGAATGTTTGGCATATTTTTTGCATGACTAAAATGTGGTCGGACTTGCATTGTCTTTATTTTTATTTTTACGACGTTTCGATTAAGTCGTTATCAAGTATAAACTGAATGTTTTGTCTTAAGACTACGAGCTTATATAGGGAATGTGTCCATTGAAACGCAATGCTTCGCTTCACTGTACACACCTCAATGATTTGATGTTACAAAGTAGTGGTTGCCAAAGATTAAGTATCTCAACACTCGGTTTACTGAAGATTCCATTATTGTTTTTAATGTATGCTGCTTCTATAAATTTTCTTTTTTTCATATTGGATTTCACATATATGGCCGCAGCCTCAGACCATTTTATATGGTGTTGTTTATCCCAGGAGTGTTCTGCAATACCTGATCTCGACGTTTCCCCTTTTTGTGTATGAGTTTTATGTTCCTTAATTCTAACTTCTAGCGGTCGTTTGGTTTCTCCAATATACATTTCACCACACTCATATGGAACTTTGTAAACACATTCTTTCTTATCGGTAGTTTTAGGTTTTGTTTTTGTTAAATGGGCTCTAAGGGTATTTCCTGATTTAAAGGCTGTTTTTATATTATAACTACTGGCAATTCATCTTATTTTCTCCGATGTTCCCTTAATGTACGGAATTGTGAAGAAGGAATGTGTTTCTTGCTGTCCAGTGTTCGTTGTTCTAAAATTATTTATAGCATCGTCAATTAGTTTTAAAGGATAACCATTCTGTTGTAAATCGGATTTAATATTTGCTACCTCTTTTTCCAATGATTCGGCATTATTGCATATAGATATATAGGTTGCGTATAATTCCTCGTTTTGTTACAACAGAATGATTAGAACTATGATTCAGATATTGCCCAGTATGTGTTGGTTTTCTGTATACTGAAGTTTTAATAGTTTCGTTTGAACGGTTCACCATGACATCTAGGAAGGGCAATTGATCATTTACCTCTTTTTCCATGATAAACTTAATTGTAGGTCGAATGGTATTTAGATGTTTCAGGAAATCATTAATTTCTTGATCATTGCCCTTCCATATGATGAAAGTATCATCGACATATCTCAACCAGATTTTAATCTTTGGCAACCACTTTGGCAACCACTACTTTGTAAGATCAAATCATTGCGGAGTGTACAGTGAAGCGATGCGTTGCGCTTCAATGGACAATAATAATAAAGACAATGCAAGTCCGACCACATTTTAGTCATTCTTCAACATTGTCTACAACCTTCAAACAAATATTTTCTACATGTTATGTTACTCTTCAAAAATTTCTTAGGATTCACATGCGACAAAACTTCCGAACACCAAACTCGCGCTGTACTCAAACTTTTAAATTTGGTACAGGCTGATACCTGTGATTGCATAAACTGATCGAGGTTATGTGGCTTTATTGCTGTTAAAAGATGATGCCCTACCAGCCACCAATAATGTGGGCTACCCTCTACGATCGATACAGTGTTGCCTTATTTAAGATCTCGGTGTAAGCTATGTATACATCATTAAATTATTACATAAAAGCAGAAATTTAGAAATATATAGTTACAATGCATTGTTGGTTGGATGGATAATTTAGATAATAAGAGAATTGTAAACAAACTTTGTATGACAAATTTGGTTATTATAATTATAGTAGTACTCAATCAATCAATGAATCTAGATTTAAAGCGCCGATATTAATATCAGATTTAACATATCAATAAAAAAAGTGACATAATGAAGAGCAACAAACAAAATGCAATAGTTTGAAATAGCAGATAGCTTCCCAAGTATGTTTTGATGAAATAAAAGGTCTCTGCAGAAAAACGAACGTTTAGTCGTTGATTAAACTGCTTTATCGGTCGTTTTTGGAAATTTATATACGAGGGGAGGACAAAAAATTCGCGAAATGGGCTCTTATAGGGTGAAATTAAACTTAAAATTATTTTTCCTTTTCAATGTATTACGATATAAAAATGTATTGAATGGCCAACAACACAAATCTGCCTTCTATCAAAGAAGAGCTTTTTGTTAATGATTGTCGTTTTTACAGTGTAATTCCGAAAGATATTTTAAATGCTGACTCTATTTGCTGTTTCAACAAAAAATTGAGGAAGTACCTCAATAATTTAAGCTCAAACACAGTGGACGAATTTTTGACCCGCCAAAATAATAATTTATAGATTTTTAGAATTTTTTAGGTCGTAATAAGCAAGTTGACAATGTTCTGATATGAATGTTGTTTTGAATGTTTTCTATTATGTTTTATTTTTTGAATGTTACCACTTTTTAAGTTGTTTTAAGTATTTTTAAATGTAAGTGTTTGACTTTTTTAATATATTCTCTGTAATTTTAAATTGACGTAATTTCTATGTACATGCAAATGAAGATAAAAATCAGTATTTCAGTAGGAGTTTTAACACTTCATTGATATTATTGCTTTAGCATCTCCAGAAAAATAATTTAAAGGTTTTTTCTTAGATCATATAAGCATGTTAATGTTGCGACATTGTTGTGTTTTAAATTTTTTTTATTGTATTTTTATTTTTTTGACATTATCACTTTCTGACAAACTTTTAGGCTCTTTTAAAAATTTTAAATATATTTTAGCTTCGTAAAATTATTGACTTCTCCACATTTTTAGTATTTTCTTTGTAGTGTTAATTTGACAATTTTTCTATATACATTCATATAAAAATCAATATACAGTATTTCAGTATATACATATATATATATATATATATATATATATATATATATATATATATTTATATATATATATATATATATATATATATATATATATATATTTATATATTGATAGGGTATTTTATCAAGATCATTCTTTTTATGACAGATGATATAGGTAGTTTTGAATGTGTTTATTGCGACCTGTTTTTTCTGCACCATGTATATCTCAAAATCCATCACCATGCTGGTATCATCAGCAAATAGAACTAGTTGGAGCTTATTATGTCATATGTTTAGCAACTTCATTAAAGAATGTTAGCTGTGAGAGAGTAGAGTTTTGCAGAACATCTAATAAAACCTCCTAGTAGAGGAGAAAATATTGTCCATTTTAATCATCATTTTTATTACCGTATAATTATGTATAATTTAAATAATCTCTAAGTCTGTTTGCAAGAAATATTCAGTGTATTTGGGTATGATTATCCAAACCATAACTACAATAACAAAGTTCCACGGGCCAGTGGATCAATCGAAATCGTAACTTCGGAAAAAATTGCTAATGTTGGAAGAAGATTAACGAATCACTTATAAACAGAATAAATCGAAAGTAATGATCATGCACGTAAAATTTTACATAATCATCTAGAAGTCAGAAGAATTTGTACGCTTTGTGTATCGTATTCACATACGTTTTATTGTCATTAGTGATGAAATAGAACTGCATTATTGCTGTATTTTCTCAAAATCTAAAAAATAAATTATTGTTGTTTGAAATTCTTCAGACCGACTGGAAGACGCTGCTATCATGGTTGTGAATTAAGCTTATAGAGAAACGTATTTACACGTGAAGGAAGTACTTCGAAAAAAAATACAAAATAGCAATGTACCTCAAAACTCTGAAAACGACAACCAGGAAGCCTAAGTAAAAAATATAAGCAAGCACGCTGATAATTTAACTTGACGTATTATGCTTTAAAGACCTCGACAAACTATTTAATATGACCAACTAGTACATAAACACAGTACATTCTACGCTTATGTAATAATAATTGGCCTCTCCTAAAAATTACCATACTCGTGCATTCTCTTGTTAAATACATGTTAAGTTTATAATCAACTTAAGAAGTAAATATGAAAATTCAAGATAAAGCTAAGGAAATCATGTTATGTTATGGGCCCTTTTTTTATAATTCTGGATGTAATACAAAGATCGTTGAATCGATCAAATTTTGCATTGATACAGGAAATTATGAAAATAATTAAATATGTTTTAATCGATATTTGTTTTAGAAAAACAAGTTCCAAAGATATTTCTTCCCATCATCCCCTTATCCTTATATATTATTAGTCTTGAAGTAAATAAAGGCCAATAGTCATATCCCGAAGAAAAAAATTAACCCTCTCCATGAATTTTATCACAGACGCCACTGCTCCTGGAAATCATTCTCGCTTTTTTATGGAACACATTAATAAAAAGATATAATACAGGCTTGTAAATTAAAGAACGACATGTTTTTGAGCGTACAATAAATATACTTTTCGGCAGTTCTGTACGCGTCGTATTTAAGTTTACAAACAGCAGTAAGTTAATCACGTATCGGAAATGAAACTTTAAACAGGCAGATATTTTGAATATTTAGTTCTTTATAACTGTACTGAACAAATCTCCTTATAAAATTTCACAGGATGTCTAATTTCAATATTTGCAACATTCTATGGACATTAATTTATACCCCTCGATTCAATCATCCAACATCTTACAGATACTAAATCTAAAAACTGCATCCCAAAGGAGAATCAATACTAGCTATATGTGAAACAACTTCTAAAATTATACTATGCAGTATTTATATAAACTATATATATATATATATATATATATATATATATATATATATATATATATATATATATATATATATATATAGCAACATATTTAAGTAAAAACATTGAAGTTGAACATCTCAGGTATGTCGATAAAAAAGAAATCATAAAACGTTCAGACATATATAATACGAACCTAAGTAAGATATCTCCTATTCATCTGGTGATGTTTGTGATGAGACATTTAATGGCCGAAATAGGAAAAACCGCCCCATAAAAATAATGTCGTTTTAATAACCCAAAAGGGGTAAAGTATGTTTTACTTTCATTTACTCGTATATACCATAAAAATTTACATTATTGCCAGCAATTTTCACTCACTTAAATCAAACGAGGGTGTTTTGATTATTTTGTCTTTAGCATTAAAATAATACTATAAATTAAATAATTTTTACTAAATAGAATACTTGTATAGTAATATAGTAGTATTGTAAATATTACTTTATAATCAGCAAGATTTTAATTTTAAAGTACTCCGGATTTTTAAGTGAATGTCTGCGAGTAATCGTGTCTTTTTAATAAAGCAACATTTATTATCTACTTATATGCAGTTTGCAGTAAGTTAACAGCTACTGACTTAGGATTATTTATTTATTATACTACAAATTTATCTGTCACTTATGGAAATATATTTTCAAGGCTTAGTTTCTGTAATAAAATTATTATTTTTTCCTTTAACAATCAGAGAAAAAACCGTATATGCAGATTTTTTCTTTAAAAGTGAAGGGAAAATAATCTATTATTTCATATAACGCACGAAGTTGTTATATAACGTTCTTAGTGTTTATATTAAAACTTAAATGTAAACTTGGCCGTTTTTATTTACATTTAATACAATTAATTTTAAGTTAAGTAATAGGTCTAAAATTTTTAAAAATTAAACTTCATTCCGCAATGTACTAATTATGTTTTTAATCTTGTTTCTTAATAATTGTACCAACTTTATGTTTTAATCTTTTAATATATCTGGAATACAGATAACCAATATACATAACGATAAAAACATAGGAATGTTTTTTTTATACTTTTTACGGAATTTTAGTGTAAAACTATTGTTTTTTGTAGTCTAATAAATTTCTTAACTTAATAAAAATTTTTATTAATGATTCCATCGTCTTATTCAATCACTTTTTATGTATTTTTTAGATGGTACACTATGTTTCTACATCAACCCTGGTATACCAAGTTAGAGCAAATGCGGGACGTCAAAACCTTACAGATCCGTTCGGAAAACTCCTACAGAAGGCTGGAAGCATGGGTGATGTGAGACAATGCCCGGTAAGTACTTCTTTATTATATATAGATATATTCAATTAATCGAATCAAATATTCTAAAAGGTAAATGCTACCTCCACAATTAAAAATATGTATGAATAATTAAAGAAATCTACAAATTAAACGGAGATGAAGAAACAAATATATTTATATATATATATATATATATATATATATATATATATATATATATATATATATATACCTTTTTGTTAACGCTGTCGCCCCCTAACTAGTACATCTGTGGTAATAATTTATTTATATGTGTAATTACTCCTTTCTTTTTTAGAGTTCGTGTGGATCCGTCATTCAAATTGGCCGAACCCTTATGAACCATCCAGAAATCGTATCTGTAGGCCTTGTATGGAACTCCGAACGTCCAACACTGGAACACATTATGGAAGTGTTTTCTTCCATTGGTACCTCTTTACGACTTAGTGATGTTTTTAATACCGTCATTGACTCCAGATATGCTGATACGTCTATACATAATTTAGTAGGAGTTGTAACCTACTATGGAAAACATTATTCCACCTTTTTCTTCCATACCAAACTACGAGTATGGATATACTTTGATGACGCAACAGTCAGAGAAGTGGGGCCTCGATGGGAGCAAGTTGTAGAAAAATGTAGGAAGGGTAGATACCAACCCCTGTTGTTACTTTATTCGTCACCTGATGGTACTCCTGTTAATACTGAAAGTGCTCCAAAACAAGTTACTCCTTTCTACACCGATAAAACTAAAGCTAAATCCATGATCAACAATCCACAACTACTTAGACGCTCCGTCACGCCAAGCCCTGAAAAACCAAACATTGGTAATACTAGGCGGGCTATTACGCCTAACCCTGACAGTACCCTCCTAAATCAGAAACCGCCTCTTCCCAGGCCATACAATGAATATCAAAATTTATCTGTGATTCAAAAAAATATCTACCCCCCTCAAGAATCACAAGGCGCAGACCAAGTTGATGGTTGTATTAACAAAAAGGAAGCAGAGTATATTACAAAAAAATCTATAGATGGTATAAAAGCTCAAGTGCATAGAACCTTAAGTAACGGTTCTTCCTCAGGCGTTGAAGGAATGTGTATTCCTGACCATCTTAACCTACCTCGAAGAAGAGATAGTGGCAACTGGAGCGGAGATAGAAATAGCGCTTCGTCAGCTTCGTCGACTACTATGGAAAATCCTTACTTATACCTGGTAGGGAAAATGCCTCACGGAGTAGGTAGTGTTCCTAGTAGCCCCACAAGAATCAAAAGTGATTCATCAAGTGGTAGCAGCGGAGTTTATGACGCTGGATATGACTCATATTCTTTATCTTCAAATGATAGTTCCAGCATGAGCACTTTACAACATTTAATGAAAATGGGACACTTAGCTAAAATTCCTGAAGATTATACCAACGCCAACTTAAACCAGATATCACAAAGTTGTGATGTATTATGTGATGAAGCCGACGAACTTCTAGTTAAATCGAGACAGCTAGAAGATGAACATGATCTTGTTTTAGCACTAGCGTTATGCAATGCCGCAGCAACTAAAGCTAGAGCTGCAATGAACGCTCCATATAACAATCCTCAAACGTTAACTTTGGCAAGAATGAAACACAATACATGCATTATGAGAGCTAGAAGTTTACATCGAAGAATGACTCAAACTCAAAATCAAAATAAAGACAAGCCTCTAGAAATACGACATACAAGAGAGGGTAGCAGTGGTAGTGGACGACACTCTCGTCAAAATTCCAGAGATAAAGGACAACATTCAAGGCAAAGCAGCAGAGAACTTCTATTGCAGCAAGAAAAAGAAAAGCCTAGACCAACAAAGAGCATTGAAATATATGCCACACTCCCCAAGAAAAAAGATGCATTGAAAACTAAAATGAACGCTGTTAATATTGAAGATGCAGAATATATATTATACGATAAACCACAGGAACGTGAATCAAGATCCATATTTTCAAAATATAAAAATAAGGATACTAAAAACAAAGAAAAAAGATCGAGAAGTGAAGATAGGAACAAACTAAGTCGTGGTGACTTTTCCATAGCTCCAGAAATAATAACAGGCAAAGACACTTTGAAGAAAGCAAAGGAAAACAAAGAAAAAGAAGATAAAAAAGATAAGGATGGGAAACCTAAGAAGCAGCACAAAATAAGAAGAAAACTCCTAATGGGTGGTCTTATTAGACGAAAAAATAGAAGTATGCCAGATCTTACAGACGCAAATGCTGAAGACACTGGCAATGTGCAATTAACTCCCTGTGCCACAGCTGATGACAGCAAAGTGGGGCTTAGAGGCAATGTTGAACCTAGCCAAAGTTTAAGCGGTTATCTTTCAGAAGGTCATCTAGAATTTGCAGGCAATAACGCCAACCCAAACTTGGAGAGAAGTAAATTAATGCGAAAAAGTTTCCATGGTAGCGCTGGGAAGATTTTAACAGCAGCTAAAGTACCTCCACCCCCTCCATTAAGAACCACTTCCCAGCTTAGCAAGTCTAAGTTAAATGCATCAGGAGAAGTGGTTGAAGATTGTGATGATAAGCAACCATTCGATTTATATGGAGAAGTAAACCATTATCATAATTTAGAACCTTATAACCAGCCCCCCGAAGAACAATCTTCGATGTCTTTGCCATATTACCATAACCAAAATAGTTCCTACGATGACGATTCATTTTTGAACGCTTCATCTCATACAGTAATAACTCAAGCAGTCGTTCATCAAGAACAAGATTTCTTACAGTCACCTACCAGTAATGCTGATAGTGGTGTAGACGAGGTAGACTGCTTACCTTCACACTCTGCTCCAATGTTGGAACTTCCACCTTACCCCAGCCCTATGGGCTCTGCCATACACTCAAGACAAGCCAGCGAAGATTTCCCTCCACCACCACCACCTATCGATTTATCAGCTTTAGAGGAATATCTACCAAAAACTCCGCAAAATCAATTTTCAGCTCCCCCGGAGCCTAACAGTTTATTAGCCCAACTTCAAAATAAGAGGCAGGAAATTATGTCTCATGAAAATGATACTGAAAAATCAACATTAATTCCGTTACCTACAAGCACAGTAAAATCAAGTGGAGATGTTTGGTTAAGAGAGTTGCAAGCTAAACAAGCTGCTTTACGAATAAAAAAGAATGATTTGGCAGATGGAGTAGATGAAGTGAATACACAGAGGTATCTTCCTGGTGAGACAAAAATTAAATCTGTCAAAGATTTAGCGTCGAAGTTTGAGTATTCTGATACACCTAATTTGAATTTTAAACCAACGCCTCCTGTAAAACCTCAAGAATTTTCAAAGCCAACTTCAAGCACTAATCATAACCTAGTGAAGAATAGGGAGAATGAAGTATCAACAATTGCACCAGAACAAATTGCAGAAGAAATCAGAGAAGTTGAAATGATCACTTCCGCAGTAAATAAAGTGTTTGGAGTTACTCAAGAATCGGATGATGAAAATAAGAAAATAAAAGTTGTAAAGAAGAAAAGCGTATCATTTTGTGATCAAGTCATTTTGGTAGCTACCGCTGAAGAACAGGAAGATGATACGTACATACCCAATCCAATTTTAGAGCGAGTATTAAGGTCTGCTGTTAACAAGCCGGAAGCAGTCGCTATAAGGCAAGAAATAATATCTTTAAGGGAGCAAAATAACATCAACCAGCCAACAATTAATCAAAATTCTACGCCTATGGAGTCTAAGATTAATTCATCGCCATTGCCTATTAATCCATTATCGGTGCCATTAAATGACGTACAGCAGCCTGTATATATAAGAAGAAATTCCGTGGAAAATTTGTTAAACAGACAAAATATATCAGAAAGTCAAGATACATCAAGATATCCTGTACCTCATTACAATCATAATAGCCAAACATCTCCAATACAAGACTATCCTATTCATTCACAGCCATCTCAGCCTTATCCCATAGCTCAGCCAAGTTTAAATCAGCTTGATATGATGCCTGATCAACAATATTATACGTATGGTACAAATAGTTATTCATATCAACCCCCACAAAGTACAAATAATAACCCTACTGTAGTTAGTAGCCACCAGCACTATAATTCCTCGTCACAGACTTTAAATAATGGATACTACGGAAAACAAAATGGCTTCAGCCAACAAAATTTACAACAAAATACAAACCATATCCCACTTAATGGAATCCAAAATAATCCCCAATACATTAGACAAAGTGATGTCCAACAATTTAAACAGGCCCTACCAAATGAACAGTATAAAATTTATCAGATGCCGCCATATGGACCCACGTCGGGGCTAAATAACGGAGCTGGTCAACAACATTCTTATTCTTCAGAGCTTCCCTCACAACATCATAACAGTGGGCATTACGGTAAGACTCAACAAAATGGACACTACGCTGGCCCACATATAGAACAAAACACACCATACAGGCAGTCTCCTTATCAGTCTATACCGTCAAATGCACCAGTTCATCCTGCTTATTACGGAAATAACCGCCAGCTTCCGAGAAATGGCCCTGACTATAATAATCAAACATATGCGTCCTCACCGAGACCTTCCTATAATCAGTCTCAGATTCGCCAATCGACTCCCAGTCCCATAGGTCATTCTTCTAATTCTGCCTATAATCATTCGCCATCCCCAGCGCCATCTTCAGTAAATTCAACTTACAATTATCATCCGATGATGTATCGAGGCCCTTCAAATAATAACAACGTTACGCAGTCGGTGTACCAAAGGGTTCCACTGTCCAACGACTATCCTCAAACTATGAATTATGGGGATTTACAACAACAGCAACGACAAATTCCTCCTCAAGAGAGAAATGATGTGTACCAGCGAGTCCCGCCGCCTCATGGTGATGAATCCATCCATTCTTCAGGAGGTAAATACTCCCCGTACCAGCAAGTTCCTCCTCCAAAGCAAATACTGAAAAAAACTGTCAGTTTTGAACCGGGAACTAAAGGATGTGATTCCCCTATCCCAAAAGCGATAGTTACACCTATTATAGTTAATAATGCAAATAACAGTGTGCCTACGGACAAAACCAAATGTAATTTGTGTCGAAAAAAGAATGTCGTGTCGTTAAACTTGTACTGTACAGATTGTGAATTTTATATGTCTAGATTTAAACCGAGAAGTTAGTATTAATAAAGAGTGCTGAAAACTTAGATAAAGTTTTGTAAGTAGAATGTCAATAAATAGTCTTGCTGTAGCATACAATTGTATAGTTAATATGTAATTTTTATTTAAAATTTATCTTTGGACAAAACTTTATCTATGTTGAGAATATTATAATTCGAGCAATATAAATTTCTAAGTGCAAATTACTTATGTCTACTTACAAAATTGTGATATTTTATTGTAGATTAATAGAGATTAAATATTTTTATAAAAAGATCTCATTACTGCTGTTTAAGAGATATTGCATATTTCTATTATATAGAATTTTTATGTTAAATAAATACGATTAAACGTAATTTAATTTTAGGAAATAAATTTGTTTTAGAATAAAAAGTGTTTTCATTTTCAATTTTGGGTCTGCTGATAGGGGAAGGTGGGGTAGTTAAGATTTGATGTTGAATACAACCAATTTTCTCTTAAAAAAGGAAAAAATTTTGCACCTAATTAAGTTTTAAGAAACAATATTTCTAAGAGATTTTAATATAGAAATATTTCTGGGTTAACTTGCTTACAACCATTGACTTAAATATAAAAGCAATTTCTCCTCATCTTACTCATGGGTGGGTTAATATGGAATCCCCTGCAAGACGCGTTGGGGTAAAAAATAACACTAATATAATTGGAATTGAAAATAACTAAATTAGCACTTCATAATACAACATTAATCTTACAAATAAAATAATGAAATAAAAGTAATAAAATAAGTTTTTGCGGGTCTGATAAAACCATCTGTCTGTTAAATTAAATGTCTGATTAGCACAATACACAGACGTGAACAACGTCTTCCAACGCAGTGATACTAAGCCCATCTATAAAACTGTACACAACTAGCGCACTCTTCTATAGATTCTAGATATAACCATTGCAGTAAAAACACTGGGTGTCATTACATTCATATATTTTCTTTTTCAAATGAATCTTGGAAAACTTTTCTCTCGTTATAGATACTGCATAGAATCTGGCAAAAATTGTCGGCTGCCATCTTACTGAAACTTGCAGCTGTTAAAGCTAATGTGTTCTATAGTTTTCTCAAAAATTTCTGGAGGATAATGCATGGACCCTAAACAGCTGAAACTGCATATCTCCTTTGTTTTTTTAACCAAGTTTCTCCTTCAGTTATACAAGTAAATCCTCACCATTCTGAAGTAAGATGTAGTAAACAAAATCGATTTATAAATCTACACAAGGGTAAGGTACACAAAATTGTAAATTATGAAAATAACCCGTTAAAGAATATTTTCAAATTTGCTCTAATCTTAATTTAGAATTTTCATTCTTTCAATATTATTACAATTATAACAATTATTAGATTACGTAAAATTTTGCCACGCATGGAAAACATTGCAAAAATTTATAAAACTTCTAATGAAAATCAGTGCCTAAGAGTGGCGGAGATGTCACTTCTAATAAGTATTATTGTTTTCAGTTTGTTGCGTCCAATTTGAAATATAACAAATATTACAACTAATACAAAAATATTAAAAATTTGTAATAGTTATAAAACTAATGAGCATCCATTTTTATATCATGATAATATTAATGTACAAGTATTTCCCCACAGATTGTCATTCGCTCTACTACAGTTATCTGAAGACTAGTCAAAAAGTTTTAAAGCCAAAAATTTTATCCAATAAGTCCATAAAATGATCTAACTTCAATTGTAAATTATCAATAAAGGGTTTAAACTGACAAAAGCAGTAACGAAACAACCAACTTTAAAAATATAAGAATCAACAAATCGTTTTTTTCTATTAGCTAACCGAAAACATTGGAAAATTTTGTTGATTTTCAACCACAACTCCTATTACCGATTCTCACTCCCTAATTCACTAGCATAGCCTAACTCTGAAACCGTTCTAAATTGACAGCGGAGGATTTAAACGTACAATAGCAACAACGGGTCAAGCAAGTTTTAAACCCTGAAAATGCAAGAATAATTTTCTTTTATTACTGAACCGGCAGAAATGGCGAATTTTATTTATCTTCAAGATACAACTATTTCTTTTATGTATCTGAAGTTTTTATCGTTAGGTTCTTATCCTTAATATCTCTATATAAGCGTTTATCAGTTAACATATCACTACATAGTATAAAACAAAGTCGCTTTCTCTGTCCCTATGTCCCTTTGTATGCTTAAATCTTTAAAACTACGCACCGGATTTTGATGCGGTTTTTTTCAATAGATAGAGTGATTCAAGAGGAAGGTTTATATGTATAATAACATCCATTAAATAGTGGAGAAATACTGTTATTTTTGAGGTTTCTAATGTGATGTCGTTAATTATCATATTTTTTTCCGCTTACATTGCAAACGCAGGCTGAACCCTACGAGAGTTATCAAAATAATGTACTAATTATTTGTACACATTGAAAGGTCTACAGAAAACTCCGCGATGGTATATGTCTATCTCTCATGGATATCCCACAATAACATTTTTTTGTCATTTACTTTTTACGACAAATAATGGCAAATTTTGAAGCGATTTTAACCAATACAGCATTAATCCTTATCCAATTAAATAGCTTAAATACATTGTTAATTTAATATAGATCTATATGGTCCTTTACAGCACAAGATTTAAATGAATATTTTCGAAGATATTACAGATTTAAAATTGCGGGAAGTAGTGCTTGCGGCGGTACTGGCCGACCGGGGCGGCGGCAGCGTGCCTATAAATAGCGCGTCAGAGGCCGATGTAATAATTGTTGTAAAAATAAAATAAATAGTCACAGTTTTTCTGTAGTGTATTTAGTATCAGCATTGCACCCGTGCGAAGCCGGGGCGGGTCGCTAGTATAATATAAATTATAACAATATTGTAACGAACTTTGTAGCATTTTATATTTCATAGTATTAATTTGTGTTTGTAGTTCATAGGGTTTTAGGTATATTTTCTACGAGTTCATAATTTATTTAAGTAATTTTACCTTTGTTAATTTCTTCAGGAGACGACTATGAAAGAAGGTCTGGAACTTTTTAAAGAATTCGATTTTCTTATTTTTAACATGGAGCGCCTATGATAGAAGGTCTAGAAATCGCCGGATTATTCCTTTTTCTTATTTTGATTACCCCATGTAGTATGGAAATTCTTCTAGAGAATTAGGGAATCTTCCGATATCGACCAAAAGGGTATATACAGGGTCCAGATCGACTTTCGCGGTCAGTATAGTTTGAGAGCTCCTCGACGCAGTTTGAAATTGTTTGACAAGTGTCAAGTTGACAATAAAATAATAGCGTGTTCAATAATACAGTGTGTTCGAAGATAGGCCGTCTGAAAAAATATCATAAGCAAAACAAACTATACTATAGTCTATTCAAGAACTAGAGAGAATAATAAATCATTTTTAACCCTTTTTTTTCTTCGAAATTATCTGGGTTCTTTAGTCCGGTGTCTTTGGCAAAATCTGTTAGACACATATATTTTTCATAGGAATGGGTTAGAAGTATTATAATATCAAGTACGGGTCTGTAATAATGGGCTATTTGAGTCAGATAACAATAGATATTTGGAAGTGTGAAGTGTTAAAAGGATTTTTAATCATTGTCATAGGCGTCGGAAGGAGGTTTATTTTATCATTAAGTATTTGTAGCATAGAATATTATTTCGGTAATAAACTCAAAATAAGGTTTATTTTATCACTAAGTATTTGTGGCATAGAATATTATTAAAGTAATAGACTTAAAATAAAACTAAGTTGTTATAATAATATTATTTTATTTCTTATGATTTCTTAATCATTTGTTAGTTAACACAAATCACAACTGTATTTTTATTACTCGTAGTTTTGACATAGAATCCATTGTAGGCACATTCAGACTAAAACATACGCTTATTCTCTCAAAAAATTCAAAGTTATAATTTAAATACTTATAAACTACCCACTATTATAAATACAAGTAGTTAAACATACATGAAAAAATAAATTCACCCATATAATATTAAAGAATTTTTGGGGCTTTGGTATTCTTATGAATTAAAAACATTTTTAGAATATTTGATGTTTCGGTTTATTTATTTCTTAAACTATCTTCAGAATTACAATTAAACACTAAAACCGCATTAAAATGTAATTAATTTTTATATGTAATAGTTAAAATTAAATTTACGTGTTTTATTTCTATTGCACTGACACCCTAATTTAATTTACTTTATTGTATGGAAATCCGATAACCCCAAAAAAATAAAACAAACGTGTTAATTAGACTCGCTTAAGAAAAAGACACAAATACAATAACGAAGTAATAAAAAAATACGGCTAATTAGGCTAAAATATATATAAATTAGAGTCAGACACGCTAAAATAAAAATATATAAATTACAAACAGCATTAAATAATAAAATAGAACAAAAATTTAAGTAATGGATTGTGTTGAGTAAACATTACATATCTAATTCGTAATCAAAGTCAGTGGAGCTATCTTCCCCCAAATTAATTATAATTGGTTCGGCTATGTCATCGACCATGTGATGAAGTTTCCACATTTTGTTTTCTTCTTTTATCATATGGTCCACACATTTTTTCCAATTTTCCGCAGAAACTTTATTCAAAGAATCTTTCAAAATTTCAATTATATCACTAATTTTGTAACTTGTCTTATTTCCAATCTGGTTTTTCTAGCATAAATTAAGTTCTCTGAAGAATTTTCAGAGCCCAGTTCTTTTAATTTCAGATAAATTCCGATCTTCACTGATTTTAGTTAGAATTTCTTCGATGGTGGGGATCTGCTTCTCATAATACAATGTATGTACAATTCTTCTTATTGCAGTTTTTATCTCTTCTTCCAACGAGGTTTTTTGTCTGCCTGTGATCGAATGGGGCTTGGCAGCACTAATAATACCAGTCGTTCTTTTCTCCTTAGCATTCGGCAAACAGTAGATTTTCCAACTCCTGTCATTGCGGAACATATCTTAACAGAGCTTCCAATATTCTTATCCAGATATTGATGTAGGCATCGTAAACATTACTGGTAATAAGTTTTTCGTTGAGGGAAATATACCCTGGTTTTAACGGTAATGGAATAAATATAGAAGTGGAAGCCATATCTTTTGGGTATCTCATTAATCTCAAATAATATATAAAAACAAGCGCAAACAAGATAAACCACTAAAGACACCCTGTAAGGTGTACTCTGCTCACTGACAGAAATTAAACTGAACTATGAGAAGTTTTATTTTTGAAATAAATTTATGAAAGGTTATATTTAAATATAATTAGATTTATGGCAGTCGTCAGTTACCTCCCTAGTTCTTGAATAGAGTATAGAAGATTTAACTTCCATAACAACTAGATCAGGTTTAAATCTTAAACCTGCTTAGTGAATCTGGCTATTTAGCTTAATCTCTATATTTTTTTATATACAAGGCGTCTCTAGTAGGTCTGTACAAAGCGCTACCGGAAATTCCTGAGACGAAAATATGAAAATCTAGCCCAATATACCTTAGTCCAAAATAGTTACCCAAATACAGAGTGTCAAAGTTCTTATTTTTTATAATTGTTTGTAAATATTTATCCTCATAATTGCTTGATTTACACTAAAATTGGTACTTTGGGGTTTTTTAGAATGAAAAATCAAAATCTGATTACAGTTTCAATGTACTTTGCAGAGGGAACCACCAGCAGCCATATCTATTAGGTGTTGCTTCAAGCAACCGTTTCTGATTAATCGAATTTAAATGTTTTATTGCGTACTAAACCTCGTCGTAGCCCCCCTTCACACTTTATTCAGGCTTAGAACTGGTCTAAGAAATTTGGAGCGTGTTTAAAGACCGACAATATTCTACATAGCAACGAGCTAACAGTGATAATAAAGTAAGAATGGACTGACAAAGAACAATAAGAATAACGAACAATTCAATAACAAACCAAAACAGAAAAATTTTATTTATTTAATATTTTAATTAAACTCTAAGTAAATGTTCAAAATTAACTCCGTTTCCATGAACACAAGATTAATTCTACGTAGTAAATTGAACTGTACACTTTCCATCATCTCTGCATCTAAGCATAATGTGTTTACTGAATTTTGTATTCGTGCCCACAATTTTTCTTCGGTGTTTACAGGTCTACAGTTTACCAACTGTTTAAGAGTTCCCCACAAAAATGGCGTTAAATTCAGTTGGCGGGATGGGTAATTTGCAGGAGAATCATTTCCCTGCCGATCCATCGATTTTGAAAATCCTCATTTAAATTATTTCTAAGAAAAGTGGAGTACACCGTCATGTATGAACCACATATTTTGTCTTGTAGTCAGTGGAAGATCATCTAATAAATTTGGCAAATATGCTAGTCATTCTAGGTAATTAAAACCATTCAAACGAGGTGGTAAGATGACAGGACCGATAATAAATCTATCAATGATTCCTGCCCATACGTTAATTTAAATTCATATTGATAATACACAATCTTTACTGCATGCAGATTTTTGTGCAATATAAACATATTTATTATGTAAATTTGCCACTCCCCTATATTTTTTAGACAATCACTATTTGATCAAAAGAAGGCTATTAGATAAACGTTGCTGCTAATACTGAATTAATCCAATATTAAGCAAAAGAAGTGTTTTTGGTTAATTTTTCCATTTCTATTCTGATCTGTTAAATTACGATAGAAAGTCATTGTACTGTTTTTCCTGCATGACTGAAAGGGATCACTCACGATATTTATTAACTTTTCTATGTCCTTGCTGTAACTTTCATCCGAACTGATGCAGAAAATCCCGTCTTATCGAAACCTATCACATTTCGGGTGCCTTCGGACGAAAATGCATAAACGTCATCGTTCTAATGGACGAACTTCGATGTAATCGGGAATGAGATTGTTCGCAGCATTTCGTCAGAATTCGTATGTTCACATGAAGTCGACTCTAGCCACGCACATATAAAGTATATGTACTGATCGTAAAATAAACAGAAAATGTCCGGACCATGCTATACGCCATTTTGGGTAAAGTGGAGTTATAACAACAGTAAATACACTGTCGCCACTGAAAAATTATAACGACTAAACGTAATCGTTTACCTCCCACTGACAAGGTTTGAAGCAATTTGCATACCTTTCCGAAATTTCATCGACATAAGTAGTTGGACGAAACGAATGGTAGAAAGAGATAAAATGACAGTATTACGTTATAATCTTACCCAACTTATCCAATTCGTGTCAATTGACTGTTATGTGTGGATGTCTGCCATTCTATTGGTCGGTCGTAAAAATAGATTAAAAATTTTTATTATATTTTTGATTGTTAAAAATAACTAGTCATTAAAAAAAGCAATATGTTGACGAACCTTTTCTTCAAACCGTTTTATTTTTTTAAAAAACAGTTGAAATGTTAATTAGGTAGTACCCCGTTATTTTCAGTATTTTTTAATTAAAATATCCTTAGAAAGTTGAATGTTTGGCAAAGTTCAAGTAAATTTGAGATTATTATACAAAATTATTACACTCAATTCTGTTCATATCTCGATAGTATAAGCGTGCTGTTTAAAACTTGTTTTCGCACGGCTAGTTCTAATTATGGATTTAACACAAACACTGTGTCCCTATTTCCCCAAACAGTCGAGTATCTTACTTTGAAACAGTTAAGTGTAACATAATTGTTTTCATCAACACAACTTATAAAAAATTTTAGTTACTTCTCAAATTTATAAGATATTTAAAACTTTTATTTAAATAAGTAACATTAAATTTTATATTCAAAAAATGTTAAATGTAACATTTTACTTCCTTAGGCTGTGTTAAACACTATACTACACTACAATTAAATAAATATTATTACGATTATAATTTATTAGGACATATAAATTTGAACCCTACAGGCCAACAAACGAGGTCCTTCAGAATAAAAAACTTATTTATAGTACGTTTGGTCTTCAAGCCCTTACAAATCTTCACAAAATAATAAAAAAAGGATATTAAAAGTTGAATAGTATTATTAAGCCGGCACCACACATGCGGCATTCGCCAAATCCTGAATATTTGCTAATTTGGCGAACTATTTGACAAACTAATCGCGAATTCCCGAACACAGTGCGCCACACATGCGACTTTTGCCGACCATCAGTTCGGGGCGGAAAGTTTACGAATGCTCGTGCTAATTTTGGCACGAAAAAATTAATTTAAAATACTAGAGTGGAAAATGGATAATACAACCATTATTGCTGCTAGTGCTTTTATAGTAATAGGCACAGCAAATCTGCTGCTAAATAAAAAAAGAAAACCCAAGAGAAGATGATGGATGCGGACACAGTGGAGCAGGCAGGTCATGATAATATATCTTACTACATGCCTCAGACTCTAAAGTTTTACGTGGTGTATCTCTTAAAAAGCGTGTCATTCGTTCAAAGGCAAACCAATTTGGTTTATATATGTCATCAGTACCACTTCCTGTTTTTCTTGTCGATTTCAACTTATTTAGGCACGTACGAAAATAAGCCATTAAAGAATCTTTTTTGTTTTTAAGGGTTTCAACACTTAATTCTTCATGTATTCTTTTCCAGGAATCATGTACTACATTTTTATTTTTATGTAGATGATGTGCAGGATTCCAAATAGCCGGTTCTTTTTCGTATAAATCTAAAAACTCCCATACCAATTCGTTTGACCAATCCATTTTTATGAAAATAGGAAAATAAACAAAACTTTTTGCTTGCACACACCGAATGTGTGGTCAACTACACAAATTTCCGCTTGGCAAATGTTCGTTTCCTTTGATTCGTGTAAATTTACCGACAACCGATGGAAAATGTTTGGTGTTCGGCGAATGCTGAACGTTCACCTCAAACCCTCCATCCACACTAGTAGATGTTTGTCGAATGACGAACATTTGTTGTTCGGGAATCGGCGAATGCCGCATGTGTGGTGCCGCCTTTAATGGGGGTCTTCTAGCTGGCCTATGGTTCCGGCCCCTGGTCGTACCCAGTTCCTCTATCACTGGTCAAGTTTCGGGTTTTCTTTCAAATTTAGTTGTCAGGACCGGAAATCTTGCAATAATCGGCTGGATGTTTAGTGAATTCATACAATAATTGATTAGTGGATAGCTAGGACGATGGATTTTAGTCGTACTACATAGAGCAGTGGTTTCTACCGTTTCAAGTTTTATGAGTGCTGGCTTCCTGCAATTACTGTATGTAGGGGGTATATATTCCTATTAAAGTCAGTATATTGCTTTGTATATATGAGTTGTTTTTCTTGATATGCCTTTTTCTTTGTATATTAGACTCCTAAGGTATTTGGCCCTTTGTATACATTTTTTGTTTAACAGTTCCAAAGTGCCAATTTAAGATAATTTTGTGGTCTATATTTATACCTAAATATTTGACTGATGGCTTGGTGCATATTACTTGGTAATTAAGTTATTTAAAATAAATTTAATCCAGGGAAAAACAAAAATTACTTCACAACAATATCAACAATTACACTATTTTTTGACTTTTGACGGTTAATTTGACGTGCCAAAATGTCACTTTACCCAAAATGGCGCAGAGCATACTCCGGACATTTTTCGTTTGACAGCTCCATTATCATCTGTCATCCATTTTATTTTCGGGAATCTGTGGCTCTAGCATTATTCCCTATGCAAAAATCACAACCTCGAATTTAATTATGTAATTATTTTTAGTGTAATGATCACAAAACAAGGAAGACATTTGAAAGGTTATTTCAAATCACAGTGTTCGCTTGACAAAGCTCAATATCAATACATGGGAAATTAATTGAAGTACAGCGTATATTGCATAAAATATGTCTAGAATCATCAGTAGTATTTAATTATTAAAAAATAAACGAGACGTTCTGTTTTAAAAAAGTTGACGGTTTTTTCTCGGTTCCTACTGAAGCTTGTAAATTTTTTTTTGCTTGAAGTTACTCGTTGAAAGATGTATTTTCATGCTATATTTTTTTTGTCCTGGCAACTTTTTTCTTCCCTGTAAGATTTTCAATCAAAAACTTGTACAATTTACCGATTCACCACCACCAGTCACTCATCAAAGCTTTTTTCGTGTATTTTAAACTGCTGACTACGAATCGCGAGGGTGATTTTCCGGAAAATACGTCTAAGGGCGATATTTCGGAAAACTGTGGAAAAATTTTTATTTTGACACTCCAAGAAAATTGTATTTCAATGCTTTCTTCAAATTAAAGTATTCTAATACATTTTCTCATAAAATGCATTGTTTGTTGTTAAAAAGTCATGGAAGTTTAGGAAATTCAACTTTTTTGTAAATATAACAATTTTTCGACGAGAAAAATTTCATTTTACGAGAAAATCTGTTAGAAAACTATTTGTATTAATCGGCCACGGTACGTGTCTATCGATTTGTAAACTACAAACTGTGTACTTTTAAATTCATGGTAATAGCATATAGCTAAGTTTACAAATACAAACCTTACATTCAAATGATACCTAAATAAATGTAATGTTCTTACAAGAAATCATATAAGAAATCCATGTAATAATAACTATTTATCTATACAAAAAATACTTTTTTTACTAAAATGTAACGTATTATAAACAAAAATTTGACGTATAAAAATGGACTCTTCATGTATAATACCTCCCAAAGATTTAGCGATAGCTATTATAATCTTTGCCTATTTTGGTTTAACGACAATGAATTCCCTAAATTTTTATTATATTAGGGATTGCGTATTCTTGACTATTACTAATTACTTTTCATTTTGACAAGAATTAATTTTTGCTTTTGCCTGTTTTATGCATTTTATGTAACTTTTTACTGAGAATTTCAGACAGGAATGTAAATTTCAAAGTTTTTTTTGATATCCCAAAAAAAACGCGATACTTCATAGAAGGACGTGCAAATTACCTCATCTGGTAATTTGTAATTTATTTCATTGTCATTGATAAATTTTAAGCATTTAATAATATTTATTTAAAATTTGACCTTAGATTCAAATTACGAATCTAAGAGGAACAAGCTTAATTTTATGGATATGCTATATAATTCTTAAATGTTGCCAATATTTTAGTTTCCCAAAAGACAAGAAACTTCAAGTTTGCCAGATGAAGCAAGTTGGTCATAATTATAATTATTTTATACCAGATGAATAAGTCTGTTTAAAGGATCCTGATTTAGATGTGCATTAACGGACATTAATATTGTTTTACCAGTGATGTATAAAGCTAAGCATCGAAGCAGATATGCTGTTATAATTTAAAATGATTGTCCATTTAAGAACCAATATTAAAATAGAACTTATTGAATATAATATGAAATGTTTCGATATTATTAAGAACGTCTAAAAATTACATAAATTTTATTATTATGCATTTGCTTTGGCTACAAATAAAAGAGTAACCTTTTGTTTGAATCTGTTATTAATTGAAAATATATATATATATATATATATATATATATATATATATATATATATATATATATATATATATATATATATATTATATATATATATATATATATATATATATATATATATATATATATATATATATATATATATATATATATATATATATATATATATATATATATATATATATATATATATATTATATATATATATATATATATATATATATATATATATAATTACTAATTACTTTAAGAAAATAAAACAAAAATTCTTGATTTTAGATCAAATGGTAATGAAATTTGTGTTATGAAAGTCCCCTGTCAAAGTAATGAGAAGAAGAATTGTTTGATTGCCATTTCAAAATCATACTCTAACAAACTTTTATTCCAGATCTTCAAACAGTTACGTAAATAAAAAGTTTGACTAGTGTAAAAAATATAAATTGCTAGTTAATCTTTATGTATATATTAAGAATAAAAATGATTATATTAATGTGAGAATCTCATTCTTAAATTTACCATCAAAAGTATCTCAATAAATGTTGTTTTGTTTAGACAGATTAGTTTTTAAATAAAAACTGCATTAACACTTTATCCACTTTAGAATTGAAATGTTTTTTTATATAAAAATTATGATTTATTACAAAGTATTATTTTATTTCTTTTATATTAAATATATATATATATATATATATATATATATATATATATATATATATATATATATATATATATATATATATATATTATTATTATTATGAAGGAAATGTCGATATTTCACAACAATTATTATGAATATTAAGTGTATATAAATATCTAACGTATCAGTTTCCCCAAAAGTATCCAGGAGAAACTAATTTTACCGAAGAGATGATAAAGCCATTTTTACATGATGAAACTCTATTACTTTGCAACAAATTATCTGGACAATTCGAGACACTACATTAAACAATATATATAGTTTTTAATTCATAATATAAAATTTTAAAAAATAAATGTCTTAATACTTTTTTATTAACTTCGTAAAGTATACGTCCAAAGAGGAGGTGTAGTGTATACTAATGTTATATAGAAAGATACCCCCAAAACAGATATTTAAAAATAAAATGGCTAAATGACAGTTTTATTGTAAAAAATAAAGTACATAAACTATCATAGAGATATCACTTTAATTTATTCGTAAATTGACATTCCATGCTTGCTATACAAAAATAATAAAAGTGTAATTTATTTACGCTCTTCCAAAGAAGTTCAAAAAAATTAGCTTGAAAGGAATTGCTGTGAACAGAAAAATTATAATTTTGGGGATACTAAAATCTGAGAAATTCGAATTAAATATATTGTTTCCCAGAAACATGTAATTTTCCCCTTTTCATATTAAATATTCTCAATTAATCTGTCATCTAAAACAAAGAAGAGCGATTTATAATTTTAGATATACTGTAGAAAGAGATAGTTATTGTCTTAACTTGTTATTTAGAGTAATAGAATTGACATTTATGTGCCATATATTCAGACTAATATAGGCTGTATTCTTAAGAGTAATTATCAAATAATCAAAGCGAAAAAAGTTAAACTGATAATTTCATGTTCTTTTGAACATACATTTACTTGTCATTAGCTCGAAGTGATCATGATTATTTCAAGTGATAGAAAATAGAAACAGATAAGTACAGGTATATTTAATGAAAAATGTTTAGAATTTATTGCAAAATCTAAAAATGTAATGATATACAATGGGTTTCATTAAACAAATTTGACTTGATGCACGTAGAACTTTTCTGATCCACCCTATATGTTTAAAAAAAAATGTATTTCAAAATAATGAAATTGACGGATCCGAACGAGTTTTCATCAAATAAATCCATATAAAAGGCTAATCCGTTTATTTATCACAACCCTGTATATATATATATATATATATATATATATATATATATATATATATATATATATATATATATATATATATATATGATAAGAAGAACAATACAAAACAGTACTAGCGACACCTGAGAAGAAACATATATTTACTAAGATAATAAAATGTAGAAATTAGACATCTTTTGGAAAGACCTCAATAAGAGGTCGATAAGACACTTTGTATTGTGTAGGAAAATAGAAAGATAAATACACAGATGACAGGCCAGCAACCTTTTTTAATTAGTTAAAATGTAAGAAAATTTTGAACCCATACAAATTAATTTGCCTTATCAGAAATTATTCGTTGCTGCATTCTCTGGTCTGGTCTTGGGTAACTAATCATTACACGATATTACGTTACAATTCCAACTGAATCGACACTTAAAAATAACTTGGTAATGTTTACTAAAATTTGGTTATGATAAACTTTTTTTAGTGAAAATGGACACAACCGTAATTTTGGTTCACAAAACAAAATAAAAATATTGTTTAGAGAAGTTAAACTAATTCATTGTGAAGTAAACAAAACCCACACTTTTTGGTTAATGGAACTCAAATTTAAGCTAAATAAATAATAACAGCCTGATTTACTAAAAAGATTTAAGACTTAAACCTAATCTAGTAGCCATGAAAAATAGATCTTTTAGTCGGTAAGTTTTGTTTTGCATCTAATAATGTCATAATATATTACATATGTCAACAAATAAACTCCTATATAGGGATATTAAGAATAGATCCTAGCTCTTTGAAATATGTAAGGGAAATGGTTGTATCCCGAAAATAATGAATGAAGTTCTAGTTAATCTCAAACCTCATTGGTTTAAACACTCTGCTGTCAATTTAGAACGGTTTTAAGGTTAGATCATATTAGTGAATTCGGGGGGTTAGTGTTGTGGTAATTTTCTGTGACTAAGCAAAAAGTTACCAAAAGTATTTTTTTACTAATAGTAACATACAGAGTGAGTCACGACACAGATTCGTCAACCATCAAGGGAAAAGTAATGTAAACTGAAATCTTTACAAACTCTATGAAAAAAGAGTTAGAAAAAAAAAACGTTCGTTGAATAAATTAATTCAAATTTGAACACGGATAGTGGGCCCTGAAGCACAAATGTAAATTCGCCATTTCTTTACGCGGTGTAAACAGAGAACTAAAGTTCAAACGAACCACTGTCGTGATTCACCTTAAATGTCATTATCACAACATAAAATTTCTTATCCAAAATTCAAAGTAGAAATTTTAATAACAGACTAACTACAAATAAAAATTGTTTATTAAGACACTAACAAGGCAAAATATTTTAAGGTAAAAAATATTTGTGATTTTTTACATTTATTGTTATAAAGAAGATTTATATTTAAAAACGGTTTATATACTGCCTGGTCTGTTTATTATGGACTTACTCTTTATTTCAGAATCAATAGAAGCTACATCTTTTCGTACTTAATGTTAAACTAAAACAAATTTTTAAAATAACGGGTGACCAGCAAAAAGTAAGGTTACATCAAAATGCATGTCAAATATACATAAGTAAACTTCTTTTAAGCACATATTAACAAATTGATTTTCACTAGAACTTTAAAAGACTGTCAAGCTTAACTTGTTTTATTCAGCATTGGTATTTAAACAGGGAAAATACTGATATACTCATGAATTGGAGTATTTATTAATAAATGTCTTCCTTTTTCTGTTGTTTCCTTCCAGCATTTTTTATCCTGCTGAAGGTGGAGGGGTGCTATATTTCAACCATCCAACTCCTTTTTGCGCCGTCGTCCTCTTCACAATTTATAAAAAATAATAAATATTTTCTACAAAATTTTACTCCCGATGCAAAAATTTAAGAAATTCCAACCACTTCTGATAATATTCATAAAAACCTGAAATTGTTTTTTATTTGTTGGCTTTATTTGGGAAGATAATCCTTTACAAAAGGGTTTCCTCAGATTTTAAGTCCAACGTTTGATTTTTCGGCTACTATTATCAAGTAAATTTAAATACATACGCCTATTTTATAGCATTTTTAAAAAGCATTTGGAATCCTGAATACAACCAAGTATCACACTTGATATTTTAAGAAAAAAACCTAGTGTATTAAAGAGAGATGAAGGCCCTTTTGTATATAAAGTACGTGTTTTACGAGAATCATCTTATTTATATCATTTATGATATATTTTTTTAAGAATTTATAATGATGACTATATATGCTAAGTCTGAATTTTTTTAACATCTTTTGGTCTATTCCGAAGAGCCCCACCCTTACTAAATTGTGTCAACAATTATGAAATAAAAATATAAATCTATATAAACGGACCCTTCAGATATAAAAGTCATCTGGAGACAGTAGTGCTTCTGAAATTTTCGAATATAGCCAAAGGGATGAATATACATATTTATTTATTTATATACCACTTATACATACATATGTATATTATCTAATTTATGAACGTTATTTTGTATTTTACCATTCTCTCTAATTAGTAACGAGACATAATGTTTCATCTAACCATACTATACCTAAAGACCCTTTGAAATAATTTCTAATTGTTAAAAATGACAATTTTCTACTAATTTTATTTATAAAATTGTTAAATTTGTTTTAGGCACTTTTAAGTATCGATATAATATAATAAAATTAAATACTTTACTTACCTGTTAAGACTAAAAAGAATCACAATTATTATAAACAAAATAAACGGTTGATCAACAATACAAAACTCATCGCATTAAAAAAATAAATACCCAAAAGACCTGGTTTCGGCCGGTTTCTGCCTTTCGACTCAAATAGGCCAGCGGAATTAGCATCTGTAAAAAATTTATTGTTAGTAGACTTCTGGCTACGTAGAAACCTTCAGAATGATAATAGCAATTATGTAGTGTCTTATGTCTCATTTTCTTTTTTGGGAAAAATTTTTTATTTAACAGCTAAGATGTGAAAAACAGTTTTTTCGAGTTCTAGGAAAAACTATTATTTTTCAGTAAAAAAGTTTCAAACAAAAGTTATGCGCATTGAAGATACCTTCAAAATGAGCTAAAGCTCATCCAAATCGGATGATTTCTTTATTAGTTATTACAAAAAAACTGGTAAAATGGTTGTTTTTTCAATTCGTAATAAACAATAGAAAAATATATTGCATTAAATTTATACCACACCGAAAGGATCCTCTTGTTGCATACAACAAGTATGCAAAATTTCAAATAACAATATTCGGTAGTTTTTTACACAATGAATTTGTTTACAACTTTTTATGCTTTTTTTTTATTGTTCATTCTCAGCGGTCTAGAGGTCGTCTGTGGGTGTGCAAATAAAAGCTCGAGACTTATGCTAATAATAACAAAAAAGAACCAAATTAATTGCTGGCCTTAAATTTTTGAAACAGATTAAAAAGTTGGAGTTGATTTTCTCGTTATAAACAAATAGAATAACTCTTCGACAATTGTTGATATCGAAATACCGATAAATGGACATGGTAGGTGAGATTTTGGCGCATATTTTGAATTAAGAAAAAACAAATTCTGTACGACCCTTCGATCATACCCTATAGATTTATACAATAATAGATTTGTTTGAAGGCTGTTTATGGTCGGTGGGGAAGAGGTTTTTTTGATGTTTGACGGACATAAACATGTTTACTTCTTTTCTTTCAGTTTAATTACTTGTGGCTCTTTTCAGTATTTTTAAGTGTTAGAAATTACTATAAATGCGAAGTTTGTAATTAATATTAACAAAAAGATGATTTTAAAACTTATTTTTATTGGTAAATATTGTTATATATTGTTTACCAATTAAAAATAACAATAATAATAATTTAGGCAACCATAAATTCATTTCTAGAATTGACGTACCGATTATCATATGATACTCTTTTAAATAATGTAATTAGAAAAGGATAGCATAAAATCGGCATGTGTGTACCAAGAGATGAAGTATCTACTGTTTATCAACACTTTTTGAAATAAAAATAAAAATATTATTACGTTATTCAGCGTTCAAACAGCCGAGCCCTAGTTCTGCTAATTCTATAGGGGTATGTTCAAATTACGACCACTAGAAGCTGAGAGAGAATTTTTTTCAAACTAGCGCTGCTGCGTTGTTTATTATTAAGGGATTATTTAAATAGGAACTCACAGGGATATGGTTATACTATTGTTTCCAACTCAATTATTTCAAAATTGTTGGTATTGCAATAGTTTAAAGTTGCACCTACTCCAAGAGAGAATATTGGTCGTAGAATTTTTTTTTTAATTTGTAGTTTCTCGGCGAGATATGAACAATGAATAATGTGTTTTTATAGTCAAATTATTGTTAAACATAGCCGTAAACACGTGGTTTTCAAATTGCGAAAAAGATGTTACAGTGGTCAACAGTATACTAATAATTAGGAATATTAAAAATCAGATTGATTTTTAATGTACCATTGATATTTATGGAATTATAGCATGAAACAAATTACGACTGTCATTTGCCGCCAGATTATTGGTTGTACAAGTAAAATGCATGTTAACTTTTTTGTTTATTTTATTGGATGAACATTTTTCACATACAAATTTTTTTGCTAACATACATATTTTTTGCTTAAATCTATACAAAATATTTATTACGTTCTCCGTTTCTTAGACATCGATGGACACTCATTTTCGAAACCCTTATTGGTTTCATTATTATCTTTACAATTATCATCATCATTATCACTCTCGTCGTCATCATCGTTATTACTCAGATCATCATCGTTACTGTCATCATTGACATAATTATCATCATCATCAACATCATCATTATTATCCTAATCATAATTATTTTCTCCCCTATTACTTTCATCGTCTTTGAAAGTAATATTATAATAATTCTGGATTGGGTAATGGCTTACAAAATAATAGTCAAATGTAGTTTATCCTGCATATCAAAAAATAATAATGTTATCAACAAATGTTGCTATTTGTTTCATGCTATATCTCGATAAATAAATGGTACATTAAAAATCAATCTAATTTTTAATATTCCTAATTTATAGTATATTGTTGATCATTGTAACAATTTTTTTGGAATTTAAAAAGCACGGAAATACGGTAAAATTATAATTACGCATAAAATGTATAAAAGTGCAACAATTTGTTTATTGCTATGTATACCAATACTTTGATTACAAAAACATATCCATTGTTCAAATTCGAAGCGTTCAAGTCACATTTTTTTCCGCACGCCGCAGGCTGAAAGAACGCCCCTTCCATTGCTCACTTTCTAACTCTCAGAGTAGGTACAGCTTTAAACCATTGCTACACCAACAATTTTGAAATAATTGGGTTGAGAACTGCTGCATACAATGGTTTAACCATCTCCCTTTGAGTTCCTACTTAAATAATGCCTTAATATTAATAAACAACTCCGCAGCGATTTTTTGAAAAAAAAACTCGATCTCAGCTTCTAGTGGTCATACACATTTTTTTTTTCAAAATGTGCGTCGAGATCTCAGCTATCGCCTTCACTTATCCGCATTTCAATATCAACAATTGTCGAAGAGTTATTCTCTTTGTTTATAACGAAAAAACGAACACCAATTTTGTTTATCTCTTTCAAAAATTTAAGATCAACAATTCATTTCATTCTTTTTTGTTCTGGAATTTTCATTTGCGTACCCGCAGACCGCTGTACGACCTCTAGATCGCTGAGAATAAATAATAAAAAAATCCTAAAAAGTTATAAACAAATTCACTGTGCAAAAAACTATTGAATATTTTTATTTAAAATTTTGCACATTTGTTGTATGCAACAAGAGAATCCTTTAATTGTAGTATAAAGTTAATGCAATACATTTTTCTATTGTTTATAAATAATTGAAAAAACAGCCATTTTAGCATGGTTTTTGTAATAACTAACGAACAAATTATCGGATTCAGATGGGCCTTAGCTTATTTTGTAGGTATTTTTAATGCACACAACTTTTGTTTGAAACTGTTTTACTGAAAAACAATAGTTTTTCCGAGAATTCGAAAAAACTGTTTTTCCATATCTTAATGTAAGGTTAACTCCGCCGGCCTAAAAAGGGAGTTCCAGTTGAAGCTCGACAAGCGTACCGGGATTAGAAGAATATTTGTTTTTTTTTTCATCCTTCAAAGAAAAAAACACGCGGTTGGGGCACAATTCAAGCTTGAACAAGTGCATCATATTCCTGCTCACAATACTCTCAAAAGAGAAAGTTAGTTGAGAATACTAAATAGGTTGTTCCTATAACCATGGAATAATTCTTATTAAATTATTTTAAATTTGCAATTGTAAATATGGTTATTTAGTTATAACACGTTTGTATAAAACTTACTAAAGTTTTTAAATATTATGCCATATTTGAGAAAAATTTAAAAGGAACGGAATATTTTATTTTTCGTAACAAGAATATATAAAACTTTTTTCAAAAAATTACGTTTTAGCTTTCCTAACAAAAAATCTTTAATTTGGGTAACCTAAATCCACGAATTAAAAAAAGTTAGTCAACTATACCAAATCATTTTTAAGAGTGTATTTTGTACAAAAACGAGCCATTACAAAATAAGCGATAAAAAATCACAGAGGCAATTTCCACTAATAATTACATCATAATAAATCCCAAATGGGTTTTATATTAAAATGAGGCAAGCAGAAGGTATATTCTGTTCATGGAATTTTTTTTTGGCATACTTGGCTAGGTTTATTATCAAAAAGGCTTGTAAAATGTCGAATCTGTTTTTACTTTGATATGAGATAAATTTAACATTTATTTCGATATTATTCTTTACAAACTTTTTTTAACTTCACATGTGAGTCAGCTGGTCCCTAAAAAATGTTGTAATATATATTTCACACGCTCGCACATTTTCGATTAAACTAAAAATTTAACAGCCGTATTCACTAACATGGTTTAATTTTAAAACCATTCTAAACTAATAGCAGATGACTTAAACTGACAAGAGCAACAATAAATCAAGCAAGTTTTAAACCCTAAAACTACAAGCAAAAAAAAATCATTTTGTTTTATTACCGAAGCGACAAAAATGGAGAATTTTAATTTCATGGCAACTAGATCGGGTTTAACTCTTAAATCTTCTTAGTGAATCCGGCTGTCAATGTTTATGTAGTTCCGATCATAGTACTAAAGCCGTATCTGGTGGAATTCAAACGGCGTGACAGTGGGTTCATTGCAAGGCAGAACCACAATGGGCTTAGTGAATCGCCTTGAAATATTCCCCTTCGTATTGGGATTGTATTAGTTTCGATGGTATTGCTGGACGGCACTTGAAATTGGATTCTAGTTCTCCAGGTTGACACGATGTGTTCTAAAAAGGAAACAATATGATTATTGACCCTATACTTTCTCAATATAGTTTTGAATCACTCATGTGGCACTGAGTCAAAGGCCTTCTTATAATCCACGTAGGCAGCAAAAAGATTTCTTCGGTTGGTATAGGCTTGGTTACATATGACAGAGTCAACAATCAATTGTTCCCCTGGTGCATCCTCTCTGTTGAGTTGCGATGATGTTATTTTGTTCACAATGTGCACAGATGTATTGGGTCAAGCAGGAGGTGATTACCTTATATAGTGTGGGAAGGCAGGTGAATGACCTATACTTTGCTGTGTGTTATGTTGGTCCTTTGGTAAAAGAAATAAGCAAAAGAATATGGTTCATGTTTAAACCTTTTTACCGTGTAAGAATTTTGTGGGTTCGGTTGTACTGTTTCAATAGATTTTAAAACAGATTAAAAGTCCGTTCGAACAATAAAAGGAGTGCACATTTGCTTTTCTATACAAAGAAATTTTAAAATATTTTCCGGCACACTCTTTCCAAGTTTGTCAATTTGTAAATCCCCTGAGAGTGTATGCGTGAAAATGTGGTTATAATCGTGTCTCTGATGTAAAGTCAAAGCTGAGGGTAAACTAAAATTAATGATGCAACCATTACAAAAATATAATTTATGTTTTTAAAAACTAATTTGATTCGAAACTAAGCGTGATAAATTCTTAATCCAGCAGTAATGACTTTTTGAACAGGGCGCATCATAGATATATTCACCATAATCTTTACTACTACAATCTTTCCGAATTAACAATAAATTCACATATCTATTTCATTTTCTTGACGCATACCTCAGTGGACCAATAATTTCATATTTTAATTTATTATCCTCGTATTTGGATTCTAAACCGTATACATTAACCGATATGTTGTTAATTTCCTCCAATTTTGTAATACCACGTAATTTTACTGGAAAATCCATACCCGTTAAATTCAGCACTGTAGGGCAATGAGGATAGGATGTTATCTGTTATGGCGCTGTGATTGTCGGAAATAATACTGATGTTATTTATCACGCGAAGCAACATTGGTCCTGATTGATTACACTTATAATAGCTCTTTTCTTTTCGATGAAGTCCGGCAGCTTAGTGTATGATGAGTCACCCATAGGCATATACTTGTTGATATTCACTTCCTAATATAAAATCCTCTCAAAAGAATAAATAAAGAAAAACCTCTTAAACACGTTAGTTTTTAATTTTTTAACAAAAAATAAATAAAAACCTGTTAAACACGTTAGGTTTTCATTTTACATACCTGAATTTTTCTCCTGAAACTCAGTTGACTGCGTTTTAATTAATTAGGCGAAAGAATGGGAAACTACATCCAAATCACTTGCAACAGTAATTATTTAACTATCTGAATGTGAATGTTTTCTCCCTAAATATTTCTTGTGATGGAAGAATGTACATATTATCAGCGGTCATGTTAATTTTTAGTGTGATGCACATGTAATAAATTATTAATAAGTTGTATCACCTTTGGTGTAATGTCTATAAAAACAGTGAATAATTGGAATGCTCCTTATCACTGCTAACTCGATAGGTTGCAATTCTACTTTTGAAAGCACATTCAACGAGTTGCACATCACGATATATTGGCCAAGATGAATTATTTTTATGTTGTTGTGTTCGTTGATGTGCTAAAATAAGATCTGCTGGAACATCCACATTACACGTAACACAACTAATTAGTACAGATAATGCTATACGATTCTCAAATCGGAGCCGTTTTCCTCCCCGCACTTCATTAAATATCGCCGCACACGATTCTCTTTTATGACGCCTCATATTATAACTGTTGGAAAATTTATTACCGTAATTTTCACACACATATGCTTTAATTTTTTAAAATGATATCAATGCACTACCAATGCAAGTCAGGGACAACTAATGAACAAAACTCCCGCCCAAATACCATATATAAAAATATTCAAGATCGTCCCAAACTCTGACACATAACTTTAAGGTCGTATACTCAAGGTGACCTTGATCAAAGTCAAGGTCACGTCCTTCAATATAAAAATATCCTCCCTCAGGGTCGAGGCTGCCGCGCGTGTATGTTCTAAAGGTCAAAAACAAGGTCAAGTGGGCGTAACCAAGGTCAAGGTCCAAAGCGGGGAGTATAAAAAACTAGTATCCTTTGCTACTGTTGACGTCTCGCTAAACTCCAAAACTTAGTTAAAATCGTGAAAGGTAATTGAAAGAGACCCTTGGAAGAAATTAACTAAAATTCTGTAAATTAATCCATTAATACAACATGGAATCCGTACAGGACTGCGTTGATATTAAGATTGATCCTCGAAAAATGTAAATTAAAAAAAAAATTAATAAATAATAATAAAGTTCTCATACTTCGTTAATACAATATGGCACCCTAGCAGGGACAGCGCTGATTCGGGAATTCAGAAATGGCTCATACCAGGAACATTGCAGGTCCAGAATCAGTAATGATCTAAAATAAAATAAAAAATTGCAAAAAAGTAACAGAATTGCCCAGATGACGCAAGTTCTTCAATTCAGAACATAATCCTAATAAATTGTTGTAGATATGGATCTAAATAAAATTTTTATTAAAAAAATTGAACCGACTTCTAAAAGTGAGCAAAAAAGTGAAAAATAACTATGAATTTTTAGAAGACATTGAAATTTTTGAGGTTGGCGCCAAATTAATACCTGATAATTTGTGATTCGCATTAACAGATTAAGAATACTTTATTTGTATATGTTTTTTTTATCATAATTTGTGTATATCAGTAGATATTTACTTCATTTAGAAATAATTTGGCGCTGACTTCAAAAATTTCGATGTCTGGTAAAAATTTATAGATATTTTTCACTTTTTAGAGCACTTTTAGAAGTCGGTTCAATTTTTTTTATAAAAATCTTATTGTTCAATTTTTAGTTTTGAATTCATTATGATATCCATAAATTATTTGAACTAAGTATTAATCGGGATTAGTGTACCTCGCAATAACTCCAAAATGGCAAAAAGGTACCCATTTTATCCAAAGTTGTAAATCACCCTCAAATGAACCACTAAAAATTATTTGACTCTTGGAGTTTTCCAAATACCAGTGGAATTGTGTCAAACAAATATTTAGTCTGTCATAGTAAATCCGCTATCTTAAATTTCAAATTAATTTTAGATTGGTGAAATAGACACCAAAACTTTCCAATATCGATATTTAAAATACTTGAGATTTTCTTAACCCGTTATATTTTTTACTGCATATTGAGTGCTTATAGGCCCCAAGAACCCCGCAACATCAATTTTAGACAAAATCGGAAAATGTAAAATTTTCAGTCCCTTATATTGTATCTTATCTAACAGTTGTAAAAAATTAACTTATTCATAATACACGACCCCGAAAATCAAATTTGAAAAAATGCGAATAAGAATCCGTCATATTGAATTTCTAATTTTAACGTCTTAATCTAATCTAAATCTAAACCCTTCAAAGCCCTCCAGTACCAATTTTGGATGAAATCCAGAAATTTAAAATTTTTAGACCGTCATATTGCATCTGACATATTAGATTTTCTTAAATCTTCAAAAACGATTCAGTCCCATTTTTGAACAAAGTCAAAAATGTAAAATTTTTAGTCCGCAATATTGGATTCGCCATATGAAACCTAGGAAAAATACTTTTAAATTCATAATTTACACCCTCAAGAACCCCCTATATGAGTTTTAGAGGAAGTCGAAAATTGTTAAATTTTTATGAAGCCCTATTAAATCAGCCAGATTGAGTTGTTCAAAAAAATCTCAAATTCTTAATTAACACTAACAAAAATACTCCAATACTGATTTTAGACAAAATCGAGAGATGTATAATCTTTAATCCGCCATCTTGCATCCTCCATATTTATTTTTTTAAAATAACTCCAGATGTATCAATTTTGAAAGAAATCGGACAAAATTAACTTTCTATCCGCCATATTGAATACGCCATATTGAATTTTTTTAAAATAATTTTAGATTCGTTGTGTGACCTCGAAATCTCCTCCGTACCACTTTTGGAGAAAATCGGACAAAATTGATTACTTTGTCTGCCATATTGAATTTTTTGAAAGCTATTTTGGATTCATTATGTACGATCCTAAAAACTCCCCCACACCAATTTTGGAGAAAATCCGATAAAATTAAGTATTTTATCCGCTATATTGGATTCGCCATATTGAATTTTTTTAAAATAATTTCAGATTCGGTGTGTACAACCCGGAAAATTACCCCATATCAATTGTGGAGAAAATCGGGCAAAGTTAATTTTTTTGGCCGCCATATTGTCAGCGCCATCTTGGATTTTACTGCACCAATTTCATTCAAAAAAATAGGGGACCCCCGCAGCAACTTCCTGAATATAACGAAAAAAATTTCATTCAAATCGGTGCCGCTGTTTCGGAGTAATCGGTGTACATACATAAAAAAACATACATAGTCGACGAATTGAGAACCTCCTTCTTTTAGAAGTCGATTAAAAAGAGGCCAAATTTATGAATAATGGCGAGATGCGCTAAAATCCAAAACCTACTTAAAGTCGTGAAAGGTAGTTGAAAGAAACCCTTGGAAAGAATTAACCAAAATTCGATAAATGAATCCACTAATACAACAATGAATCCATACAGAAACATGATTGCTATTGACGTGGCGAAAATTAAATTAGTACATTCATACTTCGTTAATATAATACGGCGTCCTAGCAGAGACATGTTTGATATTAATGTAGTAAAATAAAGTTCAAACTTGGCGGTACTCTACTGTGCACCTTAATCATGGTGTCATATAATTTTCACTAGATAAATGATAAATTAAGAAAAAAATTCCATCCACGTAACTTAGGCCACACTGCCACAGTCATAGCTCGTGTCTGTTATTAAACCTTGTTAAAAAATATATTAATTATTTTAAACATATTAACGTAAACAAATATATTTGGTCTTCGATTATAATGACGCTAACGGGAACAAAATAACATTTATTATTATGAAGGAAATAAACGTAGCCATTTATATAAATATAAACAACTTTAAATGCTGATTGCATAGAATAAAGAACTCCCTCCCACCTTAACATCACCTTGCTTGCATTTTCATATTCTTCTTGTTTTGCTTATTTGCCATTTTTCAAAGTTTATTCCACGGAAACATCAATCGTTGTCATGTCATAAGAAAATTTAGGTTATTGTAATAATTAAAATAAGATTGTAATTTTTATTAGTAATATATCAATATGGGCTTAATTTTCTTTCTTTTTACACTATTTTTATTTTTAAATAGAAGTGTTTCGGCATTAAATGATTTGGTTGAAAAAAATGTATCAAACGATGCCAGTGAGAATGAGAAATATGGAATACTGCAATCTAGAACGATAAACCAGAATTCGAACAGTATAAATCTAGGTAAGTAGCTTTTTTTTATTCCATTTTGCTTCTCATTAATTAACGAACTAAACTTAATCACCATTGTCTTACCTCGTTTTAGCTGTAGTTTTGCCAAAACAGACCCATATAATATCATTCTGGGGAAAACATTTTCAAAATAGTTTTTTTTTCGGGCACTCCAAATCCATGAAGTGTTGATATTCTTGACCGAGAAATGATATTTATGCCTGTAAACATTTAAATTTAATTTAGAACTCTTTTAGTTTTTAAATTCTTTTTATATTTTTGTTTGGCTAACTCGACGTTAGTATAGTAAAATTCAATGTACCCACGTATCCACCATTTTTAAGACTATGGTTCTCTAAAAATTTCATTGGTCGCTTTGAGTTTTAAAACAATAACTAGAATAAAAACTGTGATATATTTTACTATTTAAATTTATTTTTAGGTTATCCAAACTTAGATATTAATATTTATTTATAATTATTATTTTCGTATTGTCAACGATTATTATAGCTATTGCGTTAGCTATAATAATCTTTGGTATTGTCGACGGGGAAATAAAATTGCTATCTTTGCTAGAGAATCATGACTTCCTTTATTATCAGATGTCCAGAAATTCATATGCTTCTTATAAAAAACACACATGGAATTCTATCAGGTGTAAACCAAATCTTATATCTAGGGTGATTATACTACGTTCTCCTACTCTAATTTGTAAAATATAAAATTTAATTTAAACTTAAGTACTGTAACTACCTATTTACATTTCAGTATATTGAACTTAATATAATTATATTTTGAACTTATAAATAGCTATGAACCTACACTTATTTCTCAAAGTTACAACTCTTAAATATCCATATTTACATTCTAACAGAACAACTAATTTTAACAATAATAAGGATATCTTATTCTAACATAAAATAGCTGATTATTGTAATTCCTTGGTACAGGGAGAAAAGATGATAAAATAAGTAAATTCCAAAAAATACATGACTATTTTCTTGAACTTTATGAAGACAGAGAAAAAAAAAACTATTTTCACTTTTATCTCTTGAACGGAAATTATATCTGAAATTAGATTCAGGAATAGGTTCCTTTAACAAAGGGTAATTTTTTCTGTGTCATTATCAGCCATTGCGGAACTGGGTGAAACTAAAATATCCGCTTGACTTTCTGGGCTCACCGTAGATAATTCTGTGTTATTGCTTGAAAAATATGTTCTAACAAGGAAAGCACCCCAACCCGACCGATTTTGATCATTTTTGGATATGTTGTAATATTTGAAAAAATAAAGATACATATTTTTTTTATCGGCTGACATCCATTTTTAAGTCAACCCTTAAAATTCTTTTTTTTTCAATATAGGTCAACATCTAATGAATATTCTTGAATAAAATCAAGTGAGAAATATTCGTCATGAAAAGTCACAAATGACAGATGTAATTATGACCAAAGGGGCTTTAACTCCTATTTTATATTTTTTATGAATATTTTTGTTATAAATATCGGGGAATGAACTCAAACGAATTATAAAAAGCATTTTTGGTAATATTATCGATTATTAGTGTTGGTGTGTTTCGGGATTTTTCAAATAAGCACCCCTAAATATCGTTAACAACCCCTTATGGTAATGGACCGCATAAAAATGGTAATTTTTTTCTTTAAAGTCATCCAAAATGTAAAGCAAATGTAATTTATTAAAATTGAAAATATATTATTTTTGTTTCAATGGCACCAAAAGGGTGAAAAAAGTCACCTCCAAAAGCAAATACCTAATGTAACATGAGGTCTAATTAAAATTCTTTAATAAAACAAAATATAAAATAAGTCCTGTATAATTTAATAAGGAGAATATTTTTTAACGTAAGGCGTGAAAACAAACAAAGGTGAGCTTTACAATTTACTTTTTCAAGTGCACCAGCATTTAATGGGGATTTTTTAATAAAATTAACTTGAAAAATATTTTTGGTAAGAATCCTGAAATATAAAGCATATTTATAACCGAAGGGGTTGCAACCCTTATTTTATATTGGAAATGCCAACACTGATAAAACAAGGGTTGCAACCCCTTTGGTCTTAAATATATCTCCTATTTGTGACTTTTTATGACGAATATTTTCCACTTGATTTTATTTAAAAATATTCATTAGATGCTGAAATATTATGAAAAAAAAAAGAATTTTAAGGGTTGACTCTGGAGGTGAATTTCACTCCTTAAAAGAGGATGTCAGCCGATAAAAAATACGTGTCTATTATTTTTTCAAGTACTAACTACAACATATCCAAAAATGATCAAAATCGGTGAGGTCGGGTTGGGTGGTTCTATTGTGAGTTGTTTTCAATGATTGTTCCTTCCTGACCTGTTATTTTTGCCTCTGCCTATCTACGGCTTTTTATATTTGTAAAATCTTTTTAAAAAAATGTTAAAGTACTTCCAAAAGTTTTTTTTTGTGTTTCAATTTTTAGTTCCATGTGATTTTTTAAATTCGATACAAGCAAATCGAATTTACAAAGCAAATTTCTTTTAAACATTAACAGAGCTGGATTAACACCACTTAAAGGGTGGAGCGTACTTCGATAGTCGAATAAAAATTTTATCAAAAACATGGCAACATTTTTATCCTCCACTGATTTTTTAGAGCAATTTTAAATGTTTAAACAACATTTTTTGCTTGATCATTGTTTTGTGGATGTTTGGAAGTGGAAAATAACTGTCTTATACCATTTGATTTAAATAATTTTGAAATTCGTAAGACGTAAAAGGTGGACCGTTATCCGGAACTCTTTTTGTTGGCAATTCAAAGTTAAAAAATAAATTTATTAAAATTCTTATAGTATGCTTTACCTCAGTATGATTTTTTTTAAATACAACTGGCCATTTACTGTAAGAAGCAATTATTATCAAATATTTATTTCCTAAGATAGGTCCCATAAAATATAAATGAAATCTAATCCATCTTAATAAAATATCTTCCATATTTAGTTCAGAAAAACTAAATTTCTGTAACAAAAATTGAGCCATAAAATTATATAATTATACAATATATTTTATTATTGGAAATCCCAAATAAAGGAAGAATGTTTTCAAGTTCAATAATGGGGAACCATTCAAATCTAACTGATCATTTAGCAATACATTTGCATGTGTTAATATGTTAATTTCCATACAGTCCATAAAATTAACTTGTAGACCAAAAGCAAGTTGATCCCATAGTTGAATTTCCAAATTTGTCCCAAAGTTTGCAGTGCTTAGACATACGTAACAATGGATTCACCATTTCTTGCTTTCTTTGCTTAAATTTGTCTCTCTCAGCGATCTCCGAGGGTATTGCTTGCAGATGCTCTTCCACTCATTTTACAGCATAAGGAGGGCGGTCTTCATATTTTCTTTTTAATCGTTTATTTTAAGATACTGCTTTAGTCTAATGATGTAAGAGTTCCAGTTTGGATTGAGAAGGGTTCCAATTTTCCGATCGATATTTTTTATTTATTTGCATACCGACTAAACTTGCATGATATATTTTACTATTTAAATAGATTTTTAAGTTTCCCAAATTTATAATGTAATATTTAACTTAAATTTGTTTTTTGGGATTGTCGACAGGAAATAAAACTGCTATCTATACTGCAGAATCATGACTACCTTTCTGAGCAGATGTTCAGGAATTCATATGATTCTTATAAAAACACATATGGACTTATTCAAGGTGTAATCCAAGTTTTGGATATAGGGTGAATGCACTACAGAGATTATGCTTTCCCAATTTAAACTACACCTCTAAAATGTTTCAAAAAAATATATTTATATTTGAGAAAAATACTATTCATTTGTTTTAAAAATTATTGTCTGAATACTTATCAAACGACTCGAGTTGCTTTTAACCGTCTTTTTTTTTCATTTGAACATAAACTTTGTTAACAATAAAACCTAAGTTCTTTATACACATTTTCTCAAATCCAAATTTTGATTACCCAGCTTTTGAGTTCCCAAATCCAGGTTTCTCGGTCCAAAGATCTCTTAGACTCAAATTCCTTGGATTCCTGGTCTTCCTGAACCGAATTGATCCTAATATTTCAGGTCGAGATTTCTCAAACTCGAGTAGTAAAATTTGCCGTTTTAAAGCTAGCATCAAAATCAAAATTTAAAACATATACCTACATATTCTTCAGTGACATATTAAACTAAGACAAAAACCAATGGAATACAGATCAAAAGAGTGTTAAAGTAACACATATAATAATTATACGGAAAAAATACTAGTCCACCTAATATTAATTTAAAAACTACCCCTTCAACTACTCCTAAAATAAAGTTTTTATAAACAAATTAAACCGACTTCTAAAAGTGCGCTAAAAAGTGAAAAATAACTATGAATTTTTATATGAAATTGAAATTTATGAAGTCGGCGCCAAACTAATACCTGACAAAATATGATTCGCATAAACAGATTAAAAATACTTTATTTGTAATTGCTTTCTAACATAATTTGTATATATTAGTAGTTATATATTTCATTTAGAAATAATTTGGCGCCTACTTCAAAAATTTCGATTTTATATAAAAATTTATAGTTATTTTTCACTTTTAGCGCACTTTTAGAAGTCGGTTCAATTTTTTTATAAAAATTTTATTTTTCGATTTTTAGTTTTGAATTCACTATTATATCCATAAATTATTTGAACTAAGTACTAATCGAGATTAGTGTGCCTCGCAATGATTCCAAAGTGGCATAAAAGTATCCATTTTATCCAAAATTGTAAATCACCCTAAAATGAACCACTAAATATTCTTTGATTCCTAGGGTTTTCCAAATACCAGTGAAATTATGCCAAACAAATATTTAGTCTGTCATAGGAAATCCACTACCTTAAACTTCAAATTAATTTTAGATTGGTAATATAGACCCCAAGACTCTCCAATATCGATATTTAAAAAACTTGAGACGTATATTTCTTAGCCAGATATATATATATATATATATATATATATATATATATATATATATATATATATATATATATATATATATATATATATATGTTATACTGCATATTGAGTTTGGATACGCCCCAAGAACCCCGCAATATCAATTTTAGACAAAATCGAAAAATGTAAAATTTTCAGTTCCTCATACTGTATCTTATCAACCTAATAGTTGTAAAAAATTAACTTCATATTCGTAATACACGACCCCGAAAACCCACTAATACTAAAAAAATGCGAATAAGGTAAAATTTTCAAACAACCATATTGAATTTCAAAAAAATAATTTTACCGTCTTAATCTAATCTAAATCTAAATCCTTCAAAGCCCTTTAGTACCAATTTTGATTGGAATCCGGAATTCTGTATTTTCTAGACCGTCGTATTGCATCTAACATACTAGATTTCCTTAAAATAATTTTATATTCGCTATTTACATCTTCAAAAACGATTCAGTCCCATCTTTGAACAAAATTGAATAATGCAAAATTTTTAGTCCGCTATATTGGACTCGCTATATTAAATCCTGAAAAAATACTTTTAAATTCATTATTTTAGACCCTCAAGAACTACCTGTATCAGTTTTTCAGAAAATCGAAAAATGTAAACTTTTAAGACGCCATGTTGAATTCACCAGATTGTTTTCCAAAAAATATTTTAAATTCGTAATTAACACTAACAAAAATCCTCCAATACTGATTTTAGACAAAATCGAGCGATGTAGACTCTTTAATCCGCTATCTTGGCTTCACCATATTTAATTTTTTTTTTAAATCATTTCAGATTCGTAATGTGCGATGCCAAAAACTTCCTCATATCAATTTTGAAAAAATCTGACAAAATTGAATTTTTTTTAAATAATTTTAGATTCGTTATATGCGACCCCGAAAACTCCCCTGTACAAATTTTCGAAAAAATCAGACAAAATTGATTTTTTCGTCCGCCATATTGGATTCGTCATATTGAATTTTTTTAAAATAATTTTAGATTCGTTTTGGGCGACCCCGGAAACTCCCCTGTACCAATTTTGGAAAAAATCGGACATATTTGACTCTTTTGGCCGGCATATTGAATTTTTTAAAAATATTTTGGATTCGTTATGTGCGACCACGAAAAGTTCCTCCACACCAATTTTGAAGAAAATCGGACAACATTAAATCTTTTTGTCCGCCATATTGAATTTTAAAAAAATAATTTTAGATTCGTTGTGTACGATCCCGAAAATTCTCCCATACCAATTTTGGAGAAAATCAGACAAAATTAATTTTTTTGACCCCCATATTGTCAGAGCCATCTTGTATTTTACTGCACCAATTTCGTCCAAAAAAAATATGAATATAACGGAAAAAATTTCATTCAAATCGGTGTCGCCGTTCCAGAATAATCGGTGTACATACATAAAAAAAAATACATAGTCGACGAATTGAGAACCTTTTTCTTTTAGAAATCGGTTAAAAAGGCACTACGTATATCTACAATTATTAATCACAATATAAAATATTTCTTTTAATACAATTTTTGAAAGTTAGTTCATTTATTATATGTATTAATAATATAATAATAGGTATTTAATTAAAAAATTGCATTTAAAATTATCTTGTGTTTTAGATATTGACCCAATAAAAGGACTTATTCAAAAAGTAACTAATTTACCTTCAGCAATAAAGAACAATGACACATTAGACTCTCAAATCAATTTTTCTCAAAATTTGCGAGTAATTTTGGAAATGCTACAAAAATTGGAGAATAAAAACTGTATTCGAGATATAACATATGTCTTGGATGGTCTCACAAAGAGTGAAAAATGGGCGTTACAAAGTAAGTACCTAGAAATTAGGCTAATAAAAAAATTAACGTTAGTGACGCGAAAGAAATATATATGTCACAAAGTCATATTTTTAGGCTTCATTAATTAATTGAAAAACGGGGGGACATAACTTCAAACTTATTTATTTGTGAATATTTCAACAAAAGTAGTATATAAATCGCTATGAACAAAGTACCTTTACTTTTAAAGATACAAAGCAGTGACAATTTATTTAAATATTCCAAGGAAAACTGTATTTGACGTTACCAAATCATTTTGTTGGTTCATATTATCATAAAAAAAGAAAGGTCCAATTATTGCGTTAAATATTACAGCACATCAAACGTTAATTTTCTAATGTAATCGAAAGTATCGCTTTTTATTTGACCCCCCCCCCCCCAAGAGCTTTAAGTTCAGGAAAATAGACCCGATTTTGCCTCTTATACTATAGTTTATTCAAGAACTAGAGAGAGTAAATAATTTTTTTCCAATTTTTGTCGTCGCAAACTACCTGTGTTCTTTAGTCCGGTGCCTTTGGCAAAATCTGTCAGACACAAATATTTTTTATAGGAATGGGTTAGAAATTTTATAATTAAAAATACCGGTCTATAATAATAGACTATTTGAGTTGGATAACAATAGATATTTGGAAGTGTTAAAAAGGTTTTAAACATTGTCATAGGCGTCGAAAGGAGGTTTATTTTATAACTAAGTATTTATGGCATAGAAGATTTTATTTCTTATGATTTCTTAATAATTCACACACATTACAAAATATAGATAATTTTGAAATATTTAACACAAATCACAACTATATTTTTATTATTTTTAATTTTGGCATAGAAACCGTTTTAGGCACATTCAGACTAAAACGTAGCCTTATTCTCTCAAAAAAATCTAATTTATATACTTATAAAATACCCATTGTCAAAAATACAAGAAGTTAAACACATATAAAAAAATAAATTCGTCCATAAAATATTAAAATTTTTTTGAGGGTATCGGTCATTTTACTATTAATTAAAAGCATCTTTAGGAAATTTGACGTTTTAGTTTATTTATTTCTTAAACCATCTGCAAATTACAATTAAACACTAAAAAGGGATTCGAATATAATGAATTTTTATATGTTACAGTTAAAATTAGACCTATTTATTTTTATTTCTATTGCACTGACATCTTAATTTATTTTATATGAAAATCCAAAATCCCCAAAAAAATAAAATAAATGTGTTAATTCTGCACATTTTAGAAAAAGACACACATACAATAATAAAAAAATTACGGCTATTTGGAATTAAATATATATAAAATTAATGAGTGGGACACACTAAAATAAAAATATATAAACAAATTAAAAAGCATATAAACAAAATTAAACAATAAAATACAAGAAAAACAAAAATTGAAATAATAAATTGTATTTACACTGGTAAACATTACGTATCTAATTCGTAATCAAAGTCAGTGAAGCTATCTTCGCTCAAATTAATTATGAGATCGAGTTTCCACATTTTGTTTTATTCTTTTATTATATGGATTTTTCCCAATTTTCCGCAGTAACTTTATTCAAAAAAATCTTTCAAAAGTTCAGTTAAATTACTAATTTTGTAAGTTCTGTTATTTCTAGCAACTCTACCTTTTACTTGAGAGAGATATTTCCTTCTCCAACGGATAGTTTCCGGACGATCTATAAGAACTGATTTCCTATCTGATTTTTCCCAGCAAAAATTAAGTTCTCTGAGCAATTTCCAGAGCTCAGTTCTTTGAATTTCAGGTAAATCGCGTTCTTCATTGGTTATGGTTAGAATTTTGTCGACGGTTGGGATCTGCTTCTCATAATAAAATGTATGTACAATTCCTTTTATTGCAGTTTTCATCTCTTCTTCCAACGAGGTTCTTCGTCTGCCTGTGATCGAATGTGGCTTGGGAGTACTAACAATTCTAGTCCTTTTTTTCCATCAGTTTTCGTAACATAGTAGATTTTCCAACTCCTGTCATATTGGAACACATCTCAACAGAGCTTTTAACATTATTATCTAGATATCGATATCTTAAGGCATCATAAACAAACATCGTAACAAGTTTTTCGTTGAGGAAAAAATGCCTTGGTTTAACGATTTTAGAATAAATATAGAGGTAGAAGCCATATCTTTTGGGTATCTCACAAATCTCAAATAATATATTAAAACAAGCGCAAACAAGATAAGTCACTAAGGATACACAGGTGTACTTTGCTCACTGACAGAAATTAAATTGAACTATCAGAAATTTTATTGTTGCAGTAAATTTATAAAAGCTTATAATATTTAAATATAATTAGATTTACGGCAGTCTTCAGTTACCTGCGGCACTGGAGCAGATACGTTGGAGGTTTTGGTAAGAGTTTTATTACTCTCTCTAGTTCCTGAATAGAGTATAGGAATGTGTATGCTCGCGATCGCCCCCCCCCCCCTCCCAAGAGCTTTCATTTCAGGAATATTGAACCAATTCTGCCTTTTATATTAGTAATGTGTATACTGCTGGCATCCTCCCCTCTCCAAGAGCTTCAAATTCAGAAAAATAGACCCGACCCTGGTTTTACACTATAAATGGGAATGTTTCCAGTGTCTCTCCCCCCTCCGTCGACAACTTGTTCTCGCTTGCCATACTGTACTTTTGTGATATCACCGCCCCCTCCCCCCAAAGAGAGCGGCTGGATCCGCCCCTGCCGTGAATATTGTACAGAGATTCTGGTTTTTCTTTCCACTTATTAGCAATATCTATCCAAACAATCACGAGCCTCCACAATTTCAAACCTGAACTAAAACTAAAAAATGACTTTTTTTAATAAACCGACTTTAAAAAATGAACTAATAAGTAAAAAACATAAACAACTGTTTTTTCGTTGTAATTAATTTCAAAACCGTAGATTTAATTTTTCAGTTCAAATTAATTATTAATTATTTTTAAGTTGGTACCATACTTAAAATGCACATAAAATACTGACCAACTATACAAATACCTTGTTCACAAAGGCAAAAAAAAAGATGAAATATGAGACAGAAGACATGTAAACAATATGTTAATGATATGGAAAAAGAACTAATCCACCTAAAATTAATTTTAGAAAATAACCTCTTTAATTATTGCGCAACGGACTTCAAAAAAGTTTTATAAAATTAATTTTTAATGGACTTTTTTAAAGCTAGTTTAATTTTTTTTAAAAATTTATATTATTTTAAAGTGTTTAATTACTGCATGATTATAAACTATTATATAGCCAGCATAATAAGTAATAAATTTGTAAAAATTAGAATATTTTTGTAAATTACGAACATTAATTTGATAAATGATCACATTAACAAAAATTAATCAATAGAACACCTTTCATCTTATTTCAGGCCAAATTACACTAATTATTTTGTCATATCAGACCATTAAGTAATATTAATTAAAAAGGATCATTAAAAATTTGTTCATTAGTGGAAATATTCCCAAAATTTTCCATTTCACTATTATTTTGCAAAACTGGTAGTTGTGATACATTTTTTAAAACTTGTTTAGTATCCGGAATTTTATGGCAAACATTAAACTACAAAATATTATCTTGTTTTTGATAATACTGATGCATTTTTAAAGGTTATTGATTTCACTATAAAATTCTATAATTAAAATAAATAAGTTACCTTCGGGGAATAATGAAAAACTAGTGTAATCATTGCTTCTTCGGAAAAGGTATTTAGAATCCCGATAAGGATATCTACGAGATGTGAACGAACATAAGTTATATTAAAAAAGAATCATCAACTAAATCATCAAGAGGGCGTGAGGCCAAAAAGACATAAAATTTATATAATTAACTAGAAAACAATTTTAAAATTAAGAAGTTATTTTAAAATTAACACACCAAAATCATTTTTCCACACGTTAGTCTTGAATAAAGATAAAGCAATAAAAGAAACTCGCGCTCGAGCTTTTTAATTGAAACTCTAGACCAGCAGTTCCCAACCTTTTTCTTCTTGCAAACCCCTTCTAAAAACCGGAACAAATAGGCGAACCTCCTGTGTAATCATTAATAACAGTAAAATTGAGTTATTAAAATTTATTTTCTATATTGAATAACAGTTCATAACGAAAAACTAAAACATTATCGTAAAACATTTATAGACAAACATTATTAAAACTAAACAAAGAAAAATTAATACAAAATGAATACAATAATGCGGAACTTGAAAAATACCCTCAATGGGATATTTGTGCCTGTTCGGTGGAACAAAGAAATTCAAAATTTAGTTCGATGCTTGAAAGTTTGAGTCTTAGATCAGGCTCTGCATTTAACCTATTTCTATACTTATCTTTCAGAAGTGTATGTTGAAAATCCTTTCTCACATAGATACGTTGCAGAAAACGGTAATAAAACTTTAATGGCTTTCAAAAATCATCTAAAGGGTGATCTTTAAAAACAGTTTTTTAGGAATTATCAGAGGATAAGTCAGTGAGCTTTTCTTTTTCCAGTAAAGTTAACGCAGTATCGAAGTTATATCTCCTTGAAAAGGATTACATAACCAGTTGTTCAATTCAGATATAATAGGTTTATTAAAAAAATAGTCCTTGAACGTTAATTGAAGTTCTTTGAGATATTCAGTAATATCCCTCTTAATATTTTCTTTAAGTTTAATTTCATTTTCTCATAAAATTGTGCTGAAAGAACCAAAACATTCGTACTCATTCACCTGCAGATACTGAATCCAAAAGTTAGACTTCTTTAGCATGGCTGTTAATCTATCAAGCGCGTTGAATATGATGATACCCGGGCTTTGTAAAGACATATTTAAATCATTTGATTAAGAAGGAAGGATATCAGATACACAAGAGGACGAATTAAATGGCTGGTCGGGAAAAAGTGCTTGAATTTCAGACTTCATTTCAAAAAGAAGGTCAAAATCTCGCCACGAAAAAGCCACCTAACTTCTGTATGAAGTAGTAAAAAAACATGGAGGCTTCCAAAGTCCTCACACAGTGCACAGAATATACGAGAGTTTGTAGCACGCGATTTTATATAATTTACAATTTTTACAAGAGCGCTTAAAGCACTGCATAACTCTTCAGGAATACGCTTACATGCCAGTGCTTGTCTATGAATACAGCAATAAGCCCATTCAATATTCTCGTTAATATTCTTTACCCGCACCACAAGACCAGAAAATATTCCGATCATTGATTTTGCATCATCAATTCACACAGCCAAACAAAAAGACCAATTTATTTTATTTTTTTTTCAAAAGAGTCATTAATCATATCGGAAATTGCTACACATGTCGTAAAGGTTTTCAATGATTTCGTTAATAACAGATCTTCTTGAATAGCGAAATAATTCGATTTGATCCTTTTTACATGTTCACTTTCTCCTCAACACTGTGTCGTTTGATAAAGGAACAAGGCTAATTTTTGCCGCTTTTTTTCAAAACATACACTTCGTGATGTCTTAGCACAAATGATACCTCGGGAGCCATTTTGCTATATTCGTTTAAATCTGTTCGAAAAGAAAAACACTAGACTTTTTATTATCTGCCAAACTTTTAAAATACTCAACAGGTTTATCTTTGTGATCGGCGCAAGGTAATACTAACTAATACTGAAAGCGACTAAGGATTTTTAAATGGTGGTTTACTTGTCGATTCTTCTGATTATGTTAGCAAAAAGAAGATATTATAATTTGGCTGAATGAAAGAGGATTGATTACTTATGAAAATGATGCCCTAAAAGCTGAGCTTTTGAAAATAGCTAGAGATAATAGATACAAATTTAGAAGATTAGTTATTGATGAATTAAATCCTCTAGAGTTAATATGAGCTCAAGTGAAAGGGTTTATTGCAAGGCATAATACTATCTTTCAATTAAAAGATGTCCAGAAAACTGGAGCAATGTTGTAAATCATTTAATAAAAGAATAGCCAAAGATATTTGACCCCGAAAACTTTGTGGAAGAGACTGTATACCCATTAGTTTTAATTGTAATGACATCTGTTTCAGGTGAAAATGAGAACATTTTTGATTAAAACGTAACTATTTTTTTTATTTTTATTGTATAAAGTCTATACAAAGTTCACCCAAAAAGTTCTGAGACTAATTTTTTTACGAATATATACAAATTTGCCTGCGCTCGTGTAGCTGCTAGAACGACCTGGAAAACTCCTCTTATGGAATAGCTTTCAGAGCCCTGGTCCTATTCTTTTGAGTCGCCTCAAACTCTTCAAAACGTTCTCCCTTCATCGTCATTTTCAATTTAGGAAATAAAAAAGTATGCTGGAGCCAGATCTGGTGAGTAGAGCGGGTGGCGAATCATGGAGACCGACTTTTGGTCCAAAAATTCTGTGATGAGTATTGAGGAATGGGCTGGCGCATTGTCGTGCAACAGAAACCAGTCACCGGTACGGTACAATTTCGGTCTAACACGACGAATCCACTTCAAAAGTCGATCCAGGACACTTTTGTAGAATTGTGTTCACTGTTCGGCCCGGGGACATAAATTCGCTATGGATAATCCCGCTAGAATCGAAAAACGAAATGAGCATCTTTTTGATTTTCGATTTTGTCGCTCGAACTGTGGTGGGCCACCCTTCGCCCTTCCCTCGCCACTCAGCGGTTTGGCGTTTTGTCGATGGATCGTATTGAAAACACCATGATTCGTCATCGGTTACAATTTTATTGAAAAAATTTTCATGCGTATTTGCCCATTTAAACAAATCGCGTGAAGCTTTCACATGGCGCTCTTTCAGCTCTTCCGTTAACAAGTGCGGAACGAACTTCGCACACAGTTTTTTCTCCCGAGAACATTGTGCAAAATGTGATGCACGCTTCCTACACTGACGTACCTCTGACAACATTTCAACCGTAATTCGTCAATTACGAGACAGTGCGACACGCACACGTTCGACATTCTCATCGGTAGTTGAGGTTAAAGGGCGCCCCTCCCGTGGATCGTCTTCCAGCAACTGTCGACCGTTCTTGAACAGCGCATACCACTCGAAAACCTTGCCGCGGCTTAAACAATTCTCACCATATGCGTTTTTCAATAATTCGAGTGTTTTCGAACCACTTTTCTCAAATTGTGGCTCGGTGCTCCATAGTGAAAATTGTGACGCAGTGGCAAAAACACGTCTACTTCGAATGAACACAGCTGGCCAATAAATAAAGTTACAGCGCTCTCATCTCCATTGTGGGTAACTAAAGGATGATATTACATAGTTCTGCCGTCGGGTAACAGATAGTGCTAGCTGTAAATTTTATACAAAATTAGTCTCCGAACTTTTTGAAAGAACGGTGTATTTCTATTCTATTTTTAATATATTTTCTTCTAAAAGTTATTAAGTCAGTTGAGAAATAAATCATTTTCTGACTTAAATATCCCAGAAATTGCAATAGGTAGAAACTCCCTACTTTTCACGAACAAACTTTGAGATTTCCTGTAAACCTTTTACGCTAACAGGTGTACAGTAAATTCCATTCAAAGTTGACAGTGCAATATCTTACACCTTGATAAGTACAAAAATGGCAATATACGCCAGTCGAATTAAATTTGGAAAAAAATTTTGTGTTTCTAGATATGAGCTGGAGGGAAGATGTTATGAATGATGGTGATAATTAATGGGTTAAATTTTTTTTTGGCAAAAATTTTATTAAACAACTATGGTGTGAAAAACAGTTTTTTTGAGTTGTAGAAAAAACTATTAATTTTTAGAAAAAAGTTTCAAATAAAAGTTGTGCGCCTACAAAACAAAAAAAAAGAACATCAAAATCGGATTATTTGTTCATTAGTTATTGCAAAAAAAGCATCCTAAAATGGCTTTTTTTCAATTGTTAATAAACAATAGAAAAACATATTGCATATACTGTGCGTACTGTAACAAAAAAATCTGTCGTGGGATAAAATAAGCATGCAAAATTTTAAGTAAAAATATTCAATAGTTTTTTGCACAGGGAATTTATTAATAATTCTGTGGTACTTAATTTTTTATTCTCAGCGATCGAGAGATCCTACGGCAATCTGCGGGTGCGCAAATCAAATTTCGACACTAGTAATATCAAAAAGAACTAAACGAAGTATTGATTTTAAATTGTTGAAATAGATTAACAAAATTGGCGTTAATTTTTTCGTTATAAACAAATAGAATAACGCTTCGACAAACAACGATATCGAAACGCCAATAACTGAGCATGATAGCTGATATTTTTGCTCAAATTTATGAAACAAAAAGTCTCTACATCCAACAGAAAAATTTTTTAAACCACTTTGGCGTTGTTTATTAACATTAAGGAATTATTTTAGCAAGACTTCACAGGGTATTGCTTAAACTATTGTATGCGGAAGTTTTCGACTCGATTATTTGAAAATTATTTATATTCTTCCGGACGGCCAGTCTTTAAACACACTGTACACACTGTATTATTTAATAACCTTTTATTAAAACTTCAGTTCTGACACTTGTCAAACAATTCAACTTGCATTAACAACTTCTCAAACTAAACTGTCTTCGAGAGCCGATCTGGACCCTCTACATGCCCTTTTTTCGAAGATTCCGCATCTTTCTAGAAGGATTTTCATACTACAGGGTGTAGTAAAAATAAGAAAATAGAGTTTTCTAAAAAGTTCTAGACCTTTTTGCATAGACATCTTATGAGGAAATTAACAAAAGGTAAAATTAATTAAATAAATTATGAAAATTAACCGAAAACTTTACAAAGTAGAAACACAAACTAATACTATGAACTAGTGATGTGAGAATACGTATTAAAATAACCGAACAATTCGAATAGTAACTTAATCGTATTAAACCGAATAGTTCTTTGGCATCCGGAATGCGGAATTCGGAATGTGACGTGCTTCGGTTCTATTGAAATAAATGGAAACATAGTGTCAGAATAAGAATAATTTTATCCTTGTTTCGTTTGTAGTAACGCATAAGTATGTCTTGGTCTTCGGAGCGACAAGAAAACGAAGATTGAATGCTACGGACGGTGCTCGTTTGATTCGTATTAGTTCGTACTGTTTCGGGTGATATGGGAATACGTATTGAAATAACCGAGCAATATTCGAATAGCAAATTAATACGTATTAATTTAGACACTTCGTTGGCATACGGAATGTGATGATACCGATGATTTTTTATATAACGACCGATGCCCGATGGAAACGGATGTCGTGGACGCTGCGGCATCGAATACACTTGTTCGTTCACCAGTGCTGGGGATGATTATTATTCTATTATTTTAGGTGCAAGTACTTTTGATGACGCAGAGCATAAAAATATATTTTAAAGTTATAAAATAAAAATTCATATATATATATATATATATATATATATATATATATATATATATATATATATATATATATATATATATATATATACAAAAAAAAGTTTTATTAAAGAAATTAAAACAAATTATAATCTTAAAAACATATAAATTCAACGTTAGTTCCAAAAACATAAGTAAGTAATATTTAATTTGAACATAAATAAAAAATAATCCAGGATAGTTTTCTTTGAAAATAATATGTAAAATGTATAAACAAAACAATAATTTTGAACTTAGGTAGAAGTGGCAGGTTGTTTTCGCAAAATTTCTTGCTGCTGACTTTCGTTCATAGTGAAAAGAATTAAAGAGCCAGGATTATTTTTTAATTCTGTGGATTGGCTTATACATGGAATCTCATCTTGGTAAAAAAGCCTTCTGGGATATTTGTTACTACTTGGAGCTTAACAAAACCTGAAATATGAACTTGAGTCTCATCGGTAACATTATTTTTATTCATTTCTTCATGGTACAGAAGTGGAAATATTTCAGAAATATAATTTTTTAAATTACCAATTTTCGATTACACAACCGACATAGGGCAAATTTATTATTTGATGAATTGACAAAAAAAAAAACGATTGATTTTTGTGCGGGAGCCATGATGTAAAACCTAAAATTTGACCCGGCGCCTATGTCTAAATTTTTACTAAACCACTGTTGTCCAATTCCCTATCTAGAGCCGCGAGGAGTTCGGTTCGTATTAATTCGTAATGTTTCGTCAACATTCCGCAATTCGGATTGTTAAACAATCCGAATATTACATTCATCCGCATCCGTATTATTCGAATATCAAAATCATCCGAATATTTACAACACTACTATGAACTGTATATTGCTATAAAGTTATATGATAATAGTTTAAACTTGTAGCTTTTCGGAGAGTCAGTGTGGGTGCGGTGGGGGGTGATGCCGGCAGCACGCGGACAAAAACAAGACCATGACGCTTCAAATTCGTTTCGTCGGAAAAATTTGAATTATCTCGGCGAAATGTCAGTAAATAACGCCACAAGAATTTAAAAAAAAAACTATCTCGGCTTCTATTGGTCGTAAATTTTTGTTTTAATTCGCGCAAAAATATCAGCTATCATGTCCAGTTATCGGCCTTTCGATATCGTTATTTGTCGAAACGGCATTCTATTTGTTTATAACGAAAATTGAAAGCTAACTTTGTTAATCTATTTCAACAATTCAAAATCAACACTTTATTTCGTTCTTTTTTGAAACTCTCTGTGCAGAAAACTATTGAATATTGTTACTTGAAATTTTGCATGCTTATTTTAAGTCACAAGAGGCTTCTTTTGCTGCAGTATAAAGTATATGCCATATGTTTTTCTATTGTTGATTAACAATTGCAAAACAGCCATTTTAGCAATAACTAATGAACAAATAATTTTATTTTAATGTTCTTTTTTTATTTTGTAGGTAGTTTTAAGGCACACAACTTTTATTGGAAACTTTTTTTCTAAAGAGAAATAGCTTTTTTCTACAACTCAAAAAAAAACTGTTTTTTTCACACCCTAATTGTTTAATTAAAAGTTATGCCCAAAAAAAATTGAAGCCTAAGAAACCATGAATTATCACAAACACTAAATATCAAAATCAACTCACTTCAAGGGTAATTCAACTGGCCCAATAATGATCGATTTATCTACTTCTATTGGCATGGAGTTGAATGATAAGTACAATGAGAGCATTCTAATGTAAACTATCTTGCATATAAAATTGTTTTTGTTTATATTCATTATTTATTACTTTATCTAAAGATCTGTTGAATGTTAAAAAGGTCTGAATCATTACCGGCATATAAACATAAACAGCAAATAAAATTAATTTTTCCACACTGCTATATACAGGAAATTGTTTCATGTATGATAAAAGCCATAAAATGCTTTTTATTGCTTCAATGAAATGTGTTTACAGAATTTTTTATTGATCATTGATCATCAGATAAAAGATCTTCTAGTTAATTCTTTTCTCAGGTATTTCTGTCCTAAAAACATTAGTCGTAAGTTCGAGACGCTTAAGCAATTATTCCGCTAACATCCGAAATCCCGTAATGCATAATAAGTAAATATGTAATATTTCAGTATTTATTTATAGTTCTCATATATACTTATTTATTTATATTTACCGGGACTTATGCGGCCTTCGACACTTAACCAACATCGTATTCCTTTTACAGAAATATATATTTACTTTTTAGTGCTTACGAAATTTTTTTAATAAAAAGAGACCACAGAAGAACTAAAAGAACTAGTAGGTTAACTCGGCTTCGCACCAACCGAAAGTTTTGGTGGCCTCTTAAAGGTCTAACCTCAATTCTAGTCCGAAAAAGTTCAGTGCAATGCAGCAAAAGCCGCCGCGGCTGTTCAAACTTTATCTTTCAAACTGATCATACACAATTTTTATATATCTCTTAAAATTGACAATTTTACAATATGTTATATTAAACTAAAGTAATTATTTAGTTATAATAGACCAAGCTAAAATTGACGATTTTTTAATAATAGATGTATTTTGGGGAGTAGATTGCGTAAATGAAAATAAAATTTCGCCAAAGTATTTAGTTTTTGTGATATTCCTTATATTCTTTAAATCTTAGGTTTATTTACCATTTTCACTTCTTTACTGTTATATTTATCCATTTTCTTGTTGTTCGCAAAAATCACCCTGCTGTTCATTCTGTTTTAAGTTGTGGATAAATATTTAACAGATATCAGAAATCCATGGTTTTGTAGGACGGTAGATTCTGAGCATAACTGCGTCAAAACTAACAGCTGATTCTTGGTCCTCGATTTTTAAACAATATTTACGTTCTGAAAATCACTTTTAATAATAATAATAACATTTTTAAAAAATTCAGATTTCAGTAAGAAATACATATATCTATTTATCTGTCGTGTTTAAATAGTTGCTAATGTAAATGTATTCTCCTTTCAAGTAGATAAAGGAGAGAATATATACAGACCGTTTTATTTCCTACAAATCCAACTCTGGTCCTCTCTCTCCATACGCGTTTCGACCACTTTATGGTCTCATCAGGGAAGTTGTATCGAACCGAGATCAACATTGGCAGGAAACAACTGTCTATATAAAATATAAATTTCGAGACATTTCGGTAGGATATTAAAACCTACCGACGTTTCGATGTCAGACCAAAAAATATTGTCAGTCGAACAAAATCAATACATTCACTGGAGTAGTGCAAAAATTAAAAAATTAAGATTTCAGTAAGAAATAAATAAATCTATTTATGTGTCATGTTTAAATAGTTGCTAATATATATGCGTTTTACTTTCAAGCAGATATAGGAAAGAATATATACAGTTTTATTTCCTGCAAACACAACTCTCGTCCTCTCTCTATACGCGTTCCGGCCTCTTTATGGTCTCATCAGTGGAGCTGTATCAAACCGAAAGCAACATTCGCAAGAAACAACTGTCTATATAAAATATAAACTCCGAGACATATCGGTAGGATATTCAAACCTGCAGGTTTTTCGCTGTCAGACTGAAAAATATCGCCAGACAAACGACATCTATAGATTCATCGGAGAAGTGGCAATGCAGTCGCACGAAATTGTTCGATATTTACACAAAGTCTCTCAGTAAGAATCTCTCTATGTCTCGATTAAAAAAGATCCGCTCATTCAACACAGGTTAAATTGTCTTTCATTTGGTCACCCGTACACCTCTTCTGTCAAGATATTCCTTAACTATATACCGATTATCCATTTTTTCCAACGGATATCCCCACTCTCTAGCCAATGTAATTAATTCCACTTCTCTGGATTCCTCACGCTCTGACAAGGCAGTTTGCCTACCATGTGTGTACTGTGAAGATCGTAAACATGAACAGGGTGGTAAAAAAAGTGGAGGTGGAGTGTTGTTGGATATCAAAAAACCTTTGTAAGTGCCAGGCTGATTACTGAATTTACTAACAATTACATTGAGCTACTTGGAGTAAGGGTAACAATTAATGACTATTTTCAAATACATTTTTTGTTGTTTACATTACGCCCGGTTGTGGGCTGGGGGTTTACGAATGTTTATTTAACTATTTTGAGAGTTTATCGCATGTAATAGGGCAAAATTTTGTAATTGCTGGCGACTTTAACAATTCGAACTTAAATAATTTCTATAAAAATGGTATTAAAGATTCTTATGTAACCGAACTGACAAGGCCTCTGGATTTCTATGACTGCTCTCAGCACAATAAAAACGTTAATTCTTTGGGACATTTGTAAGTAAGATACACTGTACGGTTTCGAGAGCTCCGACCTTAGAAACTAATATTGGGCTTGGTTATGTGAGGGAATCTGAACTTAAACGAAGTATGACGAGTAACTACAACTTTAGAAGGACTCACTTTGGATTGCTGTATGACATGTTTCTTAATGTAAACTGGTCTTTTTTGGAAAATTCTGTGGATGTTAATAAAGCAGTCGAATTATTTTATAGTGAAATATATAACATATTTGAAATATGCGTGCCTAAGGCCGGTGTATGTAACAGATCATATCCTGTTTGGTATAACAAAACAATAATAAATGACCTGAAAAGAAAGGATCGACTAAAACATAAACTAAAAAAGAAATATAACTATGCCCAGAACCTAGAGTTGTCACGTATTAGAAGAAAAATTAAATAAAGCATAACACAGGCACATAAAAATTATATAAATAAAGTTCAACAAAATATACGCTTTGGAATTACATTAATAATAAAAAAGAAACAAAACATATACCAAGCAGGATGCCCTCGATGGAAAGCAATGTATCACTGGTAAAGAGATATGCGACGCCTTCGCTGAGTACTTTGGCGGGGTATATTCTGCCGATGTTTCTCTAAATGACGAGCTGATAGAAAATATATATTTTGACATGATTATGATTGATCCCGTGAGTAACGGCGATGTGGTTGATGCTATTGCACTTAAAATAGGCAAGGTAATTGATCCTGATGGTATTCCGTCTTATATAATTAAAGGTCTCATAGACGTATTTAGATTTCCTCTAAAAAACTATATTTAATATAGGCCTAAAAACCATTATTTTTCCTGCTGAGTGGAAAAAAGTTAAAATATGCCCAGTTTTTAAGAAGAGCTTGAGAACTGATATAAAAAAACTACAGACCAGTTGCCGTGCTCTCTGCAATGGCCAAAATATTTGAGACAATCTTGTTTGAATCAATATACAACTCGGTCTCGCCTTTAATTTCATCCGATCAGCATGCGTTCATGAGGAGAAGGTCATATGTGGGTAACTTATTATGTGTGGTGAATACCTTGTCGGGAGCCTTGGATAAACATGGTCAGGTGGATGTTATCTACACTGACTTTGCCAAGGCCTTCGATGTGGTGTCCCATTCTATACTTTTACAGAAGTTGGAATTGCAATATGGGTTCCATTGAAATTTGTTAATGCTAATGTCGCCTTATTTAATTAATAGAGTTCTTAGAGGTCATGCCTCTAGCTCTTTTGTACCATCATCAGGGATGCCTCGAGGTTCCAATCTCGATCCGCTGCTTTTTTTTGTATTCATCAACGATATCACTGTCACAATTGGTGCAAATGATTCAAAAATTAAACTATTTGTTGACAATTTAAAGCGTTACCGAGTTGTAAACTCTTTGAATCATTGTATTTTACTTCCGTCTGATATAGACAAATTAGTTAATTGGTCAATAAAAGATAAGCTTTATTTTAACAAAGACAAATGTTCAGTACTATCAAATACTAGAAAAAGGAAATCTATTAATTATGTGTACAGCATGCGAAACACAACAGTAAACAGATACAGCGTTAATTGGGGATCACTTTTGATGAGCAGTTGACATTTAAAGTCCATATAGAATCTATTTGTAAGAAGGCGTCTCAGACTTATGGCTTTATTGTTAGAAGCGCTAGAAACTTCAACAGCTATCAGTGTATAAGGTTATTGATCGAGACATTTATCCACAGCATTTTAGAGTATGGTAGTCAGATATGGAATCCACATTATCGGTGCCATAAATATAGCATTGAAAAAGTATAAAACAAAGTGTTAATATATATGTATTTTAAGGAATCAAGCATATATGACTTTAACATTTCGAAGGAATTTTTGCGAGAAAAATATATGAACACATTAAAAACAAGAAAAAAAAGTGCTGATTTGATATATTTATTTAAGGTATTAAGGAGTTTTACTGGAAATAGGGAGATATTGGAGTCATTAAACTTTAATGTGCCAAAGTATAATACGAAAAATTTAAATTTATTTAATTTGCCCCATGTAAATTCCAATATTGCGCTTAATTCACCCGTATATAGAACTTGTAGCTTAGATAATAGAATGTAGCCTGAATGTGATTTGTTTATGAACAGTCTTAGTGTTTTAAAGCAACTTTACATAGACTTTTATAAAAGAATAATACATTTTTTTATCATACAATTTTAAACATTACTACTGGAAGTACTTTGTAATTGAATTTTAAATCTGTTAAGTGCTTGTTTAAATAAATAAATGTTTTTTAGGGTTCCGAGAATGTCGTTGAAGCGTTGATCTTTGTATATGAAACACATCCTTTTACCTTTCTTGTATTGTGCCAAAGCTGTTTTTAACATTGTTTTATAATAATTTTGGTAGACTTTGCTTCCAGGCGTCTTTTTAAACTTTCGCACTATTTTCTCTTTCTTTGAAATGCGAAGTTATTAAAACTATAAAATTCACAATATTATCACTACATAAACCTCCAGCCTATCGAAATGGCTTTCGCTTTACTACTGAATTTTTTTCGGGAGACAATTGAGATAACTTTTCGAGTTCTATTATGGAAATATCATCAACAAAACTTGCCAACTAAAAGGTCTAACTTCTATGGTAATCATAGTAGATCTGGCAGTGAAAACAGTCACTTGAGCAGTCACTCTAAACCAAAATGTTAAAAATCATATTGCGGGCACTCAAAAAGCATTAAGATGACACCCTTCCGTAATAAATAATGCTTGTATTCACAAATGTTCTAAAAAATATTAATACAAAGTCTTTGATTTCAATCATTTTACACAATTTATTAATAATATGTCCCGATTACCCGTTCTTTATTTTTACAGTGTTTGATGCTTTTCCAAAATTTCCGTTAGGACTCTTGTATGGAAATTTATACCAACTAGGCAATTTTGATGAATGCACTAATGTGCATCATTTAGAAGATGACGATACCCAAGTTTTAGGACAGTACTGCTTGGCGGATGTAACTTATAAATTAAAGATAAATAATAGCGGGTTTTCAAGTTCTTTTGAAAATGACCACTTCAATCAGGTTAGTATTTATTATTGTAATTAAAACTAATCAAGCAAGAAATACTGTCATAAGTAATTTTCTGAATAAGGCAGTTTTAATTATATCTTTAAATCTCCAGATTTATTGACAAAAATTGAGAAATTCAAGTATTACATTTTAGTGAGTGATGGAAGAAGCACAGTAAAATATTGATGAATATGATACTAAACATCATGCTTGCTTACATAATTTTAACGAAAATTTGCATATCGACAAGACTATTTTTATTTTTCTATTTTTAGAATAATAGATCAAAATTTAATACAAGTGTAATTCACTGGGCAATATGTTTACCTTCAACCTGCGAACCTCAAGATGGCACCATCTTAGTGAAAGACATTTTTACTTCACTAATTGGTGGTTTTAAAACGCTGGATGTTATTATTCGAGATAAAGACTGTTATTATGAAAAATCAGAAGATGTATTTGCAGGAGAAATTATTTATGGGTAAGTAGAAAAGATCATTTCCTTCTAACTCTAGTGGACAGGCGACATATCGATAGCATTTTTCTTCCTGACACGTTTATCTTATGTCCTATGTTTAACAAGTGTTGGGCCAGTGTAGAAATCTTTTTTTGCTTGACAGCGTTTATATGTTAGTCTATTCTGGTGCTTATTTTACGGTTGGTTTGGCCTACGCAAGATCTTACGTAGGCCATCGAAATTGTAAAGAGGCCCAACAACTTAAATAACAGAGATGATAACCAGCGATTGCCTAATACTTGGAAAAACGCTTACGAAACATCAACCAGAAGCAGGTAGTAAAGAAATGGATCACACCTCGGCAATACGATTCCAAACACAGCTGTTACTAAACTTGCCTGCCTTGCTTCAAGTGATAATATTATGTCTAACAAATGTCTCCGCCTCTGCCCGTTGAGTGCTGGGCAGTCTCTGAGAACATGGTCAGCAGTTTTATCCTTCTCTGGATACCATCTGCACACCGGTCATCCGTGACGTCAATGTTATGAAGATAACCTCCAGGTGAGAATCCCATCACGATTCGCAGTACCTTTCTCTCCGAAGGGGCAACTTTACCTTGTTATACCTTTTTAGATATCGCCTTAAAGTTGAACCCAATAGTAATGTAATTTTTGATATATAAAATAATTTAATGTGTTTTATTTTCACTGAAATATGACTAATGCTAATACTAATATTGCGAAGTGGTAGATACCTGTTGGACTTTCATTGTCTTTATTTTTGCTGAAAATCACAATGTCTCGACTAGTAGTTATCTCTAGCCGTTTTTAAATGAAGTTAAACAAATTCCTAAGCTACACAACCATTTATACTCCTACGATACGGTTCCATTTATGCTGCATTTAGTTTTAGTTCCCAATTAATAAAACGTGGCTTCCACACTTCCCCTATATCTAAAGACAGTTTACTAAAGCAATTCGGGTTCTAAGATATAACCGCAGCGTCCTTGAATTTCCGTTTTCTAAAGTGTTGTTCTCGGTATAGGATTCTAGCTTCCGACCATTTTCATGTGTCCATGAGTTCAAGCGTGGTTGGTGGCACCAAATTTTTTTGTTTCTTCACGAGATGTGTTCTTCTGGTATTCTTTGATTCTTACTTCAAGGAGATCTCTTTGTTTCGCCAAAGTAGGAGTTACCAGATTCATATGGTATCTGATACATACAGTTTTTCATGTTCCTTTGAATTGTTAGTTGAACCCTAGTGAACCTGGCTTCTCAGAGAATTATTTGAACTGAAAACAACATTGATGTGAAATGGTTTTCCTATTCTTCTAACTTCCACAAATAAGAAACCAAAATTATGGGTTAGATGCGTAGGCGATACTTTCATTATCTGGAATGGAAACAACGAAGAATTTCATAACTTCCTTTCTCATCTCAACAATATTAGTCCAACCATTAAACTCACTATGGAGAAAGAAGTACAAAATATATTACCATTTTTAGATGTTTCTATTGCAAGAAATGGCAGGCAAATTCAAACTTCAGCTTGCAAAACATTCACACACACAAGGGAATACCACCAAGTCCAACCACTCCAACGACACCAAACAAAGAATGGCAAGAAACTTTGTAGATAAAGCACTAGCTCTTTGCAACTGCGACGAAAACTTGTTGAAAAAGATAGATCACAATAAAAGTGATCTGACAGCTAATGGATACCCAGTAAATCTGGAGGATAAGATTCTGAAACAGCGCAGAGATAGAATAAGCTTGACAATGGACGAGAAACGAAAACCACCATTGAACATCCCCTATGTTATAGGCATTTCGGGAAAAGTTAGAAGAATAGGAAAACGATATAATATCAACGTTGTTTTCAATTCAAATAATTCTCTGAGAAGCCGGCTCACTAGAGTCACGCCAACATGGACATGAAGAACTGTGTGTATCAAATACCATGGAAGTGTGTAAACCATTTCTTATTAAATGTAAATTTAAACTAAATGCAGCATAAATGAGACCTTACTGTAGCATGCTTGACTATACTCATCTCGCTTACATTCCACTGTATTTACTTTTAGTCTAAATAGTTATGTAGTTTAAGAATCTGTTCAGTTTTACTTAAAAACAGCTAGAGATAACTACTGGCCAAAACGTCGTGATTTTCAGCAGAAATAAAGACAAGGAAAGTCCAACAGATAACTAGTAGTTTGCAAGGAACATCATTGTCTACGACCTTGAAACAAATACTAATACTAATATGTCTAATACAACACTGCGTATCTGCTTGTATCATCATATTCTGTACCCCACATTTTGTACTCGTTTTTCGGCAAATAAAAACACATAGATGATAGTAATTAGTAGTTATAGACCACTTTCCACTCGGATTTATTTTATCATGTGGCTTGAACCAGCATGTCAAACATTGTCACTTCCGGTATCAATGTTCTTTAGCAGTTACGTTTTTTTAATGATTCTTCACATTATAACACTTATTTTCAAAAAGACGGTTAGTCAAAATTTCATACCAGAAGCAAAGATTATTCACAATAACAAGATGTGACACCTTTGCCTCCTCGTTTCATGGATCATCTGCCCGAACTCCTTTTATCTTTGCCAGCAAGATGAAGATATGACTCCTCTTTGCCAGAAGTACAATTTACTTTCTTCGTTAAGTTGACGTCTGTAATTTTTATTTCTATGGCACAAATCCACCACACTCGCCGGTTGTCCTGTTGATATTTTTGGTTTTTAATATTCCAAATATTAGTTTCACAACTTTCAGAGAAATAAGAAGATGCAAGAAAAATAGTACAAAAACCATTCTATGCCGCAAGAATAGTTACCGTAAAAAAAATAGAGAACATAAATGAATTAAAACAAGAAGTAAATTTTGAATATTTTATTATTCTCTGGTTTTAAGTTACAAAACAGAAGTATTTGTTATCTTCATTCTTATTTTTAATTCATCTATTTTCATATCGGAACTTGCGTTTCATAAGAAATTTATGAGTATTACATACTGGCGAAGTTTGGGAACTATACAGGTTGTCCGGGAAAATGTGGGAAATCTCCTGGATATGAAAAAAGCACGTGAAAGGAATACTTATATAAACTTTTTTCGTATAGGCCTCCTCTTCGGAGATATAGGCTTCCAAAAAGCTGCAATGGAATCAAGTTTTTTACTCATAATTATTAAACCACCAGGTATATTTCAGTTTTTTTTTTGAATGTGATGTATACCAGGTAAGACCCTTGAAATTACTATCCAAGAAAATGTTGTGAATTATTCACAGCTGCAGGGACGGACTAGCTGTGATACTCATGATCCCATTCCCCCCTGTATGATAAGAACTTTGAACAATATTTGTTACACACCTTTAAGTATTGACTAAAAATTAAGTACTCTTCATTCATGTCGCTAATCCTAACGGTTTTTGGAAAAACGTCATTTTATTTACACTATTAGTTCCCTGACTTCTATCACTATTTTCAAATGATATGGATATAACAGCTGTTCTTGAAGAACTTCATGTACTATTGTTCTCGACGTATTAAACTGCGATGATAATTTTCGAGTACTCATTGAAGGAGTGTCATCTACAGCATTTAAAAGATTTTCCTCTAATTGCGGCGAAGAACAGTACGTTCTTCTCCAACCAGCATCAGTACTTATTTTCCCAAAATTTCCTAAAATTATGAAGAAATTTAATAATATAACCTTATTAAATGGAATCGCCTACCACTCTCCCTTAGGCGTTGGTCAACTCGTTGAAATGTTTTCTGATCTGGAAGAGTGCGATCAGGATATCTGTCATGATATAACCTCCTGGCTTCCAAGGCATTGCAAGATGCAAGACCATACATCAGATGCATATATGCATATTCAATAAACGTGTATTCCATATTTCGAATATGTATTACAATTAATTTGCAATCACAGAATTAGACGTTTTTAACTATAGAGGTAAAAATAATTTTAGATCGAATTTTTTTATCATAAGGTTAAAGCTTGAACATTTGATAGGAACAAAGATCAAAATACACCAAATACGAAAACGGTTAAGATTAGCGACATCAATGAAAACTGCTTGATTTTTAGTAAGTAGTTAAAAGTATGTAAAAAACACTGTCCAAAGTTCTTATCATACAAGACGTAAAAAAATGGGGTGACAAGTGTCACAGCTAAAATATCATGTGAGTAATTCACAACCCTTTCTTGAATAGAAATTTGAAGGGTCTTACCTGTATACAACATATTAAAAAAAAAACTAGAAATATACCTGATGGTTCAATAATTATGTGTAAAAAACTTGATTCCATTACAGCTCTTTGGGTGTCCATATCTCCGAAAAAGAGGTCTGTCCGAAAAAAGTTTATATGAACTTGTAGTATTCCTTCCACGTGTTTGTTTCATATCCGGGAGATTTCCCACATTTTCCCCGACATTCTGTATAAAACATTATTAATACAAATAAAAAAAAAGTGCAGTAGTTGGAGTGATATTGCTCTTATCTGAAAGATCGTGTTCCAATTATTGATTCTAAAGACCTGAATCTCATTATAGGTGTTTCACAGCACTCGGTTTGGAGCCAGCAACTTTTTTTAAATATATGTTAACGACCTACTTTTTCTCCCAAGAGTAGACAGAATTATGATCTTTGTGGATGATATCACATTCTTAAAGATGATACAGACACTGAATGTTCTGCATTTTAAAGGTGTTATAGACAATGATTATTTGGAAACGAGATTGTTGCTATGCCCCATATGAATATATTTTTAGGATTATCAATTGATTTATACTTGAAAATCTCACATGTAATTTATGTCATAAAATCTCATCGGATGTTAATGTGTTAAGAGTTATATTTAACAACAAACTACGCAATTGCAACAAATTCATATTTTGCTGTTATTGAGTCTCACCTTCGTTCCAGAACAAAACAACTATTTTTTGCTTCTAGGGGTCTTGTACATTATATTTGCTCACTACCTGCAAAAAGGCATAGATGTTTTCTAAATTTGTGTACTCCTTTGTTCGCATGCTCTTTTAACTTTGCGCTGCTTATTTATTTTGGAGTCATAAGCCAATTCATAAGAAGTATAAAAAGAAATCGTCTTTATCAACTCCATATAACGCATGTTGTATGTATTTATGTGGAGATGGGGATGAGTAGTGCACTGTAAACTGAAAGATCTATTATTGTGCCTCCTTTCCGCTGCTAAGTCGTTGGGAATTTTGAATGTGAGGCGATTTCAGATTAGATAGATCTTTCTCTTCTATTTGATACACTCCCAGACATCCCGTTTTGCAAGGCAATGTATTCTGAAAGAATTTGAATAGAAGTTTTGTCCTCCTACATTATTCTCTCTCGCTCTCTCTGATAATTCAAGTTTCTTAAGGTACCCAGCCAGGTGGCAGTAGCCTGTTAGTATTCCTGTTACAATCCTAAATTGGTTTTTACTTAGACTGACCATATAACACTTACCACGCTCTTTCTTCTCAACTTGCCTTACCCTCACTCTGACCAGATCATAAAATCTTCAATCTGTTATATCAAGAAAATTTTTAATCATAAAGTATCAATACCTATAATTTATCTAGATTATAAATTGCTATAAAACCAATTCATTTTTAATGTGAAATTTTTAATTCAAAACTAATAATTTTTACTCTTTTTAGGTGTATTATTGCAGTATTTCTCTTATTTATTGTTTTCGCCACTCTTTCGCATATTTTTTTCTTAGAGAAAAGAAAAAAATGCGTAACCTACAACATAGACAACATCAGGAGTCAGAACCAAATATCTATTACTAAAGAAATAGTGTTTTGTTTTTCATTAATTCAAACAGTCAAAAAGTTGCTCAGAACTAAGCCCTCCGATATAAATTTGGAATGCATTTTTGGAATCAAGTTTTTATCTATGATGTTCATTATTATAAGCCATTCTCTCATTTTCATCTTTGGGGGACCGATGGCAAATGCTAATTTTCCTGCTCAAGTAAGTATATTAAAATTTCTTATCTCACCAATCCTGTAATATCAATTAACAATTTCATTAAATTAGAAAATATCCATCACTCAAAGAATTTTTAACTTTTTTAAAAACGTAATAAACTTAATTTAATATTATTAGTTAATTTCCATATCCCTCCACCATCCTAGAATTGGTGAATGCTAGCCAAGGAAGTTGGAGGGTATGTGAAAAGCTACAAAAATAGGCTAAATGCCTAAAAAATTATACATACAGAAAATAAATCTTATAAATTGACATCAAGTGGCTACATGGAGTAAGCGCAGAAAGAAATTTCATAGTAAATTTGTCGTATGGGGTTGGCAACATGAGAACCAGAAAACCAAAGCAGGATTTACGAAAGTGGCGATCGGCGTCCCGGCGTACTCTTTGTGTTTAATGGGGTCGTTTGTCATTGTCCTCAACGCTTAAAATTCTCTTGATTTTTTTGTTGTGCCGTGCAGTGACATCAGTTAAATTTCGAAATTTATATTTGTGTACATTATCAATACATTTTTGACGACTTTTTATTTATAACAATGCCACCATGTATGGTATTTTTTTGTAAATCCCGTTAATTCATTATTTTCAGTAAATACATTTTTATATTTTGGTAATTATTTATATTATGGTAAATCTAGGAAAACAACGTTTTTTGGAAAAAATGCGATCCTTGCCCCCTATTGCGAGGTCGTACTAACCGATTTTGGTTTTGATTTTTCACTATTTTTCCTTAGTTTCCCGGAAAACTCAAAAAACGCCAAGCGTTACTTCACCACGCACTTTTCATTCCGAAAAAAACACCGAACTTGCATATTTATTGTCCATCTCAGTCAACAACATGGTTTAATTTTTGAAATGTTTTATACAGTCTCAGGGAAAAATTAACCATATCCACCCAAAATTTTTGGTTAGTTTAGGTTTACCTTAATTTTGGTTAGTTTGTAAAACTGAAATTAATCTAAAGTAATCTAAATTGACCTAGACTTATATGTTCGTAATATAAACTATAAACTTTATCGATTACATTTAACAATATAGTTTAATTTTTGTAATGCATAAAAAACGATAAAATTAATGTTAACCACCCAAAATTTTTCGTCAGTTAGTTCAGGCTTAGCTTAGCTTTGGTTAGTTTGAGAAAATAAAACTAACCTGAACTAACCTAGATTTATTAATTAAAATGTTATTGTCTAACAGATATCACGTAAAGGGGGGACAGTCTGTGAAAGAAAAGAATATATGTGAATTTCACAGAAATTGTATTCGCAATCTGGCAACAGTGCTAATTTTTCGGGTTTTAGGAACGAGTCACACCACTATTTTACGGCAGAAGCCATTTTGTTTTTTGATAATTTTCTTGATTTTTCCGATAAAAATGTGCAAATTTGTGAATTTTTATATAATACATAGGTTTCTATCAGTATGAACGTTGTGGTTGTAACAACATTTTAACGATTTATTAAAATTGAACCTAAAGTGAAAAGTGTTTTCACCGTTTTCCGCAAAACTGAGGAAAAATTATGGAAGACGGGGGTCAGAATCGTATTCTACAATCTCGAAATAGGGGAATACCGAAATTTAAACGTCGTTTTCCTAAATTCCCCATAATGCAAATTTTTACCCAGAGAATTATGTTTAAATCTATTTTATGCCAGTCTTCATTTTATTAATCATTTAATAATGAACTCTAAATTATAATTTTCCAATATACCAACATAATAAAAGGTTGCTCAAGTCAAATGCTGTCCCCTGACCTACTGCGCAAGTACAGTATAGCCCCTTTAAAGGAAGGACAGCTTTACATGTCCGACCAAATTTATTTTAAGGTATTCTCATTCCTTTTACCCCTTCAACTTCCTTGATTCTAGCCAAAATATGTAAAGGTACAAAAGAAAGTTCCAGGGAGGATTTTTTTTTTGTAGCATGCACAACAGTTATTTTTTTATTTATGAAAATAATTCAAAATTTGCACGGCACCCGGGCCGTATAATCCCAAGACTTCCAATTAGAATTAAATTTTTCTTGTACTTCCCTAAAATACAAGTATCATACAAATAATATGGTGTTTATTATTTATTTTTTCTTTCTAAATATTATTTCTGTGGTAAATAACTTCGAAGTTAGGATATAAAAATATTCATGTTTTTGAACCGTTAGTGGCAAGACAGTAAAAATGGTTGAAAAAATTTGTAAATCTCTCTTATGTTTAGTAATGATTCTATGCTCCAAGCAATGATATACCTTCATGTGGATATTTGATAAATATAATACAATCTGTTTGACAAGAGTGTGTATGGCAAAAGTCAAAAAAAAACATCGTGGTGGTAAATAAAAAAAGCGAATTTGACGAAATAATTGCTTGACAGTCCAGATATTCTTTCCTCGGAGATTGAGCTTCATGAATGCCACGGATTCGTAAAGTGATGCGTACACGGCACTCATGACAAAATACGTCCTTTTATGACTAAGATCGAAGTGCAACTAAGGCGCCCTATACAAAAAATCTCAGGGGAGGGGTCACGCAACTTACTCGTATTCGAACTGTCGCTGTTGTTTACAAAAAAAAGTTTAGCCATACACACTCTTGTCAAAAAAACTGTAGCTTTCTTAAAAAGAAAAACTAGTCCGTAGCCCATATGGAGTTGCTAGAACCTCAATCGGGCACCTCCCCAGGTGGACGATACGGGAAAACTTCCCAGATATCGATGATACCGGAAAATCACTTACCCTTGAGGGACCAAAATAGAAGGATGCACTTTCATTAAAATCAGGCTTTAGCATGGAGAAAATGATTTCGAAACGATGAAGTACTGAGGAGCTGAAGCGGCGGAACGATCTCTGTACTGCGGTATAGAAAAGGAACGAAACCCTTACTATACAAATTTATAGCAGTTTATTCTAATGGCTAACAAAAACAATCACATGTCCCTCAATCCGGGGTGCCTATTTAGTGGTAAGAGATTGCTAAGAATCTCCCCGTCAACTATTGGGAATTAATTAGTATTGCTACGCCCTCACCCCAACCATTCCTAGCAGATCTGTATATATTATAATTTCTTATAGTTATATTTACATTCAATTTAATTTTTATAAGGATTACAATATCTATTTCATATTTTGATAAAAGATAAATAAATTCACCCAGTTCATTGAGTATTCCATTACAATTCCACCCCATGAACCGGAATTTATATTTTGTAATTTGTAGAATTTATTAAGAATTTCATGGCCACCACTGAGCAGCAGCACTTTTCATTGCCACAGTCTTTTACAAATCTTAGAAATGTATTTAAATTGGCACAAGACCCATATTCAGGCATTGCAGTTGATAATTCACTTACAACTTTTCCGCAGTGTTACTGTATCTGCGCGTAAATCTGTTCACACTGCTCACGGCGTTAGCGTTGCTCACTTTGGCTCCTTTAGAATTGGTGTTCAGCAGTTGCTATACTCTGTTGGATGGTCTTCTTCCTCTAGCAAGTTAAGTGAAATTTTCTTCAAATTCTTCTTCATATTGGAAATCATCGGTGGGAAAATTTGCCCTGCCCCGTGTTGAGCTACTTACCCTAGCCGTGTCTTCTTTATCTCTGTTCCAGGCATTGCTTCTAGGAGGGAGAGCATCTCTGTATTTTTCAGTACACCTATTGCTGCTATTGTTATAGATTTGATCTATTTTATATTGGTTTATATTTAGCATTTTTTATCACTGGCCATGTGTTTTTCTTTACAGTTTGCGTACATTACAGTATTTGTTCTATCGCACTCAGCAGTAGAATGGAAACCAGCACAACACATGCATCTAGCATTACGACGACAATTTGAAGCTCCATGCCCCCACATTTGGCACTTCATACGTAATATAATTTCGTGTGTGTTTCTTCTTAACTACCAAAGGATCCTAGTATTCGAGATCGTTTTGATTCTATTTTGTATTATGGTAAGTGCACAACTGGGTGGTATTATTACCATGTACATAGGGCGGTACTGCGTTTTTAAAAGATGCACTTTGGTAATTGGTAACTTCTACATCTTCTGCAGATAGCTTACGATCCGACCCTTTCGCGATAAACGGATGTTCTGATCTTTAGTGCAATAAGTATTGAACTGCACTTTTTCATCTTCAAGATATCTGATGTTTCTTGCATAATCACCAAGATCATTAACGTATATTATGGTATCATATTTTACAAATTTTAGGTTATAGCCATTAATTATGATAAACCTAATTCATCTCTCAGAATGCTATAGTTTTCCGATCTTCCCTTTAAAATGATCGGAGGAACTTTATTGCTCCTTCTTTTTTGTTGACTATTTTGTTGTATCATGGTATTATTTACTTTTTCTCTGTGCTACTATATGGGTGCAAAGGTTGAATTCTCAATCCAAAGACTGAAAGGAAAATCGAGGCTCTTGTAATGTATTTGTACCGATGACTTCTCGGAATATCATGGGTACAAAGAGTGACCAACGCTGAAGTCGTTCTCGGAAAACGAAAGAAGTAATGACCATCACTAAAATACGAAAAACCTGTTATATAGTACATATAATGAGAGGTGAGAGGTATGAACTACTTAAATCTAATGTGGAAGGAAAAATACAAAGAAAGAGATCAATTTGAAAACGTCGAAATGCATGGCTTGAAGATTTAAGACTATGGTTTGGTCGGTCGTCAATCGATATTTCAGAGTAGCAGTTTCCAGTATTGCTGACTAAAAATAAGCATTATTTAACAAGATAATAATAAAAATAATACTCCGGAGTCCTTACATACGACAATCTATTGTGCTGCAACTGCGATGGCTAGAGCTTTGGAAATTAAAATTACACCAGAGCTCCGATCAGCAAGAACGGAACCCAGCACTCCACCATGGGAGAGACGTATAAATAACAAAGTCGAAGATCTTCGAAAAGATATAGGACAACTGACAGAGTATATTAGGAGCATGAGAACAAGTAAACTTCAAAGAAGAGTTGAAGAAATAATAAATCGAGCCCGGTACCATTGCAACAAAACCCAGCGAATGGTACAGCTCAAAAATGCCTCGACACACTGAAACAGAAGTTCTCTGCTATTGCAGGACGGCTATAGAATTCAAGACCAGCAATAACCGAAAACGAGACAATGTGCTGCAACGATCAGAAAAAGCTTTCTACAGCAAGCTGAACTCTCCACCTAACATGGCAGATAATAAATATCCCAACAGAGAACAGGTAGAAGAGTTCTGGGGAAACCAACTTTCCACACCCGCCAGTTGTAACATAGCAGCCGGCTGGATCAATGAAAAACACCAAATCTGCCAAGACAACAGCCAGATGCAGTTTGAACCATTTACCACCGAGGAAATTTCAGCAATAATCAAGAAATTCCATCACTGGAAATCTCCAGGTCTCGACCGGGTCAAGAACTACTGGCTCAAGAAGTTCGGGTGTGTACACCATCAACTGGCTAATCTTATTAATGATGTTTTTCTAAATCCGGCAAAAATGCCGTTGTTTCCAGAAGGTATTACGTATCTCACTATATAAGGTAATCACCTCCTGCTTACTTGAACTAGGATTTAATTGCAAGTGCCATCCAGCAAAACCATCGAAATTAACACAATCTCAATACGAAGGGGAATATTTCAAGGCCATTGTGGTTCTGCCTGGCAATGAACCCACTGTCAAGCCGTTTAAACTTCATCAAAAACCGCTTTAGTATTAGAAATAAGAGGTAGTAAGATTGATTCATCTTCTATACATTAATGAACTTAAACTGATGGCTGCTACCAAAAACCAGCTGGAACAAATGCTCAAAATTGTGGAGGAGTTCTCCAGGGAATGCAGTTTGGACTTGACAAGTGCCGTATTTTGCACATTGTTAAAGGAAAGACACAACCGGAAGCATTTGAGATGCAGAACGGTGAAACTATAGGTACAATGGAAGCAGAACAAACATACAAATACCTAGGTATGTAACAGGCTAAACAACCTGACCAACGCACTATGAAGGCCGAACTGACAACCAAATTTGTCAGGAAGGTAGGACGGATGTTACCAACTAGTCTAAATACTCGAAATTTGTTTAAGCGCTCAACACGTACGCATGTTCTGCGCTTAGCAGAATTGTAAAATGAAGCAGGACGGACATCGAAAATCTACAAAGGAAAATAAGAACACTCTTAACAAAACCACATAAACACCATCCTCGGAGTGCTATTGAACGTACAATGCTTCCAAGACACCGAGGAGGAAGAGGATTGGTCGATATTGGTAACTCGATCAACAAATAATAAATTTACGATCTTATTTCCACAGGTTAGCGGACTCTTCCACATTACATCGAGCAATATGCGAGGCAGACGGGTCAACACCGCTACAGCTGAGGGAACGGGATATTGTCTCTCACTACCGAACAGACCAAGAGAAGTTACAAGCCTGGCTACAGAAACCACTTCATGGACAGCATCCACATGAGGTCATCCAGGACAATGTCGACAACTCAGCGTCGAACTACTGGTTGATTTCAAGATAGATGTTTCCGGAAACAGAGTGCTTCTTGTTAGCTATCCAAGACCAAGTTATTCCAACGAAGAACTATCGGAAGATCATCATCAGAAATCCCTCAATAGAAAATGATCAATGTAGATATGGCTGTCGAATATCAGAGACAATCCAGCACATAACTGGAGGATGTCAAGCTTTTGCCGCAACCGAGTATAAGGAAAGACACGACTTAGCCGCTAAGATACTCCACCAAGGGTTAGCAGATAAGTTAAAACTATTGCAGGTAGGAAAAGCTAAAATACAATGGGAAGATCGCCAAATACAGAGATCTGGAGGTGCAACTCTGCCGACAGTGAATAATGAACAGGGTCCACACGATTCTCATAATACTCAACAACTGGAGTGACACCAAAAGGACCTCCTGTAGAACATCAAGAGATTGGGCCTTGGTAAGCATCTGTATAAACCGATGCAGAAAGCAGTTCTCCTTGCAACCGCGCGGACCATCTGAAAGTTTGTAGGAAGTACAGAAGACCCCGCCACCTAGGACCCGATAACATAGAAAAGGTCCCCATAGAGCTTCATACTTTTGGTGTCTTTGTATACCTGGTACGAATCAATAAATAATCCCTCGAGGGAGTGCGAAGCCGTTTGGCTCGTAAATCTGAGTTGTTTAGGACATGACGTAAGAATGACTTTGGATATTTTTTCAGTATGCTTAATTCAAATAAAATAAGTGTTAAGAGAAAAGCAGCAACTGCACCAAAATAAAATCAATTCTAGCTGTATCTTTGTAAGACCATAACTTTATTTCATTATACTGAAATTCCGGGTGGTTCAACAGAGCGTTCAAGTAATATAATTATACTTTATTTTAGAAATTGTAAAAAAAAATTTAATACATGACTTGTAGGGACTGTTAAGAGCTACAAACTAAGAATATTTCTAGATCTACAGCACTGAGCATAGGTTTATCATATCATGCCCAATTTATTACCATCCAGTCAATAAGGGGTTATTGGAGTATAAACAACTATTCAATATTTATGGTCACTTTCGCAAAAAAAAAACAGAGACATGTTTGATTATTTATTCTTTTATAACAAACAACAGGGTGATCCAAAACCCTCTATATATTATATTTAATTTAGACGCACAATGTATTTTTAGTTTCATCACACATTCCTTATACCTAAATTCATTACTTACTGAGAAATTCGTGTATTTATAAGCAAAAATGTTGGTTTTTACACATGTAGCCATGAATTTATTATTTTTATTGGAACATTTTTGGTCTTGACTCTTTTTTCATATATAGGTTTTTGGCATCTATGTAGAGTTATTCAAGAAGTACGGATACTTTTCTAGAAATTCAATACTTTTAAACTTCATTTTAATACGGCATATTTTTTTTCAAATACTTTTGCAAATGTTTTGCATTATATTATGCTGCCTGGGCGTAGCCAGGGGGAGGGTTTTGGGGTTCAACGAAAAGTGGGGCATACTGTAGAATTTGCGTTGTAATGAGACGTTCGCTTGATGAAGGTAAAGGGGACCATCAGCGTGTCGGCCAGCTTGTAACCGACACTTTTTGTAAGTGGAAAAATGCACTAGAAGTATTTGAAACTCATGCAAAATCAGGATATCACAAACGAAATTCGGAACTCTCAGATAACTTCCTAAAAGTAATGTCTTCTCAGGCTTTTTCAGTCGATGAGCAGTTGTCTTCTGAAAGAAAGAGACAGCAACAGGATAACCGAAAGAAACTAATCCCTATCGTAAAAGGAATAATTTTTTGCGGCAAATAAGGTATACCTTTAAGAGGTAAAACTGATTCGGGACGGATCCACATTACACCAGAGTCTGAACAACCACTTCAGAATGATGGTAATTTTCAAGCACTGTTGCGGTACGCAGCCGAATCTGGGGATAAAGGTCTTTCTGAGCATTGGGTCACTTCTAAGAAGAATACCCTTTACACGAGCCCTCAAATCCAAAATGAAATAATTGACATTTATGATGAAATTATTCAACATAAGATCATCGGTGAAGTAAAGGAAGCTAAATTTTTTGCGATTCTCGCTGACGAGACGACGAGATGTTAAACAACATAAAGTTAAGGAGATGTTCTTAGAGTATATTCCAACTGTTGACGTGACAGGATCCGGTCTTGCAAATCTCATAATTACAGCTGTAAAAAAACATGGACCTGAATGTTCTCATGTGGTTGGTCAAGGTTACGATGGGGCTGCAGCGATGAATAGGTATTTGCACGGTGCCCAAGCGTGCGTCAAGAATGTCCTCTTGCTCTTTATGTGCATTGTAGTGCACACTCTCTCAACCTTGCTATTGCTGACTCATGTTCACAAGTAAATGTGCGAAATTGCGTTGGAATCGTGCAGTCTGTTGGTTCCTACTTTAGACATTCGGCTCAACGCACTGCCGTTCTGAAAGAAAAAATTCGGGATCTGTTACCGGCTGATCATCAAAAAAGCATGCTTGCGATGTGCGAAACACGGTGGATTCATAAGCATGAAGCCATTATAAGATTCAAGGAAATTTATTCAGCGATTGTGCAGGCTCTCGAAGAACTCCAATCGAGCCACAATAAAGAGACCTCGCAACAAGCCGTCCAAATGCTTAATACACTTCGATCTTCGAATTTTATTATGTGCCTAGTGATTCTTCAAAAAGTCATGAGCTATACATTGTCGCTATCAAAGCAACTGCAGGCAATTAACACAGATTTCATAACAGCATTCAGGCACGTTGATGTTATTAATGCTTTGCAACTTTTGAGACACAAAGTTGACGAAAAGTACCTCCATCTCTATGAAGAAGCAAAGGTATTACTCGAAAAAATGGTGGTACACTGCTTATGCCACGTATCGTCAGAAGGCAGTTGAATCGCTCTAACATTCCTGCGTCGGATATATCCACGTATTACAAAATAAATTTATTCATCCCATTTCTCGACCATACAATTCAACAATTGATTGAGAGGTTTACAAAACACCGTAAAGTAGTATCGGCACTATCTGGTGTGTTACCGTCAAATTTTGCGGCCGGTTGTGAAATTGAAGAGGCATTTTGTATGTATTCGGCAATGCTGCCCGAAAAAAGTACTTCTGTCGTCAAAGCAGAACTTGAAGTGTGCAAAGCAGCTATGACTCTCACTTCCCCTACTCCAAAATCAGCTTTGGAATGCTTAGATAAGTGCGACCAAAAACTATATCCAAATATTTACACATTGTTGCAAATATTGGCTACCATACCTGTTTCCATTGCTATCCCAGAAAGGACTTTTTCAAGCTTAAGAAGACTTAAAAACAACTTGGGGAACACAACGAGTGAAAACAAACTTAACGGCTTGGCACTCATGAACATTCACTATGGGATAGAAATTGATACGAATGAAGTAGTGGATACATTTAAAAAGAAAAACAGAAGATTAATTCTGTAATGCGTACCTATATATAACAGAATGTTATTTTTTTTATTTAGCATATACTGTCCCACTGCTCGTAAAAGAACTCCCCCAATCCCTTCCAGGAGTTTTTTCTGTATCAATTTTTTACATCTTTAATATTTTTCTTATGAATATAAGGGTTATTTTATGTACTTTTAGTCGTTTTATTTTCTTGAACCCCCCCCCCCCCCCCCCCCCCCCCTGAACCCCCCCCCCCCCCCCCTGCCCCCACCCTGACCGCTATGCCCGTGCTATGCTGACTTATGAGAAAACTGTTGAATGACAACAGAGACTCCAATAAACCTGTATTGAGTGAATGCCAAAAAACAGGGCATCCTAAGAATTAATCAGTAAACATTTGTTAATTTTTCTTAAAACATATATTCTATTTAAAACAAAGAGCCCAGGTATATTAAAAACTGGTTTAGTAAGGAAAATTGAAAAAATTGATAAATACTAATCGATGCAATTGCTCGACGTTACTTTAGTATTTATTAAACAATATGCCTTATTGACTCTCTATACCAAAATTTAATTACATGACTCTTATTTTATATCTTTGATTTAAGTTGTATCAAGACATAGAACATGGTATGTTTATGAACAGTCCTTTATTGGTGGATACATTTTTACTTGTAAGCGGTTTTTTAATGTGCCGACTGCTTCTACTTGAACTCGATAAACGGAAAGGAAGAATCAATGTTCTACTTCTTTACATTACTCGATATCTAAGGTAAGTTTATAAGTTTACATATATTGTAATAGCAGTTTAGTGGGTCTCTATCTGAAAATCATAAGTATATGTTAAAAATATTCAGGTATTTAAAAAAAATGATATATAGTAACCGAGGTTAGAGAAAGACATTTGCTTAGAGCGGCGTAGTTTGGTTTCTTATATGATATTCCATTATAAATTATTATATTAATTTTTGTATACCATCACACAGACCCAGAATTCCACTTACTTTTTATTTAATGCCTTTTCGAACATCTTACCTTATGAACGCCTACATAAATGTAATGTATAGATATTTTAATGATGTATGAACAGAGTGTGATATTTTCCATATACATAAAAGTTAATTAAAAAATATGTTAGTCCGTAAGATATTATCCTTTATTTATATTTTTGTTTCTAAGATACATATGTAAATCTCTTCGAAAGATGCTATAAATTCTAGTTAACGTTGTAGACATATGTTGCTTAAAGAAAAATTTAGCAGACTTGCGAGAAATTAAATAAAAACTGAATTTATGGAAAAATTTCAAGCTAGCGGCAAAAAATTGGCTGACGTGTAACTGCGAATCTAAATAAAAGAGAGAGCATTGTTTGAACAAAACAGCATGTGTTTATTTATTACGGATAAACAAAGCTGCTACCCGCTGAATCTGTACCAACTTCTTCTTCTTCCTTTTGATTTGATTCACTTATCGCAAATTTTCTGTTTCTTAAACAGTACTCGTTAACTTGTTCACGTTGGTCCTGTGAAATGTCAGTTTCTCGAGTATCTAACCATTCTACACTCACATTAACTGACATAGCATTAACCAGTTCTGCTCCTCCTTCTTCTCCAAACCAGTTTCCACTAATATCCAGATTTTTCATATCTTCATTGAGCTTAAGCATTTGGCAAACTTTTAAAGGAGTGTCTTCTTCAAACATGCATGCTGCCAATGATAACTTTTTTGGGATTGAGCAACGAACAATGGCCCGCAATATGCCCATTGCACCTTCGGTACCCAAAGGATTCATCTTTAAATTGATCACGTTGAGACAAGGACAGTTACCACTTACCATGGCAAATCCTAAACCTTCTGAGCCGATTTTACCAATTTTATTATTAGCGAGATTTAAAACTTTTAAACCAGTACCATCCTGCAAAAAATATGCCACGCATAGCGCACCTGCGTCACCTATTTCACAGTGTGATAAGTCCAATTCTCGAATATTTTTGTGCTTAACAAGACCCTGTAGAAGAGCTTGGCAATGTGTATATTCCAAATTGCTACGATGAATTCTTACAATTTTAAGATGTTTAATTCCAATAACGCTCGTCCAAGTCTTAAACAATCTGCGACTGACACTTTAAACATATCCCACTTAACTCTTCTCCCACATTCTTTACACCATAAATTAAATCAACTCAATTATATTAACTTAATTTTTTAAAAATCGGAGTCATTGTTATATGATCGACAGGCCATTCTTCAGGTATATCCTCTTTTTCCATGGTCAATGGAGGTTTCCACGCTGAAGTTCTTCACAAAAGTCTGGTAATATACGGACAACATAGATTAAAATTCATCAAAGTATCCTCATCGTTATATTGAGGTTGTGCTTGTTCAACTAACCGTTGAACATGACGTTCTAAGTACAAAGTTTTCCATGTCCAGCCTTTGGGTGTTGGTCTATAAATAAATCCAAATGTTTCTTTGTACCGCCGGTGCCAATAATATTCATCATTTATCAAAGGAATAATTAATTCAAGTGGCAAGTCTGTCGGTAGCACTCTAATAAATGAACTTTATCAGCACATGGTAACTCATCTAGAATAGGTTTGTCCTTAAAATTTTCTGCAATAGCTTTAACACAAAAATCTTCTAAGATGGGCAGCGATTTTTATCCCAATCAAAATTTTTCTGCTACTAATTTTCTTTGATGTTCGCCTATAAGATCTAAAGTCTCTTGTGAGGGGTTGAAGGCAGCTCTTGTATTTCATTTATTATGTGGGGAATCCTCATGGCTTTGAATTTTGGTAAAAATAACTTTGTAAATACTATGCAATGTTAATAATTAAAATTAAAAATCTGTTCATGACCAAAAAATACGGTCAGTTTCTTAAACATAGATTTATTTTTCTTTAATAGATAATGTAGATTTAACAAAGTTATGACACACAAAATATGACGTTGTCATAAATGTCAAAAAATTCTAAAAAATCAAAATTCTTCTTTTTCTTTAAATGGCATAATTTCTTTTTAGCATTTTGTCACGGCACCAAAATGTATTTTACCATTTAATTTTTATCTGGTACCAACCAAAACTACCATAATTTTTTTTTATATATACAAGGTTTTCGGAAAATACGTGTAGTTATATCTGATACTGCTTCGTTTAGGCGGTATAGGACGTCAAAGTTTTAGAAAATATTGATATTTCCCAAATTTCTTGAAAAGGTAATAACTGAATTTAACGATTTTAAGTGTGTGATCTAACTCTATTATATGACGTTTTCTAGTGATGTAGTGGTCGGCTAGAAAGTAGTATAAGTATTATAAAAGTGACGTAACTTGTAAACATCGCTTCTGATTTTTCTTGTATACATCTGTTTTAAGAGCACCCAACAGAAAGAAGTCACGCATATTTAACTCTGGAGAACGTGGTGGCCATATTGGTCATATAAATATTGGCGAACAGCAACGGAAAAATGGGGTGGGGCACCATATTGCGTATACCATAGTTCTCGACATGTAAAATAGGCAAATTTCCAAAAAAAAACTGGCTTGGGAACTAGAAACAAAATTTAGTGCCTCATTAACATCAATATTAGAGTGCGTCTTTTAGGTTATTAGGTTCAACGATGAACAGCGGCTCTTGGAGCAAGTAAAAAGATGACAAACGTTTATCTATATATAAAATTCTGCAGACACCCAGAAGGTTAAGAAAAGTTAATTAGATAGATATAAAATTTATACTGGACGAAAGATAATCAATCATTTAATAAGTCATAAAAATTTGTACTGTCGACAAAATACCGGTCCAAAAAACCTTGGCAGTACTTGCGAAAGTCGCGCGAAACTCTTGGTGGCGGCGCGACATAGCTCGAACGGAGATATAAAATGTTCACATGCAGAAATGCAAACATAATCGTTTGCATCATTAGAAAATTTATACTGGGCGAAAAATAATAATTCTATAAGTAATAAAAATTTGTACTGCTATCATAATAGCGAGCCAAAAGTTGCAAAGGTCGCGCGCAGATCTCTGATGGCGGCATGGTTCAATTGGAACTTCAATTTTATTTGATCTACAATTAATAACTCTTCTTCTTCTTCTACGTTGACTAGGGATATCCCTGTTTGTCATTCTATCTACACCCGCCTTATTCTGCTGATGAAGAGAACCAGCTCTGGGCCCATCTCTTTGGTGGTCGTCCTGGTAATCTTCTTCCTCTTGGTCGTCCATACATACAAACTTTGGCTAGTCTCTCTTCACTCATTCTCCCAACGTGTTCTTTCCAACCTCTTTTTCTTTCTTTTGTCCATTTGACCACGTCCTGCACATTACATTTTTCTCTGATTAAGGTATTTGTCAGCCTATCTCTGATTGACACGTTCAGCATTGATCTCAGTACTTTCATTTCGGTGGTTCTCATTTTCTGCTTTGTCTTCTTAGTGTCTGCTCTTGTTTCCATGGCATAAGTTAGAATTGGTCGTATCATGGTCTTATATATTTTTGTTTTCTCTCTATTCTCATGTATCTGTTTCGAAATATAACATCTCTTAAGCATCCTGCCACTTGTAGGGCTCTTGTATTTTGTGACAGTACTTCTCCAGTAAGGTTACGACAGCTTGTTGTGTCAATGCCTAGGTATTTAAAGTTCATAACTTGTTCAATTATGGCATTTTCTATCTGTAGCTTACATCTTCTTGGTTCCTTTGAAACTACCATGCACTTTGTTTTATTCGTTGATATCTGCATATTGTACTTCTTAGTTGATACATTAAATAGGTGTGTCAATCTCTGGAGGTCGTCTTCGTTATCTGCGAGTAGGACTGCATCATCCGCGTAGCATATTATATTGATATTGTGTCCGCCCATCTGGTATCCGCGTTTCGGTCTGATGTCCTCTATTATGCGGTCCATTATCAAGTTGAATAAGAAGGAGCTTAGCGAGTCTCCCTGCCTTATCCCTTCGTTTATCTTGATGTCTTCGGTTAGACCTTCGGATGTTATTATTTTTGTGCTGGAATTTGTGTACAAGTCACCAATTATGTTTATGATCTCCGCTGAAACATTTTTCTGTTTTAGGATGTCCGTTATGTGCTGCTTCTTGATGCGGTCAAATGCTTTTGTTAGGTCAACAAAGCATAAGTATGCAGGGTAGTTAAATTCTATTGATTTTTCGATTATTTGTCTCACTATAAATAAGGCATCTGTGGTTCCCCTGTTTTTTCGAAAACCCTGTTGTTCCTCCGAGATCTATATTTTCTCTTCAAGTTTGTCACGAATAATTGCTGTAAATAGTTTGGTGACAGAGTTAAGAAGTGTAATTCCTCTGTAGTTGTCCGGGTTTTTGTGGTTACCTTTTTTGTGTACGGGAATTGTATAGCTGGTTTTCCATTTTTGCGGTACTTGCTCTACTTAATTAATTAATAACTGAAAACTGAAATTATTCTGTTACATTTTTACGAGTGTTTTTGATGGACACCATTAATTTCACTTATTTTATATGCATATATAAGATAAATGATTTTAATATTAAAAAATCATTACCTATATTAAATATAATTAAGTTTATTATTATTTATATAAATAAAATAAATAATTAATTTTCCTCGTTGTCTTCACTTCTACACTAATACACAATACCAGCTTAACTGGTAGTTGCCAGTACTACTACCATCAGCTTCATCCCATAATCGCTTCCTTTTCAAAAATGTGCTGGGAGGATTTTGGTCATCTTCAATGCTAAACCGTACACTTTCTAACATACATACATAGTGGCATAAAAGAATCAGAATGCTCAATAACTCAAAAACAAGGGATTATAGAGGAAAACTTTAAATACCAGAGTTAGAGGAAATCAAATCGCGCATTTAATGACGAACTTGATTTTGACCTTAACCATGACGTTCAGAGATATTTGAAAGTCAAGATAATTTTTTGAATTAGAAACCAACTTTTTTATTGCAGAAATGGATGGCGGTATAAATTTTCTGTCCAATGATGTTAACAACATACGAAGTCAAATCATATCTAAAGGTCATTTAGAAGTCAAATGCCCTTTTTTCTTGAACTGGTGTACAATCAGCCAAAAACATGAAAACAAAGAGTAATTTTTAAAAGTTAACGCACTGTCAACGCCAACTTTAACCCTATATAATATATTTTATTTAAAAGGTAATAGCTTTAGTATAAACATCACTAAAATGTCAGAATTTTTCAGGTTAACACCCGCTTATCTGGTTGTAATAGGATTATATCTGACATGGTTACCAAAACTTGGAGACGGTCCTCTTTGGAAAAAAGTTGTATATACAGAGAATGAAAGATGTCTAAATTCCTGGTGGACTAACTTGCTCTATATCAATAATTATGTTAGAACTGATTCACTGGTGAGCATAAATAATTTTATAATCATCATAAATTTAAGAATATAGTAATTAAAATTTAATTTTATTCTTTTTTTTTGGCAACTCTTATAAGACTTTTCTTTGTCACAATAGTTATCCAGTTTCACTCGTAGGAACTAATGGAAAATAAAGTCTTACTCTTTATACAATATACCATACTATTATAGAATTAATAGAATGAAGACGAATCTGTACATATAGCACTTTTCATTCTGATCTTCTTACATTAATTTTTGTCTCAGTGTATGTTCCAAGCTTGGTACCTCGCCGTCGACTACCATCTATTTATCATTGCTCCCTTTATAATCTATCCAGTTTGGAAATGGAGTAGGATAGGAATGACTTTATTAAGTGTACTTACTATATGTGCAGCGATACTACCAGCTTACTTCACACTTAAGGATAATTTGGATCCAACACTACTCGCCTTTCCCCCGTAAGTCGCTAAGAATTTAAATAAAATAACAAATGATAGTACCTTAAAAAGGGATAAATAGAAAACTCAAATACGTAACAAATTAATTTCAATACCGGAAAGGTATACAATATACTGACAATTTTTTGAAATTATTTTAGAGAAATGCAAGATATATCTACGAATTTCTACTTCGTCAATGCCTATATAAAAACTCATATTAGAGCAAGTTCCTATTTCTTAGGTTTAGTTTTTGGATACATAGTTCATCAGATTCAAAGTACTGGGTAAGTAAATTTAAATAAATAGAACTAATTACCAAGAAACTTTTTACATCTATTGAACAATTCGTTCACTAATATACAATTTTAACAGTGGGAACTGAGAAAGTGTATATATTTCCGCCCAAAAGTGATTTTAAATAGAGAAAAAAAAGAAATCAATTGTCAAATTTACATTATCTTTTGTTCGACCATCGGTATTTCTAGAACCGTAAACTTAAACATTCTATGGAGAGTTATTACTAATAAGCAGTAGAGCTCACATGAATATTTAAAAATATGTCCAAGAAATTCTACCCTTGTCAATAATCAAAATCGTTAAGGATATAATCACTTATTGCTGAATTACTTACTCATTGAATGGTCTATAAATGATTAAAGTAGATTAAGTAATGATGTTAAGTTCCATTCATTGAAAAATCCACAGTGCCTAAGTCAGCTAGCTCTTATTGTCGTGGCAATTATAAATGGCCGGGGTTTTAATGATCTATAAGTACTTGCTATCGGGCTGCAATCACTAAAACATGACTTCGGCTAAAGGAATACTGAGAATCAAGATAGCTCTCGGATGTTTTAATATCCCCTTGTGAGTAATTTAATATATGGACAAAAGGGAATCAAACGCAATGCAATCGCCAACCAACGTATTTAATGTCGAAGATGAATGTAATATCTCTATTAAGAACGGCAATGCTTCAGGAACATAGAATAAGCCTCGCATAATAGCTTGCAAAAACTGAAATAAAGCTCGAATAAATGATTTCAATACTTTAAATGCTGGGCAAAGCTTAAAATTATTTATATTTGGTTTAAAAAGCTGGTATATAGGTTAAAAAAAGTTGTTTTATGGTTGAAAAAACTGGCCCCTGAAACAAAAGAGAAATATTAAGGCAATTTATGGCGCACGTAAAATGGAAATAATCTACTTTACTGAATTCGACAATTGTAACGAAAAATATAAAATGTAGGTACCTGAGTTTGATGTAGATTGATCAAATCTAATAATAAAACACACATATGATCACTGATTTGACTCTTTATCAATTCTGCAATACTGCTAGCATGACCAGTTACAAAGGAAATAGCTGAATTCGACTAAAATGTCATTACTAGACTTGTCAAAATGCATATTTCAAGAAATTTTTTAAAACTATGTCCTAATCATTGGAAACATATTCAACACGACATATCCCCAAAATACAATATTATTCACCCACAACTGCAACAGAAACAGATAGACAATTCTCGTATACGAAAATCAACAAAGGATACAGACATAGAAATCTGGCATACAATTTCTTGCGAAATTCTAAATTTACATAGAACAGGCATAAAATTAAAAAAAAAAATGATGTTACAAGGATTAATGTCAAGGATGTTTTTTGCACCGTGTAGTACGAACCTCCGACAATATGTTTAAATGGAGCACATTTTCTCATCGTAAGGAAACAAAATAATATCTAACCCTATAATACAATATATTCGTTTGATAAACAAGATGGACAACAAAGAACGATTAAAATACCTCCAAAATAACTAACAGAGCTAGTATTTTTTTATAATCCCTGACGGAAACTTTTAGTTTTTTCTTATGTATAAAAATTATTAATATTCAGATGCTCAGATCAAATGGGAAATTAAATATTTAACATAGACTGGCTAACGCCCCCTATTTGTTAAACTAATTCTACGACAGTAAAGATTAACTTTCTATCAAATACTACTTATATTGGTGGGACGAACGCTAGGAAGTATTAGCGCAATTTAGCAGGTACTTTAAGAAAGTTAATTTATTTCGTTACGATTTAAAATTCATTAGAGACCGTTACGTTCTGAAATCTGTTAAAGTAAGTTAAAGCTAAACTTACAATTACAATTTAGAATTCATCTCAATGTATAACGGGTTCGAATAAAGTTTTTATTTTGATTTTTTTTATATATCTTTGAGAAACGACCAAATTAAATTATTAGTTATATTTTAGTTATACTTTATTCCCCATTGTTAAACAACTGAAATAGTTATTTTCAAGTATTTTTATAAATTCTCTTTGTTAATATTTTAGAAAGATATTTAATCATAATATTTTCGAAATTGGGTTGATTAAACTGTGTCAAGATTTAATTTTATATTTCTTATTGTGAATACTTCCTTTTTTTTATTTATTTTTGTTAAATAGGTTTAAGTGTTTTTAGAAACTTGTCTTCTTGTTGCTAGTTTCGAGAACAAAATATATAAAATATTATTTTCAAGACATTATTTTTTTATAATTTCAAAAGTTTTTAAAATATGGACATAGAAATAGTTAGTGAATGAAATTTTTACGGATATGAAACAACAAGTTAATATTAATTGAAGCTAACTAAAGTTATTTAACTTTTAGGACTAAAATACCAAAGTGGGTAATATGGGTAGGTTGGATTTTAGCAGTTCTTTTTGGCATATCCAGTATGTTTTCAATAGTAATATTCTTCGAACCAAATTACACTTCCAACAGTATTGAATCGGCCGTTTATGCCCCACTTCATCGAGTGGCTTGGTGTTTGGCTATTGGATGGATTATAGTTATGTGTGTGACCGATAATGCAGGTAAAGAAAATAAAATTTTTATAAAGGGTTCCACACATATCTTACGGAAAATGACTCAATGGCTAAAAGTATAAAATTTAGTCTCATTTTGTAATTTTCGGGCTGATAATTAAAATATTCCGTAAGCACAACATACTCCAAGGACCAATTTTTAAGATATATAGCACAAAAGTTCATTTTAACAAGTTGCCTATATTCTCCTTCAAGCAGTTAAAGGAAAAATATACAGACAGTTCATTTCCTACAAATTAAACTCTGGCTCTCTCTCCATATGCGTTTCGACCACCTAATGATCTCATCAGAGGAGTTGTAACGAATCAAGAGCAACACGAATAGAAAAAAGTTTACACGTTTAATATCCTGCCCACATAGCTCGGACTTTATATTTGATATAGACATTTGTTTCCTATAGATGTTGCACTTGGTTCGTTCCAGCTCCACCAATGAGACTATTAGGTGGTGGAAACGCGTAAGGAGAGAAAACCAAAGTCGTATTTGCAGGAAATGTCTGTATATTTTTCCTTTAATTGCCTTTATAGGCCACTTATTAAGCTAATTCTACGGCAGTAAAGATTTCTTTATAACTTATTGAAATTTTAATTTTTAATTAAAGTTTGTTTTCGATTTTTATTATTTAAAAAAAAAATTGCTTATTACAATTTTTCAATACTCAGCAAACACATAACAGTTAATAAATCATTTAAGGTCTTGGCACATATTTAAATTTAGCTGACTTTATGATAAGTATACAAACTCGGTCAATAATGTGATATATTCTCTAAAAAAGGAAAAAAAATGTATATGTACGTTAGCAATTTTCCCAAATACATTTTTAATTCAAATAATAACTAAACACAATTTTTTTATTATTTGTTTTATGGAAAAGTATATATATTAAAACATAAACTGTACTTTTTAATCTAATAAATAAGTAATTAACTAATTTTTGTCGAAATTCTATATTTGGACCCACATTAAATGATAAAAATCATAATAAATGACCTTTTTTACAATATGAAAAACTCAACATATCAACGTTGCTTCAATTTCTCATTTCTACTTAGTACACACGACAATTTTAATAGGTGGGGCGGTAAATACAACTTAAATATATTCATAAATGTTATGCATATGTATTCAAGGTGATGCTGCATTGACTGGTATTAAACTAAAAAATTACACGTACAAACAGCTTCATTTTCAAGATGTAGTGCCTTAAAAATGGCCATAAAGAGAAATTTTAAAATACTTTTTTGACAGATAATTTGTGTGTTCAAATCTTACAAAATTTTTAGATACGAGAGATGGTTCTTCTGTTCCATCTCCGAGTTATTTCTAATATTGTGCATTAAATTTTGTTTACTGCATATACGGGAAAGTATCTATTGTATGTAAAATTTCAACAAATTCTTCGCTTGACAGGGCAGACAAGCAAGCTGATGAGTGCAGTGTATTAATATCAAAATGGGGGGTATTGAGCAAAGAGCACTTAGTTTAAACACCTTCAAAAAAAGGTATGACGCTAACTCCGATTCACAAGAACTTAAGGGACACCTTAGGTGATTATACGATTTGTTGACATCGTAAAACGATGTTACCGTGAATGAAGTTCGGTAAAAATTCATGCGAAGAGGGACATGCATATGGACTTCCGGTAATTGTTACGACTCAAAAAAATATTGGTTAAGTACTTATAGCATACTGTCTATGAAATTTTAACATAACTTTTAGATAAAAAAAAAGTAGTCCGGAAAATGAGTACCTCGGATGTTAATCACATCACAAAAACGAACTCGTGTAGAAGGTTCAAAGCTATTTTTTGTTAGGTTTAGAGAGAGTTGACAAGATAGCTGAAACATGAATAAATCACTACGATCCTGAAACTAAAATGTGTGGAATAAAAACATCATGGCTCTCTACCCCCTACTGTCTAAAAATTATCACAGCATTTACACTTTGAGTAACAAATCTCAAAAAAATTGGGAATATAATTAAAGGGTTTTCCAATAAGAGGTGTCATTTTGAAAAGCCCGCTATTTCGGTAGATGTCACTTTTGAAGCTGTAAGTTTTTGACGTTTGACAAGTAGAAACTACGCCATAAATAAAGATGGAACGATACACGCTTCAACAACGCATTGAAATTATTAAAATTCACTATAAAAATGGTGAAAATTTGGCAGAGACGGTTCGTAAAACTCGAACATTTTTGGGTCGTCATGAAGCACCTTGTCGGAGCGCAATAAAGAAATTGGTGAAAAAATTCGAGTTGTTGGGACAAGTTAGTTATGTGAAGAAGAAAACCCGTGCACGTCGCTCAAGAACAGCCGAGAATATTGCTGCTGTAGCCGAAAGTGTTGAAGAAAACCCAGGTTTGTCCATTCCTCGTCGTTCTTTGGAATTAGGGATTCCACAAACGTCATTACACCGTATTTTGCATAAAGATTTGAGTCTTAAGGCTTATAAAGTTCAGTTAACGCAAGAACTCAAGCCGGCCGATCATCAACAACGTCGTGCCTTTGCTGATTGGGTTCTTGAAATGCATGAAAATGATCCGGAATTCCATCGAAAAATCATCTTCAGTGATGAGGCCCATTTCCACCTCGGTGGCTTCGTCAACAAACAAAATTGTCGCATCTGGGGCTCGGAAAACCCAAGAGTTATTGTTGAAAAGCCTCTCTATCCTGAACGTGTGACTGTTTGGTGCGGTTTATGGTCCGGCGGGGTCATTGGACCTTACTTTTTCGAAAATGAGGCTGGAGCAACAGTTACGGTGAATGGATTGCGCTATCGAGAGATGATTAATGATTTTTTATGGCCGGAATTGGATGGTATTTATCTGGACCACGTTTACTTTCAACAAGACGGCGCTACGTGCCACACAAGCAACGAAACCATTGATCTTTTACGGGAAAAGTTTCCGGGCCGTGTTATCTCTCGAAGAGGTGATCACAATTGGCCACCGAGATCTTGTGATGTGACACCTTGCGATTTCTTCCTTTGGGGCCACGTGAAAGACAAGGTCTACGCCAACAGCCCAGCGTCGATTCAAGACCTCAAAGATGGAATTCGTGAGGCTATCGAGGACATAGGGCAGCCACTTTGCGATTTGGTTATGGAAAATTTCATGAAAAGGATATGGTCCTGTAGGCATGGTCGTGGTGGTCATTTGGCTGATGTTATTTTCCATCATTAACGGCATACCTTCCTCTTTATAATGTAATAAATATCCGATCATTTATCTTAAAAAATGGCATTTTTCTTTGAATATCAAAATAACACCTCTTATTGGAAAACCCTTTATTATAAATAACAAACGTGTGGAACACCTTAGTAGTTCTCATAATGTATTTACCAGATTATTTGTATAATGCATTTTTAGCTACAGTGAATAAATTCCTAACATGGAATTTTTTTGTGCCGCTCAGCAGATTAACTTATTGTGCTTATTTGGTTAATGGACTGGTGATTATTTACCATAAAGGAACCATTAGAGAAGCTACATTCTTGAGCAGATTTCAATTGGTAAGAAGCATATTAGGTTATCTACACCAGCTCAAGTTTTAATCATTACCTGTATTTTTCTGTTTACTTGTTTTTACACGTCCAGATAAAAACAGATATACATGGAAGTATCCAAGTGTTAAAGAAACAAGCGAGCATAATAGCATTCGGTAATTTGTAAATTATGAATTAAAGTATGTTTCAAGATCTATCGTTTGACTCTTAGCTTCAATAATGAGGGTCGCTACTTGAGACATTAAAACCCTTTTGTGGTACCGAGTACAGTGCCAAATTTTAATATAGACAAAATAGTCTTTCTTTAGATTAATTAATTAATAAACATATTATTAAAACGCTAATATAATAAATAAAAAATATTTATATTTAGACAATAAATTAAATATAATAACTAATATTAATTATATAAAACGTACATAAATATAATAATACACTTTTTTATAAAATGTAAATTCATAATACAGAAAGAAAACAAATTACTTAGAAACTATAAATCCAACTCAATTTCACTGTCGCTGTCTTCACGCAACTTAATGATAAAGGGGTCTACAATATCAGGTAAAGATAAATAAGAATTTTCAATCTCAATAACGTGTTCAACTAGATTTTTCCAGCTCTCTGCATCCGCGTGATCTATGATATTTCACCTATTCAACTCGATGATGCTAGAGCTTGGTGCAGGAGTGATGTTGACAAAGCGTACCCTAGATTTTAATTGATACCCCATATGCTCTATGGGATTGAAAAGTATGAGGCAAGACGCAGAACTTATGTCCCATATTTCTTGCTATGCTGTCTCACACGTACTCTTTTTTAAGGTTAAATACTTTCAGCACGTCTAAAAGATCTCTTTTTTTTTATAAGAATATTCAAAAAATATGTCGTGTTCAAGCATATATTTTTGAATATTCCGTTTTGCAGTCACCTGAACTAGGCACTTTCTTTAGTTGGCGACTGTGGTAACTAGCGTTGTCCATAATTACCATACTATTAGGAGGAATATTTGATATCAAGCAAATCTTAAACCAATCTTCAAAAAGTTCGGCAGTAGTATCTTCATAATAATCTAAGAAAGAATCTTTAATATTTTTTTCAAAAAGCCACAAAGTATTTTGAACCCAACCTGATCCCGCATATAATCTGGTTATTCTTTTCTCTTTATTGCATAAAGCTTCTGTTTGACATCTGTCACACGAATCGGACCATCCTTCCATTGGCGTATCAAACCATGTTTCGTCGAGGTATATGATAGATCGACGTTGTGATGGATACTCTTTTACAGCTCCGAGGTATTCATATAGCCACTGTCGCCGTCGCTGAGATTCCATTAATACTTGCCTTTTAAAGATTTCGCGGTATTTAAAACCCATTTTTGATACAATTCTCCAAAGACTTACTACTAAACAGAAACCCCCTTGTCACGACGTTCTTTTCTCATATTAAGAGGTTTTAAAACATAGTCCCTTACTGTGGAAAGAGATGTTTTGGTCAAATGTTTCTCTTAAAGCAGCACTCGCAAGCCTGCCTCTGTTAAGTAGAACATGATATATATATATATATATATATATATATATATATATATATATATATATATATATATATATATATATATATATATATACATTTTTTACTATTTCTTTGGCATCAATAGTTAAACACTTTCTTTTAAACTTTTTACTACCGGACACAGTGAATGCACCATGATTAACTTCTTCCCATGGACGAAACATACTTCGAAAAAGTAAAGAACTCAAATGTGCTCTTTACCAGACGAAAACAAATTGAATGACCTAAATTTAATCAAAGCACTTTATAGTTTGTTGTTTAGGTGGTTTGGATGCTATAAGGATTATACTAAATTATTTAGACCTGAAAAAAGAAAAATTATATTTACTGCTTAATCAAAAAAACACAAAGCGTTAATTAATGTTTAGTAATCGAAATATATCGATATATTATATACCTATTACAAAAACGGTTGGATCTAGACCTGACTGCAACATATCACCCCAAACGAGCCACAGATATAAAAATATTAACTAGCATCAAAACGGATAACGATAGAGGTTGAAACACACTTTACTGTCATTTGTCAAGTGAATATCAAAGAATTAAAACTTTAGTTAGTCTATAATAACATTACATGAATTATTTAATACAAGGCGAGCCTACATTTTATCGGAGATGTCGCGTACAATTTTTCCAAGGCAGGTAAATTTTCAAAGATTAAACATAAACATAAAAACATTTTATTGTATCAAACGACTGAATAAAAGTTTCATTATTAGATTGATACTTAACTTCTTTAGAGCCAGAGTAAACATCACGACAGACTTTAATAGTTATATTAGGAAACATATTTTTCTCAAATAGATGTTTATTTTGTCAGATTTTCAAGATTTTCCTTTCTAAATTTCGACCCAATGATCAAATAGATCAAAATATTTTTTATGACATTTATTCACTTTTTTAACAACCAAGTCATGTCCTTGAAAGGACATTACATCAGCTCCGTCAGTTAACGGTAAAAGAGGTCAACACTTGTTTGACCGAACTAGAATGAACGACTAGAAACGTTTATTTTAAATGGAAATTATCTCGCTGGTAGCATATTGCCTGGTCATTTTTATTCTACCTCACTAATTGAGATTTAAATTTATACCAATATACGTGCAATACACATGTCCGGAAAAAGCATTAGGAAAGTTAGGGAGGAGATTCTATATGATAAAATAAAGGTACAAAGTTATTAAAGAAGATTTTAAAATCACAGTGCTTTAAGTCATTCTTAATTCATATTTAATTTTTTTTTGGATGGATCAACTTGACACGGCATAAATCCTAAATCGAATGAGTAGTCTCATCTCTAGGTAAAACTGTTTTCCTAACTTGCAACCAGAAAACACTATCTAAAAAACTAAGTTTGTTTCTTTTATAACATTTTTATTTTGACAGATATGAGCAAAGTCAAGACATCATTTGAAGATAGTTAAAAATACGTCAAATAACGTAATTCGGGAATAACAAACAAAAACAAATATTTATTGTTGAAAATGGTTTTATTGTTTTTCAAATTATTCTCCACGATGATCGATACATTCATAGGTTTGAACCAATCCTCAAAGATAGTTTTTGAACCCATCACTCGCTTCTTTTGGCGTAAAATATCATTGACTACGCAGTTTGTTTTTTTAGGAACGGGAACAAAAAAAACCATAGGATGCCAAATCAGGACTGTACAGCAAATGACTCATCTATTCCACGTTTTAAGTGCTCAAAAATTCACATTTTTGAAGGGTCACATTGTTTTCCTTAATTCCCTGAAGACTTCCTGTAAACAAATGATTGTGTACCTATCAGAATTGACCGTTCTACGATTCTCTAAAGACACTGTTGCGAGAGTTTTTTGAAGTACCGTAATATTATTTTAAGCATTTCCTTGCACCAGTCGACAGGAGCCTTTTTGAAGGACTGTCAAATTCTGCAGGATCCAAAGCGAACATAACTTCTTCACGGCCAAATGTTCGTGTAATATATTAAATACGCTGGTGTTAATAATACTCAGAGATGCCTCAATCTCAAGGTATGTCACACGACTATCTTGAATTATCAGTTCACGCACATCATCGAGGTTTTTTTGCACTAAGCGACTCGTCCGTAAGTGAATGACGACTACGATCAAATTCACTAAACCAGCGATACACAATAGTTTTTGTAGGTGCTTGATCGCCATATAAAGAATTAAGTTCATCGTTGCACTCTTGTTGAAATAGACAATAGCACAAAAATGTTTCCTAGTTAATTATATTTTTTGCCCGATACCAAATTTTAACGTTAATGCGAATAATACAATAGCGTCCATAGTTACTATCATACCCGTAGATCCAGGAGGGGGCGGTAGGAGCGATCCCCCCCAAAAGCTTCGAATTCAGAGAAATAGATGCGTGGATCCAGGCGAGGGCGACAGGAGCGATCCCCCCCCCAAAAGCTTTGAATTTAGAAAAATAGATGCATTCCTCCCGTTGACCACTCGCTTTTGCTTGGCATACTACGCGATCGTCCCGCCAAGAGCTTCGAATTATAAAAAATATGGACGCACCCCCCTCGTCGATAGCTCGAATTCTCTTGCCATACTATGCAATCGCTCTCCCCCCCCCCCCAGCTTAGAATTTTGAAAGATAGAATCACCTCAGCCTGCTACATTAGGTACGTGAATGTGGCTGGCACCCCTCCACCCCCCGTCGACAACTCGCTTCCACTTGCCCTACTTTACTCTTGTGATATCGCCTCCCCCCCCCCCCAAACAGAGAGACTGGATCTGCCCCTGTATCATACACACAATATTTTAACGTCGATTTGCAGCCAAGTGGAAATAATGTACGATTAGAGTACATTATTTGCTTAATTTTTGGTCACCCATTAAAACAGTGTCTACATTTTAATCATATCTGCCAAAATACAAAAATTGTGAGAGAAATTTTGATTTTAAGTGGTCCCTGGTGGCCAGTTAGTTAGAGAAAGAGTTTAACTTCTAGATGAGACTGTTCGTTAGACCTAACTTCATTCCGAATATCAACTGTGTAGGACAGACATTAACTAAATATGAATTAAAATAAATAATTTAATTTGTTTCCGGATACACTGTACAAATACAACTTTTTTTAGCCTTATGAATGATGGATTCAATTACAAGCGACTTGTATGAGACGTGTTTTTAAAGTACCCTTGAACTTTATTTTCTAAAAAAAAAATATTTTTAATCATCTTTATAATGATAAATTTTGAGTTATTTATAGCTATGCAAATTATTTTTTTTTTCTTTTTCAGTATTATACTCTTCTTGGTCATCTTGTTTTAACATTTTTCTATGCATTCCTCTTGTGCATATGTTTTGAGTCACCTATACATGGTTTAGAAAAGATACTACTACGTACTAAAGGTAATTAATAGTTTAAACACGTAAACATAAAGTATGGTTGAATTTATAATCTTAGGTTCTAACTTAAGACTGATTATTTAAAATCCTCAGAGCGATTTTAAGTGAAATTCCATTTGTCTTTACGTATTAAAATTAAATTTTAATTAAATAAAAGGGACCTAAGTGCCACTTTAAATATTTTTTGTAATTAAATATTTTGGTCAAGTTTTAGAAATTCCTACTGTAAAGAACAGCTTGTTTTGGTCACTCTGTCGATTATGGATGTACTAATTTTCGTAGAAAATATCATCACGTTTTGACTCTAACGGGTTAAAATATAGAGACTTACAAATATTTGTAAATACAATTGCCAAACTTAATAATAAGGATGCTGTATGCTATATATAGACTTGGCTCCATACCAGATCCCACTTATTTTTAAGTCCGAACAGTTACCCATTTCTCACAGGGATCTTTTTGAAGGAATTTCCATATATATTTAACTTCATCATATTGTTTATTAAAGCAAAAAATAAATTAATAATTTGAGATCCCCTAAAACATTCTGCATTTTAACAACCCACTTTTAAATTTCAGTAAGTTGTATATACATCGTGTCGCTAAAACGTCTGTACAAAATGCTGGCGCAAATTCCTAAGACTAAAAAATGGGAATATAGGTCAATATACTGTATTCCAAAAGTTGATAGTTCCCGAAATACAGTGTATTAAAGTTATAATTTCTTAACACTTTTTTGTAAATATTTATCTTAATAATAGCTTCATTTGCGCTAAATTCGATATTTTGGGTTTTCTTAGAATGAGAAATCAAGAAATGATTACAATTTTGATATCCATTGCAGAAGGCGCCACCAACTTCGCTTCGTAGACGTCTAAAGCTTCATGACATTTCTTTACCTGGGTATATTACATTTCTAATTAAAAATTCTTATTTCTTGATATATTTTATCCAAGAAAGTTAGACTTAGTAGGTGTCGCTTGAAGCAGCCGTTTCTGAGATAACTGATTTTAAATATTTTACTGCGTTCTGAGACTCATCGCCCCCGTTACTCTTTACACAGGCTTAGGACTGGTCCAAGAAATGTGTAGAATGTTTAAGGGCCAATAGGCCAACAATAATAAAAATTTACATATCAGCGAGCTAACAATGATGATGCAAGAATAAACTGACAAAGAAGAATAAAAACCACACACAAAGTCAATAACAATCCAAAACAGAAAAATTTTATTTATAAATTTTTTAATTAGACTCAAATAATAAATATTCAAAATAACCTCCGGTTTCCTGTACACAAAGATTAATTCTATAGAGAAAGTTGAATTGCGCCTAAGCATAAAGTGTTTAGTGGTCTACAGTATACCACATGTTTAAGAGTGTCCCATAAAAAGTAATCCATAGGTAATACATACGTTGAGCGACGTGACCAATTTGCAGGTGCATCATTTCCTCTGCTGATCCATCGATATTGAAAATTCTCATTTAAATGATTTCTAACATTTAATGTGAAGTGTGGGGCTGCAATGTAGTGCATAAGCCACATATTTTGTCTAACAGCCAGTGGAAGACCATACAATAAATTCGGTAAATTTATTAGGCGTTCTAAATAATTTAAATAGTTTAAACTAGGTGGTTAGATGACAGGACCAATGATAAATTTGTCAATAATCCCTGTCCATACGTTAATTTTAAATTCATGTTAATAATGCACAACCTTTAGTGCATGCGGGTTGTCGTCAGCATAAATAAACCTGTTTATTATGTAAATTTGTCATACCCTTTCCTGTAAAGCAACACTCAATGTAAATATTTTTTTTCATTATGTGCTCTCCGTTCAGTAATGAATCGACAGAAGCCTAGTCTTAATTCGCGGTCTATAGGTGGAATAGATGCAATAGCTGCCTCTTAAAGTCCGATTTACTATATACTTTAGAAACTCTAAGTTCCAAACCTAAAGGTCTGATGCTCAGACTTGGATTTTCTTGTTCAACCTCCGGTATCCTAGCCGTAAAGTTCGATTCATAATCAACCTCTGCAGGAACAAAACTTCCGATTTCTCAAAAACGCATTTCAACAGCAGCAATATTTGGTGATTTGGTAAAGATTTGTTTGGAAATTTTTCTCTGACCGACTCCCAATTATTTCTTTGGCAATAACTGTAAACTAATATAACGGTCATTTTTGCTTTAATGTAATATTCGGCCACAGCGAAAAATTTAAGAATTAAATGATAAATTTTAAAATTACACAAAAAGGTGTGTCATATTGAATTATTTGACAGTACTCTTTTATAATTAATGACGATACTTATCACTGTTAGTAGGTTGCTATATAAATTTTTATTATTGTTGACCTGTTGGCCCTTAAACACGCACCAGATTTCTTGGACCACCCCTAACCCTGGATAAAGTGTGAAGGGTGGCTACGACGAGTCTCATTACGTAATAAAACATTTAAATTCGATTACCTCAGAAAAGCTTGCTCAAGCAACACCTACTAGGTATAACTTTTTTGGGTAAAAGATGTCAAGAAAGATTAAGGCGTAGGCGAAATGTTGCTGGTAGCGCGCTCTGCAGTATATCAAAACTGTAATCAGATCTTGATTTCTCATCCGAAACACCCCCAAAATACCACATTTGGTACAAATCAAGCTATTATTAAATTATCTACAAAAAAGTTTTAAAAAATTGTAATTTTAACACCCTGTATTTCGGAAACTATCAACTTTGGACCAAGGTAAATTGGGCTAGATCCTTGTATTTCAGAATCAAGAATTTGTACTAACGTTTTGTACAGACCTGTTAAAGACAGACTATGTAACTTGTTCTACAAAATAAAAAAAGGAAAAATCAAAGTAGACATAGGTCTCCCCAAATTGCTTCCATTCTTCTATATCCTTTTATGTTCATCCATCTTAATCGTACCTTTTTCTTTAGATCATCAGCCCATCTCATCTGCGTCTTCCTCTTTTTCTTATCCTATCCGATGATCTCCAATAGAGTATATGTTTGTTCCCTCTTTCGTCTTTGTCTTAAGTTATGGCCCGCAAAACTTTACTGTGACTATTTCCTCTCTAATAGCTTTCACACTGATTCTAGCTCTAATCGATCATTTATTTTCCTGTTAGTTTTACATGTAACATTTTTCTTTCCATTGCTCTCGTTGTTTTTGCGATCGTTTCATCTTTGTTAATGTCCAGATTTGTGAGCCATAAGTGAAGACGGTGAGTATGCATTAATTATACTTTTTATTTGAGATATTATGGGTACATTTTGTTCTTTAAAATATCAGTCTCAGTCTTTTTTTAACTTCCTCTATCTGATTCTCTTTAGCCATTTTACAGAATTGTATATAAATTCCTTAAATTTTTCTATTATTTCTCGTCTTATTCTAACCATGATACCCCTTGTGTGTTTGTATAGTTCATATTTGGACCTATATTCTTTGCTTGGATGTCCAATTCTTCAAGGATTTTCTGCAATTTTGTTGTCTGTAGTCAGAGCCATATCATCAGCATATCTTAGATTACGTAAACGCTGTTCACCATTGAGTTATAAAAGCATAAGAGCGCGGATCCAGTAGAGAGAAAGTAATTCCCGATACGAGAAAGAAAGCAATTCCCAATGCACGACAGAAAGTAGTTCCCTATACGAGAGAGAAAGAAGTAGTAAGGGAAGAATCTGTCTAATCTTAATGGACGGAGCAAAGTTACCACATGATCTTTCTTTTTCTTTATTCAAATTTTTTACCATCAAATTCACTTGGTGGTGTTTTATGTAGCCGTATACTCCGTCAATTAAAGTAAGACCCCGTTTTCCTTATTACTCCTTTTCCTCTCGCACTGGGACCCACGCTCTCTCAACGGATCCCACGGTCTATCATTTTATTATGTATGACATCTATATATTTTAATACCTCGTTCTTCCGAGTACAGTTTTTTAAAAAACATCCTCTAATAACTAGTTGAAACGTTCAGGTAATGAACTTCGTGTACTTTAAAAGTTGTGGTTGTTTTGCTTTAAATATTTGCTATCGGCTAAGTCTACCTGTCGTCAATTCTGCTATTGCATAAGAAACCTGTTACTACCCAGAGCTCGATACTATCGACAGCTTTCTCGAATTTACAAATGCTATAAGGAGTATATAATCTGTGTTGGTTCGTTTTATTAGGATTTTTATTGTTAGAAGATAATCACTTGGACAAAAACCTCTTCTAAAATATGTTTGTTCTTTTTAGTTGACAATCTTATTGGTTAGTGTTTTTGTAAGAAGCTTATAGATTAAATTGAGGAGAAGTTTTTAAGTCAACTCTGTCGGCTTTTTTATGTAGGATAATTGTTAGCAATTTATTCCAGCTGTCTGGAGCTCGGTTTTTTTTTAACAACTCTTTTCCGAATATCTTAGAATTTTTCGTTTCTTTCAGTGATTTCGTTGAATTACTCATGACCGGCTGGATTTCTGAGTTTACGTTTCTGAGCCTGATCTGTAATTGTTTTTAATGTTTTCTGGAGGTTCTTGTTTTGTTTAATACAACTCGGTGTAGTAACTTTAAGTGATATTTATAATTTTATGTTTAATGTTTGTTTTTGTGCAGTTCTTATCTCTGATTTTACTTATTATGAATCTTTCTAGTTTCGGTTTTCATCTAATATTTGTGATCGTTTCCATGATTTCTTCAAATTTGTTTCTTATATTTTTCTTTTCTATTTCTTAATCATTTTTCAAATTAATTTTCATGCATTCTATCGAATTTATTTTTTCTTCTATCAGTTTTCTTCTTGTCTTCATCAAGTTTTCTTATTTCTTGTGATATATTATATTTTTAGTTTTCTTTTTTTTAATTCTTTTCCTACATTATTTTCGCAAATGCATCGTTTATTTCATTTATGCTTCCGTTTCCTGAATTGAAGTTTTATGCTAATTTTCCCTGTACTTTCTCGTTACAGATACTTATTTTGTTCTAGTTTGTTCATACCTAGTTCTCTTCTATTCCCCCTGATTTTTTTTTCTTTTCCAATATACTGGTAATATAGATCACTCTTACTGTGAACATACTAAGAACTTCTACATCTTTAACTATTAATAAATAGAATTATTGAATGTACATAAAACAATAGACTCCTTGCGTTTTGAAGTCGGAATCGATTAAAAAATTACTATTTTCAATCGTGTTAATTACCAGACTTAATTAAAAATTGATAGGGTGGCTCAAAAAGGTTACTTCCCTGTCTTTTTGGAACCTGAAATTTAGAATTTTACGATTTATCAGTAATACTTATTTTGAATTTCCAATTTCAGGTGTGCAGAATAAACATATTCCTTCACCAAACCACCTAAAGGTCCTAAAAGAAAATGAAAACACTTAAATTGTGAGTAGAGACTGTGGTATAGTGAAGAACTGTACAAATATTTAAAATGAAATTATTTACCTGTTGAACATGTTCGCACTTGGGATCACGTTTAACAACAGTGACGTAGCCAGAGAGGAAAAAGGATGGAAGCCCGCCTTCAACATAATTTAAATTTAAAAGTTTATAGAAAAATGAATTTGGAAAAGATGCTTACTAACAGATTTACTGCCGTCTAATTTATTTTAAAAATTAAGTCTTCAAGCCCCCTTGACACAAAATCCTGGTTACATCACTGGAAATAAATCCATATTTGTTGATCCTTTGATATTTGCCAATCTTTTGAAAATTATTATTAGCAAAATAAAGGATTCCTGTTGTACATGATTTAGTTTAATTGATTAGGTTCAAAGTGCTTAAATAAAAAACATAGACATAACTTCATTTATATTTTTTATTTTAACATTAAGAGTCTCAACAAGAAATTTGACACTTTAAGCGTAAATTAAAAAATAAAATTACATAATTACAAAAGAACAGATAGTAACAATTATCTACTTATAATTAAAACTGTAAATAAATAATGGTGGAAAAGGTTAGAAACAAAAAAAAAATAATTTGAATACATATGTTTAATATGAGGATAATAGTTTTGAAGTTTTTATTCAATACAAGTATGTTTTCCACTTTACTGCATCTATAGAATTGTATTTCATGACTAAACGCTATTTTTTCTGATTATAGTAAACTATTTTTAGAACATTAAAGCGACAGATTTTTGTCATAATCGTACCAATGTTGGAAATTGAAACGACCGACTAAGCATCAGTTGTTAACGGTTTGATAATTGCTGTATGATAATAGAAGTTTCATGGATAGTTTAACTGTCAATCGTAATTACAACCGCTGGCAATTAATGTTGGAGAAACATGGAAATATAAAATAACTCGAAGAAAAAAAAACATACGAATATTTGCAATTACTACAGTATTCAAAATAAGGAGAAAGATAGTATGCATTTTAAAAGACAAAAAAAGATTTTTTTTTTGATAAATCAAGTTTCCATTTTTTTTTTAAATAAAATAAGTTTTTTTCATGAGCTCCCTTTCGTTATATTTACTATTAGATTTTATAAAATCAATTTAGAAAAAAAATAAATTTTCTAAAACTCCCTAACATTTCGGTCAATCAAGAAAAACCTGTGATATATTTATATTTATTTAAACAAACTTTTAATACTGTTATATATTAATATAAAAATATATTTTAATTACCACTAAAGTATTCTGTTAATACTTTGAATAAAACACTCAGCTGTTTTTAATTTTAAACAAAAAAATCTTAAATGTCTCGTTAAATCAATCTCAAATGTATACAAGACTGTTTTTTATTTCTAACCTTCATTATTCGTGTGGCAATTTCAAATAAATTAAGAAATGCTTGTCACTAAAATTACATAAATAAACTTATGTCCCAGAATTTGGGAATAATTCCAATTATCAGAGCTAATTTTGCAGGACTTAAATTTGAAGGAGATGTAGCTGTCACTGTGTCAGAATCGGGCATCATCTAGATATAAAAGTATGCATTAGATTACATCTTTTTATATTCAAATTCAGCTCATAATAGTTGCGTTTTTCTTTAATCTTAAGATATCAAATATTTAAAAATCTTGTTGTCTACCACGACATAAAAGAACTAATTTAAGGTGTACCTATCATTATATTACAAAAACATTCAATATGTATCAAGTAGTGAGGTTGCCATTTTACCGAAATCTTATTCATGACAAATATCGTTTAAAAAAAAGTCATGCAAACTAAAATGTTTAAAAAAAAGGATTTTTTTAAAGGATGTATCTAGCAATACATTCTTCAAAATCAATAGATTTTTGTAAAATATAAGCAAGAAAAAGCATAAAAATTAAAATTTTAATAAGAAATAAAGAAATCTTTACTGCCATAGTATTAGTTTAACAAGTAACCTTTATTTTAGACAGTTAAAGGAAAAATATACAGACAGTTTATTTTCTGCAAATACACCTCTGATCCTTTCTCGATAGGTGTTTTGACCGCCTAATGGACTCATTAGTGCAGCTGCTACGAACCAGGAGCAATATACATAGGAAACATTTTCCTTTAACTGCCTCAAGGAGAATGTATGTATGTGCGTAGAATTGGAGTCTGTACACTATGACCTGGTAGATCTATTGTGTCCCCCTACTGCTGCCAAGTCGTAAGAGTTACCTTATCAGCTAAAGCAGCTCCTCCAGTCCTATTTCCCTCATGAACCTTCGGATGTAGGACGGCTTCAAGGTGGGTAGATCCACTTCTTCGATTTGGTGTCTTCCCAAGATCTGCATCCTAGGGTTTTCTAGAGCGCTACATTCTGGGGAATACAGGCCACTTGTTTAATTCTACGTCAGTAAAGATTGATGAAACCATTAGGTGGTCGAAACACGCATGGAGACATGCGCGGATCCAGGGGGCGGTGGGGCCGACCACTCCCCAAGAGCTTAGAATTCAGAAAAATAAACTCGACCATACCTCTTACACTAGGAATGGGAATGAGGCTGGCATCGTCCCCCCCCCCCCCCATCGACAAGTCACTTTCGTCTGCAATCGCCCCCGCCCCAAGAGCTTCCATTTCAGAAAAATAGCCTTGCAACAGCCTGCTGTAGCCCCCTCCCGTCGACAACTTGCGTTCGCTTGCCATAATATACTTTTGTAATATGACCGCCCCCTCCCCCCAAGCGAGAAGCTGGATCCGTCCCAACATGGGGGGAAAACCAGACTTGTAACTGTCTAAAAATATTACAGACAACTTGTTAAACTAGCTCTCTGGCAGTAAAGATTTCCTTATATCCTACTGAAATTTAGTTTTTAAGCTCAACTGAATATAGGCAAGTTAAACTAAAAATAAGGTATTTCAGCATTGAAATTTTAGAATTTTATTATGATCATGTTTTTATTTTTTATGTTACTACCGGTCGAAGTAAAATTACAAGGAACTAGGCACAGTCGTAAAAGCTGTTATGTTATTTTTAAATCTTTTTTATAATTTTATTGACATTTATGTATATAATTTAAGTTTAATTTATAATGATTATTACATTTTTTTTTGTAAAAAATAAAAAGAACGTTAACTTTTGGGTTACATTTAAAGGAATATTTGTTAATTTTACTATAATTGTGTGGCCATTAGCCACGTTGGAGTCGTATTTTTTTTAATGGATTACATGGCGACCTTTTAAAGTTTAGGAAAAAAGTATATACAGAAGTTGCATATAATAAAATTCGTAATGATGCCATTTTAAATGAAACACATATGTATATACCAAATATTTCGTTTTTCTTATCAAATTCTAAATAGATTTCGTATATGTAGCATAACTATATTTACAGTTTCTACAAATGAAATTTGGCCAGATCTGAACCCGATCTAAATAAACAAAACGTTGGATAAAGGAATCAAATTCTTCCTATAGAAATCAATCGGTAAACAATCCGAGAGTGCATTTCCGTAGATCGATTAAATGATATATCAAGCTAAGGTTGAAAAACCCTTACACTGCAGTCAAGTGGCTTATTGTGTCGCATGTTATATTTGTTCTACGTAAACAGGTTGGTTGCCTTCATTAAGTTAGAGTATGTTCACTAGTTTGTCCTCTATGTATAAACCTTCAGGACTAATCAATCCTTAAAGGTCTCTCCAGTGGGCTATAGCTTCGCATTCAAAAATTATGTATGAAGCTGTTTCCTTCTCATCGTCACATAATCTACATGTTTGTTCTTGTCCTTAAGTAGCAGTGGCTGATTATCAGTCCTGTCACCAGCGTAATCTGTTGTCTATTTAAACAGAAGATATCGCGGCTTAGTATGCCCAATGGTTTACTAAGCAACAGTTTGCTGTGTCTGTAGTCCCCAATGTGGTTCCCGTGGGTCTAATGATGGTTTATCCACCAGGATTTCCACCAGCCTTAGTGATACGAAATACTTTGTTTCGGTTCAATAAATATGGTAGTCAACCCCTGTCTTGGAAATTGGTTGCCGAAGATTGTGTCCTGGTACTCACGAAAGGATAACCATGCTATGTTTTACCAGGAAAATTAATTTGAAAAAAAACAGCCCCAGACCTGTTTAAATTTTATCTGGTAACATGCAAAAGCTTTTAGCACTGCCCAATTGTTGGAGAAAATGAGAACGGCCCTGCCCCTGTAACCTCTCGTCAGATTTTCTCAAAAACGAGCATCAATTTCATATAATACAGTGATGTGTTGACCCAAAGCCTTATTGTGTTTATTCCTGCTTCTGTAAAATAGTCAGTTTTGAACCTGGCTAACCCTATGTTAGTCAATCTAAACGGTATATGGTCTGGTGAAGTAAGCTTTTGGCATATCACTGCTCATCTCCAATAATGAATTTATCATGCCTTTATTGCTAATGTATCCGAGGACAGGTCCAGTCCACCAGATTTTATTTTGTTCTAGTCTATAAGCCCCATTCTCATTTCAGCTTCGATTATCATATAGAGGGGGAAGAAAGGAGATTCGGTAGAACAGGCTGGTGTCAAGGTACTTCTGATAGTTCCCGTTATGCACAGGCAAATCAATCTCTGAAATTTCGAGTTCCTGGGCGCACGTGAGTGGTTTTGTGCACCATACAACCAATGCTGTGTACAATACATGGTTTTAATATCCATTTTTGCTACCACCATGTCCATTTTACCTTTAGTTGTGATTTTTTATAAATGTGAGTTCCAGGTAACTTTTGCATCCATGATTAAACCTAGATAATTAACCTCCTGTTATACAAGATTCGGTCCCTAAACGGAGTGTTATAAGCAAATATTGAGTAACTCAACGTCTCAGACAACAGGTGGTCGGTGCTCGGCCTGGGAACATAATAAGATTTTTATAACGGGATTATACTCACAACAAATCACAAAAAGTGGAAAAAAGACGTTTGACCAAGAAGAATAAGATCCTTTCATATTGCCCGGGAATAGCAGATTAGCTTAAAGTAACTTTAAGTATCTTAAATTTAGAATAAACTTTAAACACGTTCTTCCCAAAAACACTTTTTTGAAACTGGCGTAAAAAAATGTTTAGCCGATCGGCTTAAAATTTTGCCCTCCTATAAAAAATTGTTTTTTACACCATCTGAATATATATAGAAAATATGCGAAAATTAAATAACTTTTTTAACGTCTTTTTTTTTTAAATCGCGCTTTCCTAACTTTTTTTACTTTGTTTACTATTGTTTTTTTAATGGCAATTTAGGTTGATTCACAGCATTTAGGTGTAAAATTAACAAACTTTCTAGCTTTTCTGTTTTATACAACTTACAGACTTAAGACGTTCTACCGTTTTAAGTCTTCCGCGAAGTGCTTGACAGTGTTTTTTCTCACTTATATGCGAGTGTTTCCATAAAACTACTGTTTTTTTCCAGGTTTATTAAAAAAGAACTCTACCTTGATCAAAAAAAATCTTAGCAAACAATAGTTTTTTATCCAAAGTTTATGTCTGTGAAAAGACCATTTCAAACTAAGAAATGATTACAATTTTAATTGAATTTTTAATCAGACATACATGGAACATGAATGAATTTAGCTATACTTAATAATTTAATGAATTCCCATTTAAATAACTAAAACTTCTAAACTTTACATAAACGGCAGCAGTGAAATTATTATCAATTCACTTCGCCTCAGCTAAAAAAATTAGATTGAAGCTTATAAGTTCCATCCATAGATTGTATATAATGTACATGTTTATTTTTTTTTGAAAAATGAGTAAAACGAGTAAAAACCTAATACTTTAATATAGAGTACTGATAGAAATGTTCCACGGTATGCAAATTTTTTCCATAAATAGAGCAAAAAAAATTATAATATTGTAGCTAGACTCCGCTAACTTTAAAACCAACATATCCTATAGAAAATTTTGAAAAATGCCCCAGTATACGGGGCAGAAGAAAAAACTGTTTGCGTGAAACTATAAAAAGAAACAAAAAAATGTTACTAAAAAAATTGTCTAAAATTAACTGATTCACTGGCCTAAAACAAAAATAAAATTATAAAAGTGTTTTTTCTTTAATATGTAGTAACGATTACAAAGAGGCCTTTTGTAGAAGCTGAAAGATATTTATTGTAAGTGTAATAGTATTAAGTAACGTTAGATAACCAGGCCAGTCAGATAATAAAGCCGGGCCTCTCTATAACAAAAAATTTGCCGATATCTCTATGTGAAGTGCTTTAAAGGGTTGTTAGAACCACAGGTAAGACAAACCTTATGTGAATCAAAAACAAGTGGTAACGAATTTCGTACATATTGACTCCAGTATAATAAAAGTTGTTAGAAAGAAAGTAATATTTATGTTATAATAATTATGTCTGAAATACTCAACGTTATTAAGAAAACATTTAATAAATTATTTAGTGTTTTTTGTTAACGAGTGAAACCTAAAAGTGTCCCACTAGTCCACTAGACAGACTTTACTAATGAGGTAACGTTGAAATTTATATTAGTTTATTAGACATGCTTTAATATAGTTTAACAAGCAACTTATTTGCGATTTACAGGTATGGGAAAGAAAATAGTGGCTGAAGAAATAATGCTTTACGCCTAATACAAAAACGCCATTTTCAGAAATCGGTAGAAAAGCGTTGTCAGACAATAAAATTTTGTAGAAACCTTGGTGTTCTTTATAAATTTAACAAAGCTAATAAATCAAGCAGTTGTAAAACCCCACAATCGATAAAAACGAAACATTCAGGATTAAAAATTGAATCCGTTTATTAGTGATTACTTTAATAAGTTAAAGGACCTTTTAGATAGATCTAAAACATTATCCTGAAAAATATAGAATATATGGGAAAAAAGGTTCCAAAATATGCACTTTGTGGAAGCAGAACATGCTGAGAATACAAATGTAGTGGCTAACGCAGTTATTTATCGGATACCACCGACAATATGAACTTATTATCCGACTAGTTGGTAATAAGGGCTGTCATTTTTTGATTCGTCAGAATTAAAATTTTATTTTTTATGGTCCACTTGTCATTTCCTAAAAGAATCTTTTCTTGTAAGGTGCATATAAAAAAAGCTTTTATTTCATAACGCTCTTGCCAAATTTTTATTTTTTTCCCTAATTCAAAACATCAAAAAAACGTTTTCTTTTTAACGTCTTTGGATCGTTCCAAAATTTTCGTTACGGCTTTTTTGTTTTTTGTCATAAGCTACTGGCAGTATTTTTCCATAACTCTTAATAAAAATCAAAACTAATAAATCAGTAAGTAAGTAAACAATAAGACAAACAAGAAAACAGTACATATTTGTTGTTGTGGAGTTTTTCTTGAACTATTAAGGGCTTTGTAGTATATACAGGGTATATCTAAAAGTTCTGTACAAAACGCAATCGCAAATTTCCGAGGACATTGCCCAATTTGCCTTAGTCTACAAGTTGACAGTATCCAAAATACAGGAGGTCAAAGTTATATTTTTGAAAAACTTTTTTTAAATATTTTTCTTAATAATAGTTTGCACTAAATTTGGTACTTTGGGGTTTTTTAAGATGAGAAATATTAAATTTCTTTTTAAATATTCTTATTCATTAACATCCTTTACCCAAAAAATTGTACCTAGTAGGTATCGCTTTAAGAAGCTGTTTCTGAGACTAGTCGTAGCCCTCCTTCACACTTTATGCAGACTTAAGACAAGATCCACGAAATTTGGAGCCCGTTTAAAAGCGAACAGGCCATCAGTAATAAAAATTTAAAGTAGCAACGAGCTAGCAATCGGCATTAGTTACAAACAGTATTGCCAAACGATCCAATCTGATAAACCTTTATCGTTTAATTTTAAAATTTATATTGCAATTTTTAATTTTTTGGCTATAGCCCAACATTATACTACAGCAGAAATGACCGATATATTAGTTTACGGTTATTGCCAAGAAAATGGTCGAAAGTCAGTGAGAGTATACAAAAATTTCCAAATAAACATATACCAAAATAACAAATATTTGCCGCTGATTAAAAGCCTCTTCGAGAAACAGATAGTTTTGTTCCTACAATGATTAATTATGGACGGAATCTTACGACTAGGACGTTGGAGGTTGAGGAAAAAATTTTACGAGTTGAACAATGTCAGAGTCTGAGCACCAGACACTTTGGCTTGAAACTAAGTTTTTCAAGATACAGTAAATAGTACTTTACGAGAACAGCTGTTCCATCCGTTCAACCTCCAGACTACAAGAGCTTTTATGACGACTTCTCGAATTGAGACTAAACCTCTGTCAATCCTTTAATGAACAAAGAGCACATGATGTACATTTTCATAAAAAAATATTATTTACTGATGAATGTTGCTTTACAAGAAGAGGAAAAACAAATTTACATAATGAACTTGTTAATGCTGACGTAAACCCGAATGCATTAAAGGTTATACATTATCAAGACGAATTTAAAATTTAAATATTGGCAGGGGTCATTAAGAGATTTATTATTGGTCCTGCCATTTTAGCACTCCCTGCAAATCGGCCACCTCCCTCACCGGATTACTTTTTATAGGGACGATGGAAAGCGTGCAACTTTGTCCATAGAATTAATCTTTGCGTACATGAACAGGAAGATCATTTTGAAGATTTACTTAAACGTTCAATTAAACAATTAAATAAATATTTTTTTTTATTTTGTTGTTAATGACTTTGTGTATTATTCCTATTGTCCTTTTCCAGTTCATTCTTACATTATTATCATTGTTAGCTCGTTACTATACAAGTTTTTATTATTTTTGGCTTTTTGGACCTTAAACCCGCTCCAAATTTCTTGGAACAGTATCAAGCTCGGATGAAGTGTGAATGAGGAACCTTAGTACGCAATAAAACATTTCGATTAACTCAGAAACAGCTGCTCAAAGCGACACCCACTAGGTAAAATTTTTTTGGAAAAAAGATGTCATGAAATAAAAATTTTTAATTAGAAATTTAATATACCGAGGCACAAAAAAGTTATGAAGCTTTAGGTGTGTTTGAAGTGCTGCTAGTGGCGCCTTCTGCAGCAGTGCAATAGTATATTTACAAAAAAGTTGAAAAAAATTATAATGTTGACACCCTGTATTTCGGAAACTATCAACTTTTGTACCAAAGTAAATTGGGTAGATCCTCATATTTTAGCCTCAAGAATTTACGCTAGCATTTTGTACAGACCTTTTAGAGAGTATATTTAAAGTTTTCATTAAAAACGTATCTTACCTTATCTGCTACATGTTTTATCACTTTCCCATCTGCATTTACATAAAATGTTGAAAAACCATCATACCAACTGAAAAAAAAAACATAAGTCACACAAAAAACTATTTCAAACTATTATTTTTTTATCATTTCACCTAATTTTTACATTTAATTATTTTTCTCTATAATGGCATTAAATAATGTGCCCAAAAATGTAAAGTATTTTTTAATTTGAAGGAGCGAAAAGTCACAAAAAATTATTATAAAAACCATAAATCCGCAAAAAATAGACCCTACTTACAGTTTTTGTATGTATTATTTTTTAATATATCTTAAGAAGTTCCACCTTGAGATTTTCAGAAAATGGAATTTTTTTGGATAGACGAATTGTTTATACTTTTAGGAATATTTTCAGCATTTAACCATTTCAAAATTCAAATTATTCCCGAAACTATAGTAATTAGACCTGAACCCGTCAGGGCATCGGCCGAAACTCAGGTAGCAAGCGGACCCATCAGAGCCTTAACAAAAAGTATTGTAGAATATTCTTTTATACTAGATATTTTCAATCAGTCCTTTATAATGATAATTACTTTGAGGAATTTCAGAAGGTCAAAGTGACTTAATTGCATAAAGCTGGAATTAGTCACAGACTCAGTTTGCTTTGCAACGCAATAGTATACAGACCAGCAAGTTTATAACAAAAATTATATGTATTTTTTATTGAAATATCGTAACGAGTCCTTATGAAAACCCCCAAAAAACAGACGAATATCTGGTAAATCGTTTTTCAGTGGAAAGAAAGGAAGCTAGCACCAGTACACACAGTTTTTGAAGATGTAAATAATGAATTTAAAATTGTTTTTTAATAAATTCAATATGGCGGACTAAAAATTTTACATGTCTCGATTTTGTCCAAAATTGGTACACAGGGGTTTTTAAGAGTGTAAATTACAAATTTCAGATTATTTTTAAAAATTCAATATGGCGGATGAAAAATTTAACACCTCTCGATTTTGTTCAAAATTTGTTGCTAAAAATTATAGTTTTCCGAATCGTAAGTTAAGAATGTGAAGTTAATTTTTTATAATTTTAATATGGCAGGTAAAATATGGGGGACTAAAAATTTTACATTTTTCCATTTTGTCATTGCCACTAGATATATAGGATATAATGTCCTACAACATCGACTTAGTGTGGCAGAAAAGGGGCCTGGTTTCTTGGCAATTAAATTTTTTAATGCTCTACCAATCTGGGTGAAGTTGGATGAGGATTTCAAACGTTTTAGGAAAACGGTTTTTGATTTATTGGTTCATATTGAACCATATACGCAGAATGAGTTCTTTGCATTATTAAAATGAGTTTTAAGTGTCATCTATGATAATAGGATATTAAGTGAATGTTACTTCATTTTAATATTTATGTAAATGTTTAGATTTAGGGTTTTTGACTTAGCTATTTTATTGTATTTTAATTTTGACGCCATTCATTCAAGTTTTTGGTTTGTTCATCACTACCACAAAACTTTTTATTGAATAAAGAGATATTTGATTTGATTTGAGAGATTCTTGAGGCATATATTTCAAATCTTAAATTAATTTCTTTAAACTGCAGGCTAAAATATGTCGACTGAAAAATTTACGTCTCAAGTTATTTCAATATAGGTATTGGAGGATTTGGGGGGCCTACGTTACGAAACTAAAGCTAATTTCTTAAAATTCAAAATAGCGGATTTACTATGACAGACTAAATATTTTGTTGGTACAATTTCATTCAAAACTGATATTTGGGGAATTCTCAGAATCAAATTGTTTTTTGTTGTTGAATTTAGGGTGATCTACAACTATTAATAAAATGTGACTCAATTCAAAACTAAAAATAGAAAAATAAAACTTTTATAAAAAAAATTGAACTGACTTCTAAAAAAGCGTTAAAAATGAAAAATAAAAATATAAATTCTTACTAAATGGAACAAATACCTACTAACATGAGATATAGACAAACTATAGTAATAAAACAATTGTAAATAAAGTATTTCTGAATCTTTTCATGTGAAACACATTTTATCAGGTATTATCTTGTCACCAACTTCGAAAATTCCAAGTTCATATAAAAATTTATATTATTTTTTATTTTTGGGGCTTTTTTAGAAGTCGATTCAATTTTTTTATAAAGAGTTTTTATTACATTTTTTTGCAAATTATTCATAAAAGTACTAGGTGTAAAATAAAAAATTATTTAAATATTTAATAGCTGCACCAAAAAAAAATTGTTATTTTTATAGCAATTTTTCCAAGCGCCAAGGTGGTATAATCTCTTAAAACATGCCCTATAGACTAGTATAAAAATATACACAAAAGCGTATTCTTTACAAAATATTTAAAATAATTTATTTCTTAACAAACTAAGAACAAATAAGCATATACTAACCTGTCGCTTTTTTCAAACATCTCATGCCACTCCCATAATTTATATTTCCAAAATTGAAACATTACTTTTAAGGCAGGTATACCTCGTATCCGCCACCGAACTTTGACTGTGCCATCTTCTGGATGTTGAGTTATTTTTAACACTTCCAACTTAACATAGGCATATTTTATATGCCCTACTGTCCTTAATAAAGCTATTTGTCTAACATAAGGTAACAAGCCTCTAAAATATTATGGTTAAATTATTACAATTTATACATTCAATTTATTAATAGACATTTTATGGCATTTTCATTTTTAACTTAAAAAAAAAAACGCAAAGTTAAATTGTTATGAAACGTTTAGTTTTCCTATTTGGTTTGCTACAAATCTTTAGTTCACCTTGTATAAACTACAATATAATGCAATAAAAGTACTGCATATCTATAATATATTTTGATATCTGCTAATTTTAATGTTTTTTTCTTCCATGCCACTTCACTCTTTATTTCCAAGCATACTAATTCAATTGGGTTAAGTTCAAAATGGTACAGCGACACTCTCAACACTGTTATATTTTTTCCGTGAGCCATTTCATCAAAAGCATGAACGTTTTAATGAGAACCGCCTTCTGACATTTCCCTCTATAGCTATGTTAATAAAGTCTACTATCTCAAGTTAAGTTAAAAGTTTCTACCCTGCGTATCTAGCTACTGTGAACTTCCGAATAGGGGACTTAACGCATTTTTTATTTAAGATCTTTAATTATTTACTACATACTACATATCTAGACTTAATTAAAATTTCCAATGATTATTAGAAGAAAAAATATTAAAGTAAGTGATTTTTTAAAAAGTAAAGAATAATTTTTTCTCATTATTTATGATTAAGGAGTCTCAAAATATAAAGAAAAACCTAAAAGAGATAACTCACATTGTTCGAACATTCCTTATATGATTTTCAAAAATTAAATTTTCATGATATATGGAATAATCCATGGGTTGGACAAACAACTTTGGTAATGTTTCTGCTAAAACCTTGTATATGTGAAATAACTTTTCTGGAGGTGGTCTCCCTTCTGGTATGTCCTTTGATTGGTCATGACTTAATACTGTATTATCAACTTTTTGGGGCACTTTCGTACACCTAAAAAGACAATTTTTTGATACTAGAAAAATTTTAAAAATCTCTTTTTCCGACATCCAGAACCTTCTGTCATTGTCTATGGAAATGAAACATTACACTTAATTCATTAAATAAACAATTAAATTTAGTCTAGGCCTCTTTTAGCTTTTACCTGTTTTTATTTATTGCCACAATATGATAAAATTTTAAAAAATGGCCACTGATTTATAGCTGCTGTTGAAGTTGCATTTGCTCTAGCTAACTATTATTTATTGAATACAGCATCCACAGCAGTTAAGCCAGTTGCAGATACCTTTCTTAAAGTTAAAAACATTAAACTAACATTACTAGTTAATATTATTGTCAATATTACATCTGAGCCTGAAAATCTAGCAATTTATGGTCAAGAAGATCCTTATATCTACGTAAAGTAATACTACTTAAATCTACATCACTAACGTATGTATTAAAGTAATTACACATTTTATATAGGGGCGAATTTTTGTAAGTGTTTGTTCTAGGAAATTCTAGATAAAATGTTGGTCTTTGTCTTGTTCCACCCTTATTTACCACAAATGGAAGTTGCAGCAATAGGTCTGGACTATTTATTTTATTTTTTAAGATCTTGAATACATATACCAAACATATTTTTATACGTCTGTTTTCCAATGAAAGTCTGTTAAATATATTCAATAAGTCCAGGTTATTATAACCCTGAATAGGATAGTATCCAAATTTTTTAAAAAACATATACTTTAAAAACTTTCGCTGGACACGTTCTATGGTTCTACTCCACACTTCATATTGTGGTGACCATATTATACTACAGTATTCAAGTTTTGGCAGTACAAGACTGTCAAAAAGTGTCATGCAAACATCAACATCAAAATGTCTAGTAGATCTGATGATGAAACCCATTATCTTGTGAGCTTCATTAATTTTATTTATTATATGCTCATTGAAATTCAATGAACTATCAAACTACTCCCAAATCCTTCTGACAAGAAGTCCGTTTTAACACTATATCATTAATAGAATAGGCTTGATTTAAAACATTCTTATTCAGAGCAAAGGACATTGAAGAGCACTTGTTGTCATTAAGACAAAAACCGTTTACCCGACACCATTCAACAACATCATTCAGATCCTGCTGTAAACAGTCACAATCATCAGCAGTCAATACTTCCCTAAAAAGTTTAAAGTCGTCTGCAAACAGTAATGCTTTTGAGTGTTTGATCACGTTACATATATTATTAAAGGCAATTAAGAATAAAAGAGGTCCCAAATTAGACCCCTGAGGAACACCAGAAGTACTTCTATATACATATGATTTGGCCCCTTTTATTTCAACGTACTGCTTTCTATCAGTCAGGTAAGAGACAATAATATTTATCAGATTCTCTGTAACATTCAGTTGCTTAAGAGATTGTATTATAAGGGTATGTTTCACTCTGTCAAATGCCTTTGCCATATCCGTGTAGATTACATCAACTTGTGCTTTTTTATTAAAAGAGTTATGAATGTATTGTGTAAAAGTAATTAAGTTAGTTAATGTTGACTTATTTGGTAAGAACCCATGTTGACACTCAGATATACTGTGCTTTACTTCATCATATATTCTGTTAAAAATCACTATTTCAAATAACTTTAACGTTGCATTTACTATGCTAATAGGCCTATAATTAGTTACTTCGTGCTTTACCCCTCCTTTGAAAGTAGCTATAACCTTTGTAATACGCCATTCTGTAGGATATGTTGCTGTTTTAAGTGAAAGGTTAAATATATATAGTAAAGGTTCTAACAGAGATTCGCTACAGCCCTTTATAACATCGCCAGGCAACCCATCTGGTCCAATAGCTCTGTTACCCTTTAACTTTTGAAGAGCACAGCGTACTTCACTTTTATCTATGGGAGAGTCACAAAAATGATTTTTAGATATACCTCCACTGCATTCCATCACCTCTGCAGCACTAAATACATTACCAAAATAAAGCGCAAATGCATCTGCAATGATGAAATAATAAAATTCCTTGTTTAGAATTTAAAGCACCTAATATCAATAATAAAATCAATTCTTCCTGTTTTTAAGTTATACCTGTATAATATTTCAAAATAACAATTTAATAAAATAAAAAGTTCATAAACATTATTGTTCCACCTCTGTAGTATATAAAACCATGAAATATCTGAAAAACTCTAAAATGGAAATAATGAAGATCACGCATTAAATAACATTTAGAGAAGGAATTGAAAATAAATTCTCTACAGCCCCTGAAATTCCAAATAGCGAGTTCTAAAAAATCCTAAAATTAACAAAGTTTACACACATACTGCATCACGCATATTTCAAAAAATCTTACAGCTAACTTCTCGTACAGTCAACTTACTATGAGAATTTGACTCGAAATTTCTTATGCTTAAACTTGGTGAGGTGAAATCTCCCAGTCATTGAAAAGAGACTCCCTTGGACGAAAGAAAATTTGGACCGCGATTGGGAAAATGTAATTTAGGCACTTTGTACATCTTTACAGACAATTTAAATGCAATTAAAATGGTCAAAATATATCAGAAGAGTTTATTACCATCTGCCTGAAGATAGTTTACAAGAAAAAATATATATTAGCTACTGCAAGAAGACAACGACCCAAAACATCGAAGTTATGTTTATACTGCGTGGAAACAAGCAAATGGCTTTGATGTACTAGATTGGCCATTGTGGTCGCCAGATGCAAATCCCATAGAAAATGTTTAGGCACTCAGAAAGCTTAATCTCTGAGAAAAGAAGATCTGGACTATCAAGCAATCATTTCATAAAATTCGACTTACATGGAAGTCTTTGTCTTCAGATTATGTTATCAAATTAGTAGAAAGCATGCCCCGGAGTCTCTAGTCAATTGTTGAAATGAAGATAACTGAACCAACATCACAATAAAGGATACATGAAAAATATATTTTCTTTTTTTATTTACCGCCCCAGTCCTTTTTTGCCTTTTATCATAGACGCTATTGTCAAACAGACTGAATGTTCTTCTGCATTAAAATTTAATACAGTAAATAGGTAAAAATACCCGAATTTTTTCACTGCAGAATATCATTAACGTACTAAATGGTAAGGAAAACAACAGACTTCATAATCAAAAGCCACAGTGCAGTGAGCGAAGATAACACACAAAGAACGTTGGCCGTCGATACTATTAATTGGTGACTTAGTATTAATTGATATAAGTATACTAATATTTCTTTAAATTCTTATTTTAAGCAGGATTGTTTAGCTTCTCTTGTTTGTTGTTTTTAATTTGCCGGCGCCGTTTGATGAGTTTAATAAGTAATTCTGGGAACAGAAAAATTACCATACTGAAATTTATGTCTTATTGATATGTACCTAGACTCTTAATTAAAAATAAACAGATATTTCAGCATTTTTCAAAATTTCACCACAGAAAGGTACAAAAGAATTTATTTTCTTACTAGATTTTTTTATATCTAATGGACAGCTCAAATTATAGGCATGAAAAGTTATATGTATTTGATAATTAATAAATAAATATGTTTCAACATTTTTCGAAATTTTGCTAAAGGGGGGACAAGTAAAAAAGCAGTAATTTTTTGCCCAGAATTTCCATATCCTAAGACAGAATGGCTAAATTTCAAAGGCTAGGTGTAACAACATAAGACATAAGTAAATAAATAAATTCTTGCAAAATAATAATCAACTTGTGCTAAACTGCAGACAAGAGTTAATTTTGAATAAATTATACACTTGACCTCATCTAAGGAAGACTACTATATATAGATATTTTTTAAATGGTAAAAAAGAAATATGCCATGTATCATTTGGTGCTTATTTTGTTCTACTATACAACAATCCCAGTATTTTAAGCAACAAAATAGAGATAAAGAGAAAGAACAAATTCATATTTGAAATCTTTAAGTTCGTTCCAACCCGCATCAGAAACAGTTTCTGACCTTCAGGATTCTGCGCATTTACTTATTACACATTATAATTAAGTTAATGCGCAGAATTCTGATGGTCAGAAACTGTTTCTGATGCTGGTTGGAACGAATCTTATAAGTCAATTAATCAATAAAGTTTAAAGAAATAAAAAAGGAAATAGCTGTAACATTCAGTCTAATTTGAATGAAAGAAAAAAAATCTTTGGAATTTTATCATTTGGCTAAAATACTTCTGGCTGCTGACATGATATTTAAAATTATAATTTATTTATTATTTTACAAGATTTCATACATAGAAGTTTAAATTGTTCCTCTGCGGGACTTGATCTTGTAAACAATAGTCTTCCCAAGTAAAATTCTGATAAATGAAAAAAAAAATGTTACCTTATGCAGTTCATATCATTACATATTTGTTCATTGGTATCCAATCTATAGACATTTGTCTTAGTCACAATATCAGTAACAGATTCCCTGTTGTCTGTTAAATCCTCTTTAGAATGTCTAATAACTTTTTCTGGTAGGTGATACTGGGCTTGAACCAGTCTTGAGTACTAAAATTTAAAAAAAAAAACAACTTTATGGTTTTATGTGGATTTTACCAACATTTAGATTAGATTGAAAAATTAGAAATATCTGATGCGGCCAATAAGCTGGAAGAACTAATGTATATGAAGAAAGCAAACCAATGATTTTTTTGTATCCATTCATTCGCTAGCAATCGTATGGTATTTACTTTAAAGTTTTAAACTATAAAGTTGTAAAACAGTCTTGTGTAAAAAGAAATACTCAATTTTCCTATAGCAAATTAGCTAAGCAATCTAAAAGTGTAAAGAATTTCTCTTATTCTTTGGCATAAAAGGCAAAGTGTAAGTACCGGTGGCTAGCTAAAAAAACATGTTATCATTGCCTTCATTTTATGTAGTAAGATCTTGCACGTTCACCTTTCAAGTCTATATAAAAGTTTTTTTTTTAAATTAGAGTATAGTGTTGACAAATAATATAAAAAAATTTCTGAAAATGGTTAACATTTTGCATGTAAGAGATAATGTGTTTAACACATACGTTTACAGATTTTTTCATAAAAATTGAGATATCACCACCTGGAAATTCAAAAAATATTTAGGAAAAACCTTAATATACATTGCAATATACCTTCAAGCTACAATGGACTTAAGGATTACGACATAATAAGTAATCAATTAATATTAGCAAATTTAGTTTTATTAATGTTTACTTTCTATTTTACACAAGATAAATTAATAAGTATATGCAGATACATAATCAAATCAATATGATATTTTTACCTGTTCACATTGGCTCGCTAAATATCTTTGTTGAAATAAAGTTAATTGTTTAGTTACACTTAAATACCCTGATAGCTTATTGACATATCTTAATGTATGTGCCATTATAATATTCAATTTTAGTTAAATAAATATAAGTTTCTTAATTATTTAGCCCGCAAACCGCACACCATACTTTTACTCTACATATTTTTAAAAAGTGACATAATACTGTCATAAATCAGATGAGTAGATTATTTGTTTCTAAGTTCCACATAAATCTAGTGTGGTTCTGTCCTTTGTTAACTATATAGAAAAAAAGGATCAAAATACATTCAATGATCCCTGCTAGTTGATCCCTAAAGAAAAATTTTGAATTGTGACAGAATATTTGTTTGAGGTTATAAACAGAAAGGAAGAACGCATTGACATATAAAGTATAGACCGCGGGTTCTATAGGGGCGCGTTGGCTCTCCCTTAGATACAGACAGAGCAAAATAGGTCTGTAGTATCTCTTTTCCCCTCAGGGTACCTATTCTCGTTCTTGAGAGAACGATCATCTTGATGGAAAGTGGGCGTGGTTCTCACGAAAAAGTACGAAAACTTATTCAGAATACGGTTTCTTACTTTTTCGTGAGAACCACAACCACTTTCCATCAAGATGATCGTTTCCTCGAGAACGAGAAAAGCTATCCAGAATACGGTTTCATACTTTTTCGTGAGAACCACGCCCACTTTCTATCAAGTGATCGTTCTCTCAAGAACGAAAATAGGTATCCAGGAGCTAAGAGACCCGTTCGCGCGCCAATCCTCAGTTAAGAAATATATTTTTACCACATGCCACACACAACATAAATTTTTATTAATATAGACGCGGGCTTATCTTTTCATGAGGAACCACGATGAGGCGAATGGGTATACATGCTACCTCCCTCGCTCTGCTAGTTTAAGAAGTTTCAAAAAATAAAATGAATGACTGATTGAATTGAGCTGTCAGACTGAAAATGTCCGGAGTATGCTTCTCGCCATATTGGGGAAAAATGAAGTTTTAGCACGTCAAAAGTCAAAAAAATAGTGTCATTAGGGCTATTCTTTTGAATCATTATTACTTTCACTTCTATCCCTTGAAGTAATCATGATCACTTCAGCCCAATGACAAGTAAATGCATATTCAAAAGAACATGAAGTTATCAGTTTCACTTTGATAAATTGATAATTACTCAAAAGAATATAGCCATTGTTGTTGTTAGCACCAAGCCATGAGTCAATAAAAACCTGAACCTTGACCAATGACAGAGGAACTGTGTAATACCAATGATCGAAACCAAAAGCGAGCCAGAAGACATCCACTGACAAATCATTGAACCTATGTTTTTTTTATAAAGATTGGTATAGGCTTGAAGATCAAATGTACTTTAAATAAGGTTTTATGCTGAAGGGCCTCGTTCGTTGGCCTGTAAGGTTCATATTTCTATGTCCTAATAAATTATAATCATAATAATATTTAATTGTAGTGTAGTATAGTGTTTAAAACATCGTAAGTAAGTAAAGTTGAATATAAAATTTAATGTTACTTATTTAAATAAAACTTTCAAATATCTTACAAATTGTTATTTCTCAAATTTTTTATAAGTTGTGTTGATGAAAACAATTTGTTAGACTTAAGTGTTTTAAAGTAAGATACTCGGCTGTTATGGACATATGAACACCAGGGTTTATGTTAAATCCGTAATCATGATTAGCCGTAGAAAAACATTTTTAAATGGCACGCTCATACTAGTGAGATACGAACAGAATTTCGTGTAATAATTTTGTATTAAAAATTAGAAACCACTAAAAATAATGTGGTACCACTTAATTAACATTTCAACTGTTTTTTTTTCAAAAAATAAAAGGTTTTGAAGAAACCGTTCTTCAACATATTGCTTTTTTTAATGACGAATTATGTTTAGCAACCAAAAATATAATAAAAATTTTTAACCTATTTATTTTTACGACCGACCAATTATATCGCAGACATCTAGAGATTATAATCAATTGACACCAAGGAAGTTAGAAGTGGTAAAAGGAAGGAGAATACCCTAAACTAAATTTGGTTTCGCATGTAACTCTGTACTCCCCACGAACATGACATATAAAACTGGACTGATCATGAATAATACCTCCCCTTATAATAAAAATGACGCCACCATGCTCCGTGCCATTACGTGCAAATAATTGCTTTGGCAACAATGAATTCCCTAAGTTTTTATGATATCGGTGAAAGTGTATTTTTGACATTGACTGAATACTTTTCATTTTGACAAAAATTTATTTTTGATTTTGCTGTTTTATGGATTTTATGACATTTTATGTAACGTTTTACTGAAGATTTCAAACAGGAACGTGAATTTTAAGGTTTTTTTTTAGTATTTTAAAAAATGTGATTCTTCATCGTAAGACGTTCAAATACCTCATCTGGTAAATTGGAATTTATTTAATTGGTAAGTTATAAAGCATTCAATAATAATTATATAAAATTTTACCTTAGAATCAAATTGTAAATTTAAAGGTAACAAGTTTTAAGCATTGTAATTTAATTTAAAATGTTTGGAAATTACATAAATTTTACTTTTATGTATTTGTTTTGTCTAAAAATAAAATAATACTCTTTTGTTTGAATATGTTACTAATTAATAAAACAAAAATTCTTGATTTTAACTCAGATAGGAAATTTGTGTTATGAAAATCCTTTGGCAAAGTAGTGAGAAGCTGCGATTGATTACCATTTCAAAAATTCAACTCTAGGAAAGGTCAATTCCAGATCCTTAAACAGTTAAGTAAATGGAAAGTTTGACCTAGTGTAAAAATTAAAAGTTGCTTGTAAATCTTTATGTATATATTTAGATTAAAAATTCTCTTGTATTTACAGGCTTTTTATATTTAAAGTGTCTTAATAAATGTTGTTTTCCTTACAATTAAATATAAACTGCTTTAACACTATCTCCTTTAGAGTTTTTTTTATTTCCTTTAAATTAAAGCTCCGTTTTTATAAAGGAAATGTCAACATTATTACAAATGTTAACCCTTTATAAATACCTAACATATCAGTTCCCTAAAAGCATTGAAGAGAAAATAATTTTAAAAAGACCTAATCGAAACTATTTTTAAATGATGAAACTCTCTTACTTTGCAATAGATTATGTGGACATTTCGATATCTTACATTAAACAATATACTATATTAATTCATGATATAAAATTTTTAAAAATAAATGCCTTAATACTTTTTTTCGTTAACTTCTTATACTCTACGTCCGAATAAGGATGTTTCTAAAACAGATATTTCAAAAAAAAAATTAGTCTCGATTTGTTGTTGGCGCATATTTCACATTTTAGCTATTTTGCTAAATAACAGTTTTATTGTAAAAAATAAAATATATAAACAGTCATAGAAAAAGCATTTTCATTTATTTATAAGAACTGACATTTCATGCTTATTATCTAAAAATAATAAAATTGTTACATATTTACACTGTTCCAAAGAAGTTAAAAAATTTTCTTTATTGGAGTTGCTTTAAAAAGAAAAATTATATTTTTGAGGAAACTAAAAGTAAAAATTCAAGTTAAATATTGTTTTACAGAAACAATTATCCTGGGCTACGATTCTATAAGAGTAAAGGGAAAGAGAATGTCATAATAAGGATCTTCTATCTTTGTTGAGTCTGTATTAACACATAAGTATATCACTGTCCTAAAAGAGATAAAGAAAGAGAATGTCAAAAAGTATGCTTACAGAATCGGAGCTCTGGTCTTTTTTATTGAATATACTCGATTAACCTGTCAAGTAAAACAAGGAAGAGCGATTTATTGTTTTAGATATAGTATAGAAAGAGATAGTTATTGTCTAAACCTGTTAGTTAGAATAATAGAATTGACATTCATACACGACACATTCACGCCAATGTAAGAAACTAGCAGAGAATTCAATGTTACCATACAAATCATTGCACCTAATGGCGACCAATAAGGGAGGGTCAAAAATTATTTTCATGAGCAGTCCAGTTTTATATGACATGTTCATGGTGTGGCTATGCTGCACTTGCGCAGTAGGTCAAGGGACAGGACTGGGCTTGAGAAATCTCTTATTATGTTATTATATTGAAAAATTACAATTTAAAATTCAGGTTACAAAACGACTAATGAAATAAACACTGCCTTAAAAGAGATTTAAACATAATTCGAAATCAAATCTTATCTTATCTATAATGTTAAAAAGGATCTGGCCATAGGGGTTAACTATATGTTATTCTTTCTTTATGTTATTATTAAAGTGTTTTCCGTGTACCTTCTAAACTTTAAATTAATAATTTCTGATCAAAAAAAAAAAATGAAATAAACAAAATGATAAAAACTACACACTAGCGCAAACAAAACTTTAAAATCGTTGATCTAATAAAAGATCTTCAGTGTAATCTTACATATTGATATAATACAAAAAACGTAGGTACTTACCGAAAATAATGGATTTCCGGTATCGAACCACGCGATTTACAAAACAATACAATACACTGATGCATTGTTATAAATAAAGTCTATACAAATGTCTTAACAATATACACAAATATAAATTCCGAAATTTAACTAATGACACTGCACCGCACAACAAAAAAAATAAGCGTCGAGAACGATGACAAACAATCGCATTAAACACAAAGAATACGCCAATCGTGTCGCAAACCCTGCTCTGGTTTCCAGTTCTCACATTGCCAACTTCATGCAACAAATTTACTATGAAATTTCTTTTTGCGCTTGCTCCACATAGCCAGTCGATGTCAATTTATGACATTTATTTTCTGCATGGTAGAACACTTTTTTAGGCATTTAGCCCATTTTTGTAGTTTTCCATATCCCTTCCAACTTCCTTAGTGGCCAATAAAGAAAATGAACTTCATGTTATATTAACTTATTTTGACGGTAAGGGTTTTTAAAACCAAATATTATACGATGTTTATTATCTTTAGATCATGCTTTAATTATAAAGGCGGCCTTTTATTCAAAGTTTATTAACAAAATTTTATAAGAATTTGAAAGTAATCTACTTTTTGGGAAAAATATGTAAATATAACGATGCTCGAGGTTATTCAAAATAAACAATAAAAATAAATTATTAAAATTAGATACAATTTCAAGTTTCTAGCTCATCGGGAAGTTGGTTTTAAATCGATTGCAAAATTTGTACCGAACAGATAAACAAACATACAGACAAGAAAGCGAATTAATATTGCATTGTCATCCAGTTCTGAGCTATAATTAAATTATTCAAATCTCTAATTCATCGGGAAGATAGTTTAAATTCATTGCAGAATTTTTACTGAACAGACAAACAAACAAAACAGACAGGCAAAAAAGCAAGTTAATATTGCATTGTCATCCAATTCGGAGCTATGTATAAAGTTTCAAGTCTCTAGCTAGTTCATTGGGAAGTTAGTTTAAAATGGATTGCAAAATTTATACCGAACAAACAAAACAGACTGACTACAAAGCGTGTTAAAAACGCGGTCAAATTTATGTTCAAAAAATCTAATTTATCCCAAGGGTATTTCTCAACGTCAACCTAAAGGTCGCCATAAGATTCAATTTCCTACAACTTTTTTTGTTTAAAAATTGTTTCCAAAGTGCTTAATTTCCTAGTTATAAGCTGATTTGTTACTGAGTTATTGTAAAGATATATTTTAGCTTTAAAAAAAATATAATACAAAGTGTAAACTACCATATTACTTATATTTTTGTAAAAATGAAATATTCCCAGATTTTCCATATTAGCAACATATATGGATTACTATCAAAAAACACTGTACCGTTACAGCAAACTGATAGCTGAATATTATAAATAATATCATAAATAATGAAGGAAAAATAATCAATAGAATTAAATAAATATTATTATGATTATAATTTATTAGGACATATAAATTTGAACCCTAAGGCCAACAAACGAGTCCTTCAGAATAAAAACCTTATTTATAGTACATTCGATCATCAAGCCTCTACAAATCTTTACAAAATAATAAAAAAAGTATATTAAAGGTTGAACGTGAGATCTGCCAATATCTTTAATGGAGGTCTTCTGGCTGGTCTATGGTTTCAGTCCCTAGTCGTACACAGTTCTTCTATCCACCAATCATGTTTCAGGTTTTATTTCAAACTTAGTTGTCAGGACAGCAAGTCTTGCAATAAGAGGCTAGATATTTAGTGAATTCATACAATAATTGATTGGATGGTTTATGTAGTGGATTGCTAGGATGATAGATTTTAATCATACTACATAGAGTTGCAGTTTCCACCGTTTCAAGGTTTATCAGTGCTGGCTTCCTGCAATTACTGTATGTAGGGGGCATGTATTCCAATTAAAGTCAGTATATTGCTTTCTATATATCAGTTGTTTTATTGATATGCCTTTTTTTCGTATATTAGACTTCTGAGGTATTTGGATCTTTGTATACATTTTGTTGAACAGTTCTGAAGTGCCAATTTTATGATAATTTGGGTTATATATTTACACCTAAATATTTGACTTGATGGCTTGGTGCATGTTACTTGGTTGTTAAGTAATATAAAATAAATTTAACCCAGAGAAAAAACAAAGATTTTAATAACAATCAATAACTTCACAACAATGACCATTTTTTTTATTTTCGACGGATAATTTGACGTGCCAAAACGCCACTTTACCCAAAATGGCGCGGAGTATACTCCGGACATTTTTCTTTTGACAGCTCCATTATAATCTGTCATCCATTTTAGCCGTGTCTATAACTTTTGTAGAAGTCATTCTTAGAGCCGTTTTACACACACAAGAATTATTCCGAAAATTATAACAAAAATTTTCAGCATATTTTTGCTGAATATTCTTTGGAGATAATTTTTACAATAAAATACAACTCTGTTTGATACGTACAAGAAATCTGTGCACGCGAACTCCGTAATAGTATAGAAAAGAAATTTCTTTGCTATCTTTCTATTATGGAAAATCATTCAAAACGTACTCTATAAGCACATTCGGCAACGGTCGGGTATATCCGAACAAGCAATCGTGCTATAGAAATAGAAAGAGTCTTTGGCTTGTTACTGCACGCGGACTCCGTAAGAGGATAGAAAAGAAATTTCTTTGCTATTTCTTTCTATTACGGAAAAGCATTCAAAACCTACTCTATAAGCATATTCGGCAACGGTCGGGTATATCCGAACAAGCACTCGTGCTATAGAAATAGAAAGAGTCTCGGGCTTGTTTCTGTTTTTCTATCTCTCTCAGCAATTTAAATGCTGCATAAGTCTGTCTCATTTTTTTCCTGATTTACGTGTGTTTGAATTTGTGGTTATGTAGAGGGCTATTCTTTTGAGTCATTATCACTTTCACTTTTATCACTTTAAGTAATCATGATCACTTCAGCCCAATGACAAGTAAATGCATATTCAAAAGAACATGAAGTTATCAGTTTCACTTTGTTCACTTTGATCAATTGATAATTACTCAAAAGAATATAGCCTTGAATATGAGATATATTTGTTTCTAAGAGTGAAATGAAGTTCATAAATTTGTTTTTATATTTTATTTAGCTAAAAGTATAGATTTACACGTTATATAAGAAAAAGATATCAAAATAGCAATAATTATTTTTATTTCTGTTTATTTCTTAACGTTAAGAATGAGAACAATAATAAATTATTAGAGCTGAATTAAGAAAAAATAAATAAATATATACATATTATATATCCAATTGAAAAAGTCTTTAATTCCTTTTACTGAGCTGCACAAACTTCTAGACCCTGGAACAAAAAGCTTTTGACAGGGCTCTGCTAAATGTCGGTTGAGCACACAAAATATCTCTCTAGTCTTCAATATTTTATACAAAATACATAAATATCGGATCCATATTTTCTAATAGGTAATTTATTAAAAAAAAAGTCTAGAATTAAATACTTTAAAATATGATATTGGAGATTTCACGATAAAAATTTTTGGTCAATTAACCTAAAAAATTACAAAGTAAATATGTTTAGTATTTTTTTCTTTTAATTATAAAGTCCCTAGAAAACATAAATGTTTTTAGAGATGGTAGTTTGTAGTTATTTCTATGCGAACTAGCCCGAAGTTGTAAGGAAAATATCCTAGAGAGTAGGTTCCGTTGATAGAAAGAAATTTTCTTTCTTCTCTATTTCTTTTCTATTTCTATCGTGTTACGGAGTTCGCGTGCTGTTCTTCTATCTCTCTCGAAGCAATTTAAATGCTGTATAAGTTTGTCTCATTTTTTTCCTGATTTACGGTGTTTGAATTTGTGGTTATGTTGAATATGAGATATATTTGTTTTTGAGAATGAAATGAACTTCATAAATATGTTTTTATATTTTATTTAGCTAAAAGTATAGATTTACACGTTATATAAGAAAAAAATATCAACATAGAAATAATTATTTTAGTTCTGTTTATTTCTCAACGTTAAAAATCAGACCAATAATTAATTATTAGGGCTGAATTAAGAAAAAATAAATAAATATATACATATTATATATCCAATTGAAAAAGTCTTTAATTCCGTTTTAAAGAGCTGCACAAACTTCTGACAGGGTTCAGCTAAATGTCTGTTGAGCCCACAAAATATCCATCTACTCTTCAATATTTTATACAAAATACATAAATATCGGATCCATATTTTCTAATAAGGTAATTTATTTAAAAAAAAGTCTAGAGTTAAATACTTTAAAATATAATATTGGAGATTTCACGATAAAATTTTTTGGTCAATTAACCTTAAAAATTACAAAGTAAATATGATTAGTATTTTTTTCTTTTATAAAAGTCCCTAGAAAAGATATATGTTTTTAGAGATGGTAGTTTGTAGTTATTTGTATGCGAATTAGCCCGAAGTTTTAAGGAAAATATCCTAGAGAGTAGGTTCCGTTGATAGAAAGAAATTTTCTTTCTTTTTTATTTCTTTTCTGTTTCTATTTCTATCTTGTTACGGAGTTCGCGTGCTGAATATAATTTTGGTAATAATTTTGTCGTTGCTCGTGCGCATTTTCATAACATGTGACGTTCCAGCAGTTAAAAGGAAGATATAATCTGAGGATAGCCTTAAAATGTCATAAATATGAGAGTTTCTAAACATATATAATCAAAAAACCACAAAATGAGGGATATTTCGTACAAGAAACAATGAGTAAATATTGAGATTAGGTTGATTACCAAACGCGGGTTGTCAATTCACAAATTTTATTCTGCGTCGATTTTCGCGTTTTAGTCATAAAAATATAGAACACGTTCAATGCCGAAAATTTTCACCAAAATTTTAACAATAATTCTTTGATCTGTAAAACAGCAAATTAGTTTTATGAAAATTTTCAGCATAATAATAGGCTGTATTCTTTTGAGTGAATTATTACTGATCAAAGCGAACAAAGTGAAACCTAACCTTTTTTATTCCGGGAGTGAAACTAATAACTTCATGTTCTTTTGAATATGCATTTACTTGTCATTGGGTCGAAGTGTTCATGATTACTTCAAGTGATAGAAGTGAAACTGATAATGACTCAAAAGAATAGCCTTATTATGAGATAAATTTTGGTTATAATTCTTGTGAATTGACTATAGACGTAGAAGAAATTAAATAAAATTACATTGATTACGTAATAATAAATTTTTTCTACGTCTATGGAATTGACAGCGCACGTTTGGTAATCAACCTAACCTCAATAATTACTCATTGTTTCTTGCACGAAAAATCCCTTATTTTGTGGCATAGACGTTAGAGGTGGGCAAAACGGACTTTTTGGTGATTCGGACCGTCCGGGGTAGCTATTCTGGTTCTTCATAGGAAGTGATCATTCTCTTGAGAGAGTAGGGACAATCCCATCCTACGGTTATTCTCTCGATCGTGTATTACTGTATTCTCGTAGGATGTGATGGGAGATCGGAAACAAAATCTAGTAAGCTATGTTGCCAAGCGTCAATGGTGTATGTAACCATATAAATTGTGCATTTAACCCTAAAAAAGAATGTGAATATGGACATAACCCTACTTAGCAAGTAAATGTTCGAATTTAAAATGAATATAATAATTAATATTTGTTACCTATTTAATATTCTTAATGAGAGAAAAGAATTAGAAAAGGAGTTTTATAGAGAAAAAAATAAATATGTAAAAAAAGAAATTGAAATATTTTAGTGATAAAATAGCCATTTTGCGTGAAATTAGTATCACCTACAAAGATGTAAAGGATATCATGCGAAATAAAATTAACATTTTCATTTCCTAAAATACAAATTTAGTTTATTTTCTATTAGGTTGGGAAAAGAAAGATTTCCCTTGTTTTTGTAAAAATGCTATTTTTTATACTCCCCATAAATATCAGGGAATGAATATACGAAGTAAAAAAACAAAATGAAATGTGTAAAAATTTATTTCATCAATAAAATACATTCTGCATACTTGAAATATATATATTCCCATATTAAAAAATTATTATCTATTTATCTTTTGAAAAACATCTAAATTTATTCTTCACGACACCACAACATCTTTCAACGGTACTCCATAATGAACATATATCTATTAAATCTTTCCTCTGGTGTTCTCAGTTGTGAAATATCTTCCAAAGGCTATGACCTTAAAAGAAATCCTGAAAAAATTAAACTTGGTTCACTTTTCTTATTATATTTAAACATATTCTAAATTAATAACAAATTATCAGTTTACTGTACAATTAATTTACCCGAATATCCAATGAGGAAAAATGAATCTGGGGTTCTTCTATAGATCATTTCCATTATATTGGAAATGTTAGATTCATTCCAAATATAAGAATCATGGGTACTGCTAAGAAATTTAGCAATTATATTCATGATTTATAAAGTCTCATCGCAAATTCTAGGTCATCTGTTACTGATCTTGTAATTGCAACATGAGTGTTGTCAATGTACCCTAAAATACCAGAGAATTATGTTTAGTATAAAACCTAAAACATTATAAAAATCTCGTATATTTCAAAATTATCTTACATATTACCTATTTAATATCAGTTTTAATTCTTTTTTAAAAAAAACAAATTACATTTAAATTTTAAGTTTACAAAATACATATTACTGCTAGCTGTATACAATTTAATAGAAAATTGCCCAATTGGACAAGCTCATAATTCATTTAAATTTTGTAGCAATTAGATCCACTCTGAAATAATATCGTCTCTATTTAAAGCATCTGGGTTTTTCTTCTACAATACTCCAACTGACACTTGGGCGACTCACTCCAGAAATATATTCAACCCAGTTATTTTGTGGTAGCTGCTAGTCGCAAAAAATCCAAGAACCTACAAATATTTATATTTTAATAAAATTATATTAATATGGTTACCTAAAACTAAAAAGAAAAATTAATAGTAGCTTAACATTCTCCAAATTTTTTAAGAGTAACTATGGCAGGTAATATATTACAAATATGTATAATCCAACCAAGTAAAAAAATCATTAATTACTTGCTACTCTTGCATATGCTAACTTTATAGTTACCAAATATTACCATGACTTCTGGCAAAGATGATGTTGCCTCCTTTCAAGCCCTGAGAATTCTATAAATTGGGTTATTTTTAGTACAAGATATCTTCTTTGATCTTTACCAAGCTAGTAAAATAAATTAAATGAAGTAGAGTTCGCCAAGTTCCACAAATATTTATATAATAGATACTTATCTAAACAGCTTCGTGAATTCTGAATCATTTAAATCTCCAAATCGACGCAACCGTGGTAGAAATCGACGATTATAATTTGCCATTTGCTTTTCCGTTAATCTGACATCCTTAGGTCCATCGTGGTTCAAAATTACTTCCCCAAAACCCATTTTATATATGTATATTTGCGAGCAAAAATATTTTATTAAATTTACAATATTTTCAAAACAATCATGAATTTTCTTGAACTTTTATAACCTAAAAATACCGCATAATGACGGGAATGACAGTATCGTTCTCTCAAAATCTCGCCGTTCTCTTGGTTCAGACTAGTAGAACAAGTTCTCTCAAGATTTGATGGATGTGACCATCGCTTAAAATCACGAGAATACGGTTTCATACTTTTTCGTGAGAACCACGCCCACTTTCCATCAAGATGATCGTTCTCTCAAGAACGAGAATAGCTACCCGGATCACTAATTTTAAAGATCCGGGTCAAAGAACCGGTTCAATTGTCCGTTTCCCGTCAAGAATTCCAAAGTTCGAACGACTTTCCCATTTCATATTTTTAATATATTTTAGGAAATAGTACACCACAGATAATTACATTTCGATCCTTTTTTTTATAAAATCCAATTACAAGCCTCATTAATTTTTTTTTTTCAAAAAAAAAAAATTTTAAGCTTAAATTTAACTTCTATTATAATTTAGGAGATAAAATAAAAAGACAAATGGGACATTTAAGCTGTATTTTAAACAAATAGTAATATTACGGCTCTCTCATTTAACAGCATATGTTAATATTTGCGCATTCACCGTCTCATATGAATTATAGAAAAAAATATTGTTTGGCATAATTTTACGGCCATTGGAAAAAATTGGGTCAAGTGTGAATTATGTGTTAATCAATTTAGGTGACTACCGAAAATTTCGCTAGACATCTTAAAAGTAAGCATCCATTAGTGACTCTACTTGAGCCACAAGACATAACGTATCGTAATGCAAGCACCAGAAAATCAACTAAATTTAGAAATCAGTTTGCCTGATACTAATATGGACCGATCACTTAAAAAATTTTAATCACGTTCCTAATTCATATTTTAACTACCGAAATACTAGATTCGTAAGTATATATTCTACAAACGTCCTAAAAAAACATAATCTAAACTAAAGCAATCCTAAATCCTTGTACTCCACGGCCATTGCCTTTAACGTATTTACTGTTCCCGCAATTATTAACTGAACGAAATGAGGTTCGCTAGCGGACCCGAAACATCAGTGACCCATCGTACTATACCGAACCGAATGTTCGAAAGATACAAAGACCCGTAAAAGACACAACGAACACCGTCCGATTAAAACGGTTCAACGGATCTCGGCTCATTATAAGTCCGATGTAACATATGACCAGTCGGACGGCGAACTTTCGTACCGTCCGAGTCCGATGTTTCAAATTTTAGTGATCCGGATCTTTCGGACTGTAAACTGATCCGGGTAAAAAGAACGGGTTTGTTAAGTCCGACCCACCTCTAATAGACGTAGAAGAAAGTAAATAAAATTACATTTAAGTAATAATTAACTTCTACGTCTATGTTTTGTGGTTTCTTGTTTATATATGTTTGGAAACTTTTTAAGGTTATCCCCAGAGCAAGTTATTATATCTTTCTTTTTAACTGCTGGAACGTCACATGTTATGAAAACGCGCATGAGTATCGACAAAATTATGTTTAGATTTCTTGTACGTATCACACAGAGTGGTATTTTATTTTAAAAATTATCTCCATAGAATTTTCGGCAAAAATTTGCTGAAAATTTTTGTTATAATTTTCGGAATAATTCATGTGTGTATAAAACGTCTCTTACCATAGATAAAATATTTAGGTCAGTGTCTCTTACCGACAAAAAGAGGAATCTTTTGTGCCACATATTTCTTTTTCACTTTGACGTCTCTACTCGTATGTATTTTTGTTTTGATAACGAAAACGGGGCTAAACACAAATTACAGAAAAGTTAGATTTTGAGTTAGATAAAGAGATAACCTGTTTTGTATTTTATTACTACTCCAGAACAAGAAAATTAGGTTACTTTGAAACTTTATTGAAATTATCTCTATATTCCAATACTTTTAGTGTATATACTTGGCTGAATACTGGAAAACGGCTGGTTAGTGGAACTCCCCCTGACTAAAACAGTATTAAATTTCTGTAGCTTAGTAATTTCTTCCCTTGTAGTTATTTATTTTGAATAAAGTAAAATATTAGAAATGTCTGAAACACAACACCAAGACCGCTGCAAATTCTTCGTTCAACGTAAAAAGAGAAATTGTAAAATGTTGGTTAAACCAGGACAAGAATTTTGTGGAGAACACCAAAAACTGACTGAACCTTCTGAATGTTCTAACGATAATGCTAAAATCAGAATATTATGTCCTCTGGACAAAAAACAGTAAGTTAATTGATTCTATATGGTAGTACCTTTCCTGTATGCTAGTATGGAATTCTTAAAAATTATTTGGTCTAATAGAAGTTTATTCTAAATATTTCTAGTTCTAAGTTTTGTTGATTTTTACATAAACAGCAATCTTTTTTTCTTATTTTGTAGCACAGTATTTGCACATAATTTAAACAAGCATTTAAAAATTTGCAATGCCAGACAGACAAATTTGGAACTCTACATTAAAAAAGATGTAAATTCGGGCAAATCGGAGGTACCTTCTAATGTAGAAATAAATGATTCATATCATCTTTTAAGTTCATTTTCCAAGGAAAGAATAATTGCTGTTATAGCAAAAGTTAATAATCTCTTTAAGAGTAAGTTAGAATAATTATAATAAAGGTGTTTGGTTGTGTAGGCTTATCAGTATACATATAGTTCTGTTATCATTGAAATAAAAAAAAAAAGATTTGTTGTGCGAGTTCTGTTTCTGTCATTAAAAAGATGCCACTTGTGTCGGTATGTTCTTAAGGACAGTGAGGAAAATGTGGTTGGATAAGTGGAAAACACTTTTTTTAGAAAGAGTCTATAAGAAAGAGAAAGATTTGTTATAAATTACTGTCCTCGATTCAAGAGTTTTAAGCTCGGGTGCATCAAACCCTGAGTAGCTCCGAGCAAATCTGAATAAAGCGGTACAAATATTAATTGGAACAGTATATAACCTACAAATTATTTTTTTTTCAGAATTTGTGTTTTTAATATACGTAGCGAAACATATTGAAGACAAAAAGGTAAAAATATTATATTATTACTTATTAGTTTTGAATTTTGTCGGGTGTCATGGCATTTTAGGCCATAAATATTTCGCAATTCGTTTAAAAAAACTATGAAGGTAAGTTCGATATTTTGTGAAATAATCTTATTTTTGTGTCTCCATTTCATGTATAAAATGTTTTTTTTACCCAAAAATAGCATCTAAAAATGATAACTGATAGCTGTTAGGGCTTTATACATCAAATATTATTTTTTGGGCTTGAGGGGTAAGGGGAAAGCAGATCTGACAAGCGCCGAGGCATAATGCACTACTTGAATAAAGCGAGGGTTTCATGCACCTGTACAGCTCCGAGCTGTTCATGCTATTGAATCGAGGGCAGTAAATATAACCATGTTTAAAATATGAATTAATGGCTTTTCTAATTTAATGCTTTAATACATATTCTTAACTTTTATCATATATAAAGGTATCATTATTAAATACCTTAGGTACTGTTTACAGTATCACTTTGTGCTTTTAGTTCCTTAATACTATAAAGATGAGTTTAATATTGAAAAATATGTATATGAAAAAATTGGAGTTTTTCTTTTTTGGGTTTTAGAACATGTTAAGCTATCTGACAAAATGCTTGCATTTCAAATAATTGAAAAAGAAATGGAAAAACCAGAATATGGAGATAAAACAAAAAAACATCTAAAACAAGCATCTGCAATATTAGGTTTATTAAATGAGTACAAAATGCTGAAAGATAATACCTGTTATATTGAATTTGGAGCCGGAAGGGGTTTGTATTAAAGGTTTTTATAAATTTTTAATTCTTGTTATTTTTCTTTGTTAATAATTTTAACGTAAATATTTCACCTGAAACTAATATCAATAAACTAATTTTTGACTATTAAATTACAATTTGTACATCAAATAAATTAATGTAAAAGTTGTTTAAGAAGTTTATTTTCTCTTGAGCGGGTTTAACTAACAATAGTTAATGTCAATTCCCTATATACCTCTTGTCATTTCTTTCATCTAAATACTTAGTTATTTCCATTTTTTAGGTCAACTTAGTTGGTGGATAGCTCAAGCAACAGAGACTTTTAGCAATTCAAAAATTCTGTTAATCGAAAGAGCTTCACCAAAACACAAAAGAGACAACAAATTGGCCAAAACAACTGATAGGATACAACGTATTCGAGCAGATATTAGTGATTTGGTAATAAATAAATTGGATATGGTTAATGAGGTTGAAAATGTTATTGGAGTTACTAAACATTTATGTGGGGAAGCTACTGGTAAGTTTTATTCATATTTATACACCATGAATTAACTTAAAAATTACATAACTTAATAAAATAATGCCAAGTCGTCTGCCTAAACAAGTTATAAATAAAAATTTAATACTTAACTATTGAAGAGTTCTGGGACCATTACAATTTTTGTTATATAAAAATGATTAAATTAGCATTAATATGTATGGTTATTTTAATTTGTTTGAAGACAATACCACAATTTTATATTGTGACCCTGACAAGTTGCCTGCTTACATTTTTGGGGACACAAGAAAAATAAAGCAGTAGGGTGGGTGATGCAAACTGCTTATCTTTTAATATTAGCAAAACGAACATATAGGTCAAGAGTTCCCTATGAGTCACGACAGCCTGGGGCGCTATCCTAGGGGAGTCGCGAGACAATGCAAAGTTCGCGCGCACGCTACATAATAAGTGATTGCGCTGCGAGATTTGAGAAGTTATGCTCATAAAAACAAGCCCATTCTTCTCATTAAGTGTATTGTTTGCAGTTTTTTATGTTTTCTAATAAATAATATTTAAGATTATATATTCTCTGAAGTTTTCTTTGAGTAATAAAGTAATTTTAATGTATGCTAGAACTCTACACAGGTATCTTCTTTTAGAAGGGCGTCACAACAGCAACCTGTAAAGGGAGTTACATTAAAAAAAAAAAGATTGATCTTGCCCTGACCCTTGATAAGACTCTAGCCTCTGCATGTTATGGCAAGTAGGTATACTTTTCTCTTGTGTAGTCCAATTAGACTATTTTAAAACATTTATTTGTTATTTTGGGATTCGGGTGCTTGGCAGCTGCTGCAGACTGTATTTATTTTACAAAAGCTTGCATTACGATATCTTGACAAATTAAAACCGAAAGCGCTTCTGAACGTGAACTCTGCATCGGGCTGAGCCAGGCAGACCCCTATAAGAGGAGGTAAATCAGATCTAATTAGGCCCAAATGCTGTAGAGCCTAGCCCACCTTCCTTTCTTGTCAGATCTAACTCCTTGTTCTATTTAAAATTTTGGAAACTGTTTTAATATACAAAAAGTATGGGAATGTTTGGAATGTGAATGAATTTAATACAATAAATAGACATGAATTAAGGTTACCTACGCCAAAGAGTGTTCTGACAAAAAATTCTGTAATATATGAGTCTTAAGATTTCAACCATTTACCAAAGGCTTTTGATAAGGTGGTGCATTCATTATTGTTGTAAAAAAATATGTAATGAATTTGGTCTTCACCTTGAAAGAATTAAATTCTTTCAGTCATATTTGCAGCATAGAAAGCAGACAGTGGTAATAAGAAATTATACTTCAGAATCCTTTAGAGCTACCTCGGAGATACCGCAGGGCTCCAACCTTGATCCACTCCTATTTATTATTTTTATTGATAGTTTACCAAAAATAATTAATAACAATAACGCTCTTCTGTTTGCTGATGATTTAAAACTATATTCTGTGGTAAGGAACATAAATAATTGTATACAACTTCGGGACGATTTAAAAAGAATTGTTAAATAGTCTTATGTAAACAAACGCAAATTTAATGTTTCTAAATGTTTTGTACTTAGCTTTAGTAGAAAAAAGAACATATTACACTTTAATTATGTAATAGAGAATTCAATTTGAGAACGGGTTGGAGAAATGCGAACTCTTGGAGTCATATTTGATTCTCAACTTTCTTTTAAATAACATTTTTGTAATATAATAAAAAAAGCAGCATTTAGTATATATGGATTTATTTATAGTCAGAAACTGTAAAGATTTCAGTGATGTGAACTCTATAAGGCAACTATATATATCTTATGTTAGGAGCATGTTAGAGTTAGAGCTAATTTAATATAGAGTCCATACTATAATACTCATAAATACGCTATTGAAAGAGTCCAGAATAAGTTTTTAAGGTACCTTTATTACAGGCAAACAGGTGTATATAACTTAAGTGTAAGTAAAGATGAGTTTAGATGTAAATATAATTTGTTAAGTTTGGGAAAATATAGGAATATAGCCTCTGTATTTTTTTTGTATAAAATACTTCACAATAGAATTGTTGATATGAATCTTCTCTCTCAGGTAAATTTTAATATCCTGTCGCATTTAGCAATGCCCTTGTGTTAAGGACATATAACTAAGCGATCTAATTTTCGACCACCGTCAATGTACGGATGTTCGTCCCGATACCGGTGGTGGACTCATCAGTGGGATCCACCAGTATCTTTCCCAGACATCCTTATTGCATTTTCCACAAACTTGGACTCCTATTTAAGTCAAGTTTTGCCAGAAAGTGATGGTAAGACGTTAGTTCCACAACAATCCCTACATACAGGACAAGAAATACATTAACTTTTTATTTAAAAAAACCAACTTACCAATTATTGTACTAATATATGATTTCTAAATTAGCTGATGTTCAAACTGAAGTAGATATTTTTAGAATAAGTTATAAACAACTAAAATGTAAGGTAAAGGAAATAATGTAATTCCTTTTTCTTTTTTACATTATCTTTTTGTGTGTGTATGTATGTGTGAACGTTGTATCTCTATATTTAGGTATGTAATATATGTGTAGAGTTTATATTGAATAAATAAATAAATGTAAAAATATTGAAAACAATAAAAAATTTACACATTCTATAAAAAAGTTTTTGCAAGATAAAGTATAGTACAGCCTGAGGGACTATTAAAATTGACGCTTTTAGATTTGTTCTTTTCGTGATATAGGGGAAAATTAAAATATTGAAAGCAGTAAAAAATTTACACATTCTATAAAAAGGTTTTTACAGGATAAAATATATTACAGCCAGGACTATTATAATGACGTGTTTTAGATACGTTCTTTTCATGATATAGTAATGAGAGTTTTGTTGTTTAAATTCTGTTTTTTTTTTAATTTGTACCATTCCTGTGTGCCATATATATATATATATATATATATATATATATATATATATATATATATATATATATATATATATATATATATATATATGAAGTAAAATGCGAACAGTGATTGCAAACTTCGCTCCATCATATCCTTTCCGTGTTAGAGGTTGCACAGTTTGGATGAATTGCTACAAAACACAATTCACCCTATTACACCACCATCGAGATGGTGGCCTACCTGTACCACCACACCGAGAAGAAAGTAAAAACTTACCTCCTCTGTTACAGTGATACGGCAGAGGTACATGTTTCGTCTCTTACTAGACTCATCAGGGTACCGACATGCACCTGTCTGTGCAAAGGACAGATCGGAAGAAAGCATGCAACACTGAACGCGGCTTCGCCGACCTCCCGCCGGATGGCGTATATACGTTTATGCGGCTTTCACGGATTCCTCCGTGTGAGATGCAATAGCAGTGGTCATATCCACATTATGCCGTTGTAGTGCTGAAATCACATTCAGCAAACATACAACTAAATGCATCTCCGCATGTAAATGAAGTAAAATGCGAACAGTGATTGCAAACTTCGCTCCATCATATCCTTTCCGTGTTAGAGGTTGCACAGTTTGGATGAATTGCTACAAAACACAATTCACCCTATTACACCACCATCGAGATGGTGGCCTACCTGTACCACCACACCGAGAAGAAAGTAAAAACTTACCTCCTCTGTTACAGTGATACGGCAGAGGTACATGTTTCGTCTCTTACTAGACTCATCAGGGTACCGACATGCACCTGTCTGTGCAAAGGACAGATCGGAAGAAAGCATGCAACACTGAACGCGGCTTCGCCGACCTCCCGCCGGATGGCGTATATACGTTTATGCGGCTTTCACGGATTCCTCCGTGTGAGATGCAATAGCAGTGGTCATATCCACATTATGCCGTTGTAGTGCTGAAATCACATTCAGCAAACATACAACTAAATGCATCTCCGCATGTAAATGAAGTAAAATGCGAACAGTGATTGCAAACTTCGCTCCATCATATCCTTTCCGTGTTAGAGGTTGCACAGTTTGGATGAATTGCTACAAAACACAATTCACCCTATTACACCACCATCGAGATGGTGGCCTACCTGTACCACCACACCGAGAAGAAAGTAAAAACTTACCTCCTCTGTTACAGTGATACGGCAGAGGTACATGTTTCGTCTCTTACTAGACTCATCAGGGTACCGACATGCACCTGTCTGTGCAAAGGACAGATCGGAAGAAAGTTTATACGCCATCCGGCGGGAGGTCGGCGAAGCCGCGTTCAGTGTTGCATGCTTTCTTCCGATCTGTCCTTTGCACAGACAGGTGCATGTCGGTACCCTGATGAGTCTAGTAAGAGACGAAACATGTACCTCTGCCGTATCACTGTAACAGAGGAGGTAAGTTTTTACTTTCTTCTCGGTGTGGTGGTACAGGTAGGCCACCATCTCGATGGTGGTGTAATAGGGTGAATTGTGTTTTGTAGCAATTCATCCAAACTGTGCAACCTCTAACACGGAAAGGATATGATGGAGCGAAGTTTGCAATCACTGTTCGCATTTTACTTCATTTACATGCGGAGATGCATTTAGTTGTATGTTTGCTGAATGTGATTTCAGCACTACAACGGCATAATGTGGATATGACCACTGCTATTGCATCTCACACGGAGGAATCCGTGAAAGCCGCATAAACGTATATACGCCATCCGGCGGGAGGTCGGCGAAGCCGCGTTCAGTGTTGCATGCTTTCTTCCGATCTGTCCTTTGCACAGACAGGTGCATGTCGGTACCCTGATGAGTCTAGTAAGAGACGAAACATGTACCTCTGCCGTATCACTGTAACAGAGGAGGTAAGTTTTTACTTTCTTCTCGGTGTGGTGGTACAGGTAGGCCACCATCTCGATGGTGGTGTAATAGGGTGAATTGTGTTTTGTAGCAATTCATCCAAACTGTGCAACCTCTAACACGGAAAGGATATGATGGAGCGAAGTTTGCAATCACTGTTCGCATTTTACTTCATTTACATGCGGAGATGCATTTAGTTGTATGTTTGCTGAATGTGATTTCAGCACTACAACGGCATAATGTGGATATGACCACTGCTATTGCATCTCACACGGAGGAATCCGTGAAAGCCGCATAAACATATATATATATATATATATATATATATATATATATATATATATATATATATATATATATATATATATATATATATAATTATTTATATATTGCTAGTTTATGATAATTAAAATTCTGCAACTAATGTTAGGTAATTATTTTTAGATTTGGCTATAAGATGTTTAACGAATCCAGAAACAAAGAAAGATAAAATATATGGTGCGGTATTTACGTTTTGTTGCCATCACAGGTGTCGCTGGACGCCTTATACAGGAAAGGAGTTCTTTGAGGTAAAAAGCATAAATAGTTGTGTGGAGTGATTTCCAGCTTATAAATGGAATTCACTTTAGGAATTGACACTGTACATTCCAGAAATATAAGTATTCATATTTACTAATTGAGAGTCCAAGACATTAACAAAAAAGTTGCAAAATGTATTACATATGTCAGAATGTCTCGTTAATGTAAGATAATTAGATTTGTAGAAGTAAGATATTATTTTTTTATACAGCCTAAATTGTATTACAACCTGCCATATAGCTAGAGATGTGTTTGAGGATGAAATTATATTGTTTTGTAGGCACTGTTTTTTAGCAGCTGCTATGTTATAGATAAAACTTATTTTGCTTCCCGATATCACTTCAATACGTGTGATGAATTCGAGTTTTTACTTAGCCAGTACAGTTTCTTTAGTTCTTGACTATCTCTAACAAAATTTGGATTTAACCATGTGCTTATGGTTGGTTTATATTCATGTATATTTGAAATTGAGCATGTAAGATCTAAATTGTAAATAATACTGTTATGAAAATGATTCCAAACCAAATTAACCTCCCTAATAGAATATTGTTATGGAGTACTAGAAAACACTTTTTGATACGCCCTCGTATACAAATATTCTTATGTGATGGATCATCTTTATTATGTGCCGAAGGGAATATTATATTGATGAATCATATTTCTAGATAGCTCTCAACTTTTATGCTAGTATATTTCTAGCAGGTTTTATAGGTACATAAATAGGGATAGGATATGAGTTTTAAGATAGTTGTCTAGTGATATTTGAATAGTCAAGATATTAAGGAGTAGTAATAAGATAGTCGTGTTTTAGCTGTGTTAAGAAGTAGTTAATATGAGTATTAGAAGTATTAATGGAAGGTGTTTTGTTTTATTCAGCGAACCTACTGAGCGATTTTTAAGAAAATAAAATCGTAAAAATTGGTGTCAGAAGTGAGGATTATCATCGGGTTTCCAGAAAATTCTATTGGAAATTAGGAGAGATAGAGAACGGATTTCACGTATGGGACAACGTCGCCTTAAAGACAAACAAGAAGGAGAAGAACGCCCCCAAAAAAAGAGATGCAAGAAGATCGCCGCCAAAAAAATAAAACAAGGAGGACGTTGCCGAGAAGAAAAACAGAAAGAACAAGCGCGTCACCAAAAAGAAGAAAAACGTCGTGAAAGGAAGAAGAACGTCAGCAAAAAGAAGGACGTCGTCTAAAAGAAAAGCAGGAAAAAGGACCGTCGCCAAAAAGAGAAACAGCAAGAAGAACGTCGCATTTGAAATAAAAATAAACTCTGCAAATGGATGCAAGAGGTCAATGTACAAGAACAGCAAAAATTCGATCAAATTATACAAGAACAAACGCAATAGTTTTAAAAAGAGATAGGCGAAGTGCGAAAAGACATAGGAGAAGTACGCCAAGAAGTAAAGAGTATATAATCATCTGTACGATAAGATATAGAAATGCGACAAGAAGTGATAGAAATCGTAGACGGGATTGAATCAAAAGTGGATATTGATTCTAAAATAAAAGATCTTCAAAGAGAATTCAATAAAATAAAGACGCATATCTCCTCTAATAAAGTAATAACTACCGGATAGAACATCAGACCCCCAACTTATGACGATTAAACATATTGGATAATGTACAAACGACAATCTGAAGCAGCCGCTGCTGCAATTAACTGGAACTTCGAGGAAATGACTACTGCGTTAGTAATTGCACTTCATGGACCAGCACTAGAGTTATTGCAAACAATTCCTATAATCCAACAAAAAGACTATGAAATCCTTAGTGCTGCGCTAGAAAGAAGATTTGGAAATCGGCATCGGCGCCAGTTATATCAGTTGCAGCTCAAGTCAAGACACCAGAGAAATGGAGAAACTTTGCAAGAATATGAAACTGATGTTTGACGCCTTGTGCATCGGGCTTACCCAGGAGCTATGGAAGAATTCCGAGAAGGGCTTACGATCCAGTATTTTACTGATGGGACCAGGGATCAAGAAATACAGCGTATGTTGCGTATAAGCAAGTTTAATTCTTGTGTGAAACATTGGACAGGGCTTTGGAAATAGAAGCACCTTATAATGTATCAAGGCCAAAAGTAAGAGCCGTTATCATAGAGGAAAGCAAGGATTCACCGATCCGGACAATGGAGACAATGTTATCTGAAATCCTTAAAGAACTAAACACAATAAGTGATAATTCACAAAACCAAATATAACCAAACACAATAAATAATACTTCACGTTATAGAAGAAAGTGTTACAGATGGAGACGAACTGGACACTTGAGAAGCGACTGTCGGGTGCGATTAAGGTCTCGTTTCCCATCCAGAGACTGCAGAGAAGAAAACCAGAAAAACTACAATTAGTCAGCATTAAAGGTCAGGTGTTAAGCAATATCGAGAAGGCCCCCAGAATTATTTCCATTCGTAACCTAGGAAAAACCGCCGACAATCTTTAACTGAAGGGAAAGTCAATGCTACACCAATCACGATAACTATTGACACTGGTGCAGCGGTCTCTTTGATAAAGTTAAACCTTGTTAATAATTTAGAATTGTATTATTGTCCAGAAAAGTAATGTTGAGAACTGTAAGACTGAAGAAACAACTGATGTAACTGGAGAAATGCAAGTGGAGGTTCAACTTGGAGTGTTAAATTAAGCCATTTGGTGTTAATTGCCGACATAGAAGATGAGTGTGTTCTTGGAATGGACTTGATTCATCAACATCGATTTTCTTTCGACAACAAACTTAAAATGTTAACGTTTGGCAACGAAGAATTTATTCTGTCAAAGAACTATAATACCCAACCAATCAGAGTCATTGCTGAACAAACAACCAGAATAAAGGGAAGTACAGAGAAGATTATTTATGAAAAACTGGATAAGAGTTCTGGAAGCCACGTAGGATTGGTTCAACACCACAATAAACCCTGTAAATACCTAGTAGCAAAGGCATTAGTCAATACAAATGACATCATACCTATCGGAGTAGCATCATACGAGCCAGTAAAATGGGTTGTAAAATGTGAACAGTCTGGCAAAGGTACATCAAAATTATCATGTCACGGACTAATTGAGCAGCTCCAAACACACTAGTAACATCTTTCGCCACAAGAACTTGAATAAGCCAAGAAATTTATAAGGAATCATAATGATGTTTTTGAAGCAAAAGATGGTAATACTGGTACAACGAATATAATCCAGCACGAAATAAATACCGACAGTGCACAACCAATACGCCTGCACCTAGAAGACTTCCCATAGCCAAACGCCAAGAAGTGGAGTTATTTGTTGACGAAATGCTGAAGCATGAAGTTACAGAAGAATCGTCTTGTCCTTGGTCATCTCCGGTTGTATTGATAGCAAGAAAGAATGAAACTACTAGATTTTATGTTGATTACAGGAAGCTTAATGACGTCAGTAAGAAAGGTAGCTATCCACTTTCTAGAATTTACGACACTTTGACAACTTTGGCTGGATCATAATTGTTCTCCACACTGGATCTAAAAAGTGGATATTGGCAAGTAGGCATCCAAGATAAAAAATAAGGAGAAGACTGCTTTTTCTACTGGGGCTAGTCAATATCATTTTAATGTCATGCCATTCGAACTCTGCAACGCTCGTTTGAGCAACTAATGGAAACAGTACTGATAGGTATTACATGGAAAACAAGCCTAGTCTATCTTGATGATGTCATGGTTATGGAGAAAACATTTGATGAACACTTACAGAATTTACAGAAAGTTCTTGCAAGAATTAAAAACGCCAACCTTCGACTTAACCGCAAAAAGTGCATACTGTTCCCCCAAAAAGTTAAACTTCTTGAACATGTAGTATCACCAGAGGGAATCCACACGGAAAATTCAAATAATAAAAGATTGGTCCCCGACCACTTGATAAACATGAATTGAGACGCTTTCTTGGGTTATGCACAAAATATAGAGGAGTCGTGGAAGGCTTTACAAATATTGCTTTACAATATAAGCTTACTGAAGAAAAGATTATTTATCAATGGAATTCCGAGTGTGATCAAGCTCTTCGAAAACTAAAGGCTGCCTTATGTTCTGGTCCCATTTTAGGCTACCCACGAGATCATGGAAAATTAATATTAGATACCGATGCCAGCAACATAGGGGAAGAGCTGTATTGTCTCAGATATAAGAAGGCCAAGAAAGAGTTATTGGAGATTTCAGCCGAGTGCATTCAAAACCGGAAATAAATTATTTTGCCACAAGAAAGATTGTTTGCCATAATTATAGCTGCACAACATTTTCATAAATATTTGTATGGACAGGAATTTTTAATAAGAACAGACTACGCAGCTCTTAAATAACTCCTAAACATGAAGCAGCCTGAAGGACAAATAGCAGGGTGGCTTGAGAAGCTACAACAACAGAATTTTAAAATCAACCATATACCAGGAAGACTGCATAATAAGGCAGATGCCTTGTCAAGAAGACCATGTAAGCAAGAATGCAAGCACTGCAGCAAAGTGGAAAAAAGAGAAGGGTTTTCATATTCGGAGAATCACTTTTGACGTTGATCCAGACTGGAGTAAAGCTCAGATGAGAAAAAACCAATTTGAAGACAACGATCTGGCCCCATTTCTTCAACTTGAAGAAAATAATGAAACGCGTCCTAATTGGGAAGAGATTTCGGATAAAGGACTCACATTCAAGGCACTTTTGGCTCAGTGAGACTCGCTATTGATGAAGACTGGTTACTAAAGAGATCCTAGGAAAGTACCGATGGCAAGGAAATTAAAACTCAGATAGTGGCACCTAGAAAAAAACTTCTAGTTGTTTTAGAAAAACTTCACGATGGGAAATCTGGTGTTCATTTATGAGTTAGAAAACTCTAGACAAACTTCGAGAAAGATCTTACTAGGTCAATTACTGTCAATACGTAAAAGCATGGTGTAGACGGTGCTCTAAATGTGCAACTCACCAAGGTCCAAGAACAAGATCTAAAGGAAAAATGAAGAAGTACAATGTTGGAATACCCTTTGAATGTATGGCTATTGATATAGCTGGACCATTCCCAGAAACATATAAAGGTAACAAGTACATCTTGGTTGCTATTGACTATTTCAATAAATGCCTTGCCAAGCTTTTTTAAAAGCTCCGCAAACTACTTAACATTAATAAAACCAGGACTTTAGATGTTGAGTCAGATGGCATGGTTGAACGATTTAATAGAACCATTGAAGAGCACCTCTCAAAGGTTCTGGACAAACATCAGAAAGATTGGGACACATATTTGCCAATCTTCTTAATAGCCTATCGTTCCGCAGTTCATGAAACTACCGGAATTACACCAGCCGAGATTTTACTTGGAAAGTAACTTAGATTGATTGCCTTGGGAAATAATGTTCGGTTCCTCAACTGAAGAAAGTATGGGATAGAAGACAAGAGAGAAGTTCATGATCTAGTTAGAGAACGCATGGATATGACATCAAGGCAAACTCGGCAGGGTTCCAGCAAGGTGATAGAGAAGGGCAAATCGCCTAAGTTGATGCCATCATGGGAAGTACCATATACTGTTCTGAAAAGGATCAATGACGTTGTGTATAGAATTCAACGAAGTCCCAAAGCCAAAATAAAAGTAGTATATCTACACAGATTGAAGACATACCATGGGAATATCGAAGCTAATCGCGACGATCAGAATTAGGAGGGGGCAGTGTTACGGAGGACTATGAAAAACTTTTTGATACGCCCTCGTAAATATTATTATAATGTGCCGAAAGGAATATTATATCGATGAGTTATATTTCTAGATAACTCTAAACTTTTATGCTAGTATATTTATTGTTAGATCTAGGACGTTCTATAAGTATATAAATAGGAATAGGATCAGTTTTAAGATAGCTGGATAGTGGTATTTGAATAATGGAGATATTAAGGAGTAGTAATAAGATAATTGTGTTTTAGCTGTGTTTAAAACTAGTTAAGTATTGTAAGTATTAGTGAAAGGTGTTGTGTTTTATTCTGCGAACTCAGTAAGCGATTTAAAAAAAAATAAAATCGTACCGATATAAATCAGGAAAATCAGTAGTCAATAGGAAGTGTTTTGTTAAAACATTTTTTATACACGCTAATCGTGGTATTTCCGAAAAAATTTGAGAATGTATGGTGTATGTGAAATTAGTATGTCTCAGAAACCTGATCTGTTGAATAAATTTGGCTTCAATATGCATAACCGCGCAATTTTTTCCAACCGCAGAAAAAAAACGGATTCTATAGGATTTGTGCTATGACTTTTTTTTTTAATTTTCAGGAAAACAATTTGTCTATAGAAGATTTTAACATTATGTGTGGATTATCAAGTTGGGCTACTTGCGGTACAGGATTTAGTAGAGAACATCGAGAAAAAATTAAAAATGGCGATATTAAGGATAATGAAAAGTACGTAAATGATAAATACACACAAAATTATTTTGTACTTCTAGACCAAACAATCTACAGTGTTACATTCTATTTATGAAAATAAATAAAGTATCTTAATAGATAGACATGTTAATACATGTGCTGAAAACTGCTTACAAAAGTAGCTACAATTCAGTGTGGGCATATTATAAATACAAGATAGGGAGTTGTATAAAAAAATTCTATTTTGTATTATTCACCTCTTACTAAAGTTAAACTTAACGGAAGATAATTTGCAGTTGTTAGGTTGTCAATTATCATGTTGATGTTGATATTAAAACCTTGAAAATGTTGTTAAACAAAACTTATTGAAGTAATGTCAAAAACAAATACGTCATTCTTCTAACGTATTGGAATTTGACCGTTTTGGAAGTGCTTGAATATTCAAAGACAATAATTCTTTTCGCACCATTTGAATAACATAATCATTCGCATATTGTCAAGCTGCAGAAAAAAAAAAGGTTTCAGGTTGATAATAGGACTCTTCGACAGTTACAATCCCTGACAGAAAACATCTTCCTGAGATTTTATGCAACTGGGGATGTCATGCATAATTTAACGTACAAAACTATGGCTCTTATTCAAACCTTTAGTGATTTCATCCAAGAAAACACTACGACTTTCTTTCATAATGCCTTTAATTGCCACAATCGATTCAGGCGTCATAATACAGGTTGGGAATATCAGCTTTAAAAGTAACATTATTACTGAACTCGTTGCACCACTAATTAACAGAATAACAAACATGAATTTTCATATTCTAGATTCATTCTACGATAGATATCAATGGATTCGCCTTTTCAACTTGCTAGAAACGAATAACAGAAAGGTACTCTACCTTGGAGCAATATCAATGTAGTTACCACTTTTAAACTGTGAACGTCATTGGCAATATCTTCTTCATATTAAAAATAATACCTCTATCAACTTGTAAGGCAAGGTTCGGTACAGTTGCAGTAGAGTGCGGTTTTGTTCTGCAATCTCAGCAAGACCTTTGACTAGATCGACCATGGTACGCTTGTCCGAAAACTTAATTATTACAACTCTAACGCAAATAGCATTAAGCTAATAGAATCGTATCTTTACCGCAGGTCTCAAGTGATTGTTGCTGCTGTGGTGTCAGCGAAGAGTGAAATTAATATTGACGTACCCCAGGACTCTATCCTGATTCACATCCTTTTTTTTTTAATATTCATAAATAACCTCCCTAACGGAGAGGACGATGATCTCTGAGAGATTTAACTGGTGCAGGGGGTGTTTGAAGTGCGCTATTTGGGAGTGATTCTTGACCCTAGATTATAGTGGGGTAAGCATATTCATGCTCTTGCGAAGAAACTTAACGTGATTATGTATGTGTTTCGAAATTTGTACCAATGTGTCTCGGAGATATATTATGAACTGCATACTTTGCCTTTTTTCAGAGCCACGTCTCTCATACGTGGAGACATCGGGTTGAGACGCGTAAGAAGTTTGTGCTGCTGTGAGGGTTGTATCAGGATGATTATAGGTGTGCGTTATAGGTCTCATTTTTTGACCATGTTTGTATGTGCGTGACTGCCTGATGCATTGCAAACAGAACGAAGACCAGTT